>CM049319.1:2044600-2467100 GCA_026874595.1 Sipunculus nudus
AGACTTGCGATTGAATGACTAAGAACTAGACGGATGCTGTCTAACGCCGAAAACCAGACCTTTCTATGGCAAATATCAACAGAGATAGAAGCAGGTAAACTTCGTATTTTCAAGTTGTCACGTTTTACCCCAAAATTTGGTAACCATGGTAACGGCAGTACAAAGCTACATGTGCGGAGGAATAAGCCAATGTTCCTAGTTTCAGATACCACCAAAAAAAATGGTGTCACGTTTAATATTTTTTGAGATATTGCAGAAAAATGATATGTTACAGTGTTTCAGGTACCACGCCCCCTGGTGGCTATTTCCAAAAAATGAAAAACTGATTTCGAGATATTTATAAAATAACACAAAATATATCAATTTCAAAGCCATTGTTAAAAAAATGCAACCTGTAGGTCATATTGAATGAAATCTCGAAGACTCTCGTTTGACGAGAAACGGTGCGAGATTTTGCAAGACTTTTGGTTGGATCACCGAGAACTCACCAAGGGCTACAAGATGCAAAAAAATTGACCTCTCCAGCATAAAAACTGACAGAGTTAGAAGCTGAAAACTGCATATTTTCAAAATTCAAAAGTTTTACCCCAAAAGTAGAGAAATCTGGCAATAGCGAACTTTGGCACCTATGCGCAAAAATAAGCCCATGGACCCCAGTTGAAGGTGCTGTGATGGAAATGGCCCAATGTTTAATAGTTCTGGAGGTATAGCACCAAAACAAATGTTCATGTTTTTTCATCTGCAACGCCCCCTGGCGGCCATTTCCAAAATCTGAAAAAACAATTTCGAGATATTCTTGTGTTACATAAAATATCTCAGAATCAGTACGATTGCTGCAAATTTGAAAAATATCACGAAATTCCATGATTTCTCCCCAAAATTGCGTAACCATGGTAACAGAAAATTTGAGTAAGCTACATGTCAAAAGAAAGGCCAGGTGATGACGAAAAATATGAGCTATTGCAGAAGTGGATAAGCCTATTTATGGCGAAGTTATAGTGCAAAAACCGTTAACCATACCTGTCGTGACCTTGACCTTTGACTTTTGACCTATTTTAACCAAAAACAATAGGGCACCTAGAAATTATGTTTTTCATCATCCCTGTAAGTTTCAAGGTGATTGTGGCAAAGTTGTGGCCAGGAGAGTGCAGACAAACAAACAGACAGACAGACAAACAGACATACGCAACTGACCAACATGCTTGCGGAAATCGAAGATTTCCGGCAAGCAATAAAGTATGGACTGTGCCTCCAACATGTATGATCATAGACGGGGCCCGGAGAGGCCGTCACGGACCGCTGCACACGCCGGCCGCCCACCGTAAGGACCCTGCCGCCACTTGCGGCGACGGCGAGTGTCTTCGTGGTATGGCGAAAAACGGCGCGAGATTTGACGAGACTAACAATGCGACCCCTGAATGTGACTGCGAGTGTCCGACGCTATCCGGCGCTGCAGACCATGTGTCTGTGGCGTAAAAAAATGACAGAATTATAGGCATTTCTTTGAATGGTCACGTGTTCTCGTTTCACGAGAAACGGTGCGAGATATGACGAGACTTGCGATTGAATGACTAAGAACTAGACGGATGCTGTCTAACGCCGAAAACCAGACCTTTCTATGGCAAATATCAACAGAGATAGAAGCAGGTAAACTTCGTATTTTCAAGTTGTCACGTTTTACCCCAAAATTTGGTAACCATGGTAACGGCAGTACAAAGCTACATGTGCGGAGGAATAAGCCAATGTTCCTAGTTTCAGATACCACCAAAAAAAATGGTGTCACGTTTAATATTTTTTGAGATATTGCAGAAAAATGATATGTTACAGTGTTTCAGGTACCACGCCCCCTGGTGGCTATTTCCAAAAAATGAAAAACTGATTTCGAGATATTTATAAAATAACACAAAATATATCAATTTCAAAGCCATTGTTAAAAAAATGCAACCTGTAGGTCATATTGAATGAAATCTCGAAGACTCTCGTTTGACGAGAAACGGTGCGAGATTTTGCAAGACTTTTGGTTGGATCACCGAGAACTCACCAAGGGCTACAAGATGCAAAAAAATTGACCTCTCCAGCATAAAAACTGACAGAGTTAGAAGCTGAAAACTGCATATTTTCAAAATTCAAAAGTTTTACCCCAAAAGTAGAGAAATCTGGCAATAGCGAACTTTGGCACCTATGCGCAAAAATAAGCCCATGGACCCCAGTTGAAGGTGCTGTGATGGAAATGGCCCAATGTTTAATAGTTCTGGAGGTATAGCACCAAAACAAATGTTCATGTTTTTTCATCTGCAACGCCCCCTGGCGGCCATTTCCAAAATCTGAAAAAACAATTTCGAGATATTCTTGTGTTACATAAAATATCTCAGAATCAGTACGATTGCTGCAAATTTGAAAAATATCACGAAATTCCATGATTTCTCCCCAAAATTGCGTAACCATGGTAACAGAAAATTTGAGTAAGCTACATGTCAAAAGAAAGGCCAGGTGATGACGAAAAATATGAGCTATTGCAGAAGTGGATAAGCCTATTTATGGCGAAGTTATAGTGCAAAAACCGTTAACCATACCTGTCGTGACCTTGACCTTTGACTTTTGACCTATTTTAACCAAAAACAATAGGGCACCTAGAAATTATGTTTTTCATCATCCCTGTAAGTTTCAAGGTGATTGTGGCAAAGTTGTGGCCAGGAGAGTGCAGACAAACAAACAGACAGACAGACAAACAGACATACGCAACTGACCAACATGCTTGCGGAAATCGAAGATTTCCGGCAAGCAATAAAGTATGGACTGTGCCTCCAACATGTATGATCATAGACGGGGCCCGGAGAGGCCGTCACGGACCGCTGCACACGCCGGCCGCCCACCGTAAGGACCCTGCCGCCACTTGCGGCGACGGCGAGTGTCTTCGTGGTATGGCGAAAAACGGCGCGAGATTTGACGAGACTAACAATGCGACCCCTGAATGTGACTGCGAGTGTCCGACGCTATCCGGCGCTGCAGACCATGTGTCTGTGGCGTAAAAAAATGACAGAATTATAGGCATTTCTTTGAATGGTCACGTGTTCTCGTTTCACGAGAAACGGTGCGAGATATGACGAGACTTGCGATTGAATGACTAAGAACTAGACGGATGCTGTCTAACGCCGAAAACCAGACCTTTCTATGGCAAATATCAACAGAGATAGAAGCAGGTAAACTTCGTATTTTCAAGTTGTCACGTTTTACCCCAAAATTTGGTAACCATGGTAACGGCAGTACAAAGCTACATGTGCGGAGGAATAAGCCAATGTTCCTAGTTTCAGATACCACCAAAAAAAATGGTGTCACGTTTAATATTTTTTGAGATATTGCAGAAAAATGATATGTTACAGTGTTTCAGGTACCACGCCCCCTGGTGGCTATTTCCAAAAAATGAAAAACTGATTTCGAGATATTTATAAAATAACACAAAATATATCAATTTCAAAGCCATTGTTAAAAAAATGCAACCTGTAGGTCATATTGAATGAAATCTCGAAGACTCTCGTTTGACGAGAAACGGTGCGAGATTTTGCAAGACTTTTGGTTGGATCACCGAGAACTCACCAAGGGCTACAAGATGCAAAAAAATTGACCTCTCCAGCATAAAAACTGACAGAGTTAGAAGCTGAAAACTGCATATTTTCAAAATTCAAAAGTTTTACCCCAAAAGTAGAGAAATCTGGCAATAGCGAACTTTGGCACCTATGCGCAAAAATAAGCCCATGGACCCCAGTTGAAGGTGCTGTGATGGAAATGGCCCAATGTTTAATAGTTCTGGAGGTATAGCACCAAAACAAATGTTCATGTTTTTTCATCTGCAACGCCCCCTGGCGGCCATTTCCAAAATCTGAAAAAACAATTTCGAGATATTCTTGTGTTACATAAAATATCTCAGAATCAGTACGATTGCTGCAAATTTGAAAAATATCACGAAATTCCATGATTTCTCCCCAAAATTGCGTAACCATGGTAACAGAAAATTTGAGTAAGCTACATGTCAAAAGAAAGGCCAGGTGATGACGAAAAATATGAGCTATTGCAGAAGTGGATAAGCCTATTTATGGCGAAGTTATAGTGCAAAAACCGTTAACCATACCTGTCGTGACCTTGACCTTTGACTTTTGACCTATTTTAACCAAAAACAATAGGGCACCTAGAAATTATGTTTTTCATCATCCCTGTAAGTTTCAAGGTGATTGTGGCAAAGTTGTGGCCAGGAGAGTGCAGACAAACAAACAGACAGACAGACAAACAGACATACGCAACTGACCAACATGCTTGCGGAAATCGAAGATTTCCGGCAAGCAATAAAGTATGGACTGTGCCTCCAACATGTATGATCATAGACGGGGCCCGGAGAGGCCGTCACGGACCGCTGCACACGCCGGCCGCCCACCGTAAGGACCCTGCCGCCACTTGCGGCGACGGCGAGTGTCTTCGTGGTATGGCGAAAAACGGCGCGAGATTTGACGAGACTAACAATGCGACCCCTGAATGTGACTGCGAGTGTCCGACGCTATCCGGCGCTGCAGACCATGTGTCTGTGGCGTAAAAAAATGACAGAATTATAGGCATTTCTTTGAATGGTCACGTGTTCTCGTTTCACGAGAAACGGTGCGAGATATGACGAGACTTGCGATTGAATGACTAAGAACTAGACGGATGCTGTCTAACGCCGAAAACCAGACCTTTCTATGGCAAATATCAACAGAGATAGAAGCAGGTAAACTTCGTATTTTCAAGTTGTCACGTTTTACCCCAAAATTTGGTAACCATGGTAACGGCAGTACAAAGCTACATGTGCGGAGGAATAAGCCAATGTTCCTAGTTTCAGATACCACCAAAAAAAATGGTGTCACGTTTAATATTTTTTGAGATATTGCAGAAAAATGATATGTTACAGTGTTTCAGGTACCACGCCCCCTGGTGGCTATTTCCAAAAAATGAAAAACTGATTTCGAGATATTTATAAAATAACACAAAATATATCAATTTCAAAGCCATTGTTAAAAAAATGCAACCTGTAGGTCATATTGAATGAAATCTCGAAGACTCTCGTTTGACGAGAAACGGTGCGAGATTTTGCAAGACTTTTGGTTGGATCACCGAGAACTCACCAAGGGCTACAAGATGCAAAAAAATTGACCTCTCCAGCATAAAAACTGACAGAGTTAGAAGCTGAAAACTGCATATTTTCAAAATTCAAAAGTTTTACCCCAAAAGTAGAGAAATCTGGCAATAGCGAACTTTGGCACCTATGCGCAAAAATAAGCCCATGGACCCCAGTTGAAGGTGCTGTGATGGAAATGGCCCAATGTTTAATAGTTCTGGAGGTATAGCACCAAAACAAATGTTCATGTTTTTTCATCTGCAACGCCCCCTGGCGGCCATTTCCAAAATCTGAAAAAACAATTTCGAGATATTCTTGTGTTACATAAAATATCTCAGAATCAGTACGATTGCTGCAAATTTGAAAAATATCACGAAATTCCATGATTTCTCCCCAAAATTGCGTAACCATGGTAACAGAAAATTTGAGTAAGCTACATGTCAAAAGAAAGGCCAGGTGATGACGAAAAATATGAGCTATTGCAGAAGTGGATAAGCCTATTTATGGCGAAGTTATAGTGCAAAAACCGTTAACCATACCTGTCGTGACCTTGACCTTTGACTTTTGACCTATTTTAACCAAAAACAATAGGGCACCTAGAAATTATGTTTTTCATCATCCCTGTAAGTTTCAAGGTGATTGTGGCAAAGTTGTGGCCAGGAGAGTGCAGACAAACAAACAGACAGACAGACAAACAGACATACGCAACTGACCAACATGCTTGCGGAAATCGAAGATTTCCGGCAAGCAATAAAGTATGGACTGTGCCTCCAACATGTATGATCATAGACGGGGCCCGGAGAGGCCGTCACGGACCGCTGCACACGCCGGCCGCCCACCGTAAGGACCCTGCCGCCACTTGCGGCGACGGCGAGTGTCTTCGTGGTATGGCGAAAAACGGCGCGAGATTTGACGAGACTAACAATGCGACCCCTGAATGTGACTGCGAGTGTCCGACGCTATCCGGCGCTGCAGACCATGTGTCTGTGGCGTAAAAAAATGACAGAATTATAGGCATTTCTTTGAATGGTCACGTGTTCTCGTTTCACGAGAAACGGTGCGAGATATGACGAGACTTGCGATTGAATGACTAAGAACTAGACGGATGCTGTCTAACGCCGAAAACCAGACCTTTCTATGGCAAATATCAACAGAGATAGAAGCAGGTAAACTTCGTATTTTCAAGTTGTCACGTTTTACCCCAAAATTTGGTAACCATGGTAACGGCAGTACAAAGCTACATGTGCGGAGGAATAAGCCAATGTTCCTAGTTTCAGATACCACCAAAAAAAATGGTGTCACGTTTAATATTTTTTGAGATATTGCAGAAAAATGATATGTTACAGTGTTTCAGGTACCACGCCCCCTGGTGGCTATTTCCAAAAAATGAAAAACTGATTTCGAGATATTTATAAAATAACACAAAATATATCAATTTCAAAGCCATTGTTAAAAAAATGCAACCTGTAGGTCATATTGAATGAAATCTCGAAGACTCTCGTTTGACGAGAAACGGTGCGAGATTTTGCAAGACTTTTGGTTGGATCACCGAGAACTCACCAAGGGCTACAAGATGCAAAAAAATTGACCTCTCCAGCATAAAAACTGACAGAGTTAGAAGCTGAAAACTGCATATTTTCAAAATTCAAAAGTTTTACCCCAAAAGTAGAGAAATCTGGCAATAGCGAACTTTGGCACCTATGCGCAAAAATAAGCCCATGGACCCCAGTTGAAGGTGCTGTGATGGAAATGGCCCAATGTTTAATAGTTCTGGAGGTATAGCACCAAAACAAATGTTCATGTTTTTTCATCTGCAACGCCCCCTGGCGGCCATTTCCAAAATCTGAAAAAACAATTTCGAGATATTCTTGTGTTACATAAAATATCTCAGAATCAGTACGATTGCTGCAAATTTGAAAAATATCACGAAATTCCATGATTTCTCCCCAAAATTGCGTAACCATGGTAACAGAAAATTTGAGTAAGCTACATGTCAAAAGAAAGGCCAGGTGATGACGAAAAATATGAGCTATTGCAGAAGTGGATAAGCCTATTTATGGCGAAGTTATAGTGCAAAAACCGTTAACCATACCTGTCGTGACCTTGACCTTTGACTTTTGACCTATTTTAACCAAAAACAATAGGGCACCTAGAAATTATGTTTTTCATCATCCCTGTAAGTTTCAAGGTGATTGTGGCAAAGTTGTGGCCAGGAGAGTGCAGACAAACAAACAGACAGACAGACAAACAGACATACGCAACTGACCAACATGCTTGCGGAAATCGAAGATTTCCGGCAAGCAATAAAGTATGGACTGTGCCTCCAACATGTATGATCATAGACGGGGCCCGGAGAGGCCGTCACGGACCGCTGCACACGCCGGCCGCCCACCGTAAGGACCCTGCCGCCACTTGCGGCGACGGCGAGTGTCTTCGTGGTATGGCGAAAAACGGCGCGAGATTTGACGAGACTAACAATGCGACCCCTGAATGTGACTGCGAGTGTCCGACGCTATCCGGCGCTGCAGACCATGTGTCTGTGGCGTAAAAAAATGACAGAATTATAGGCATTTCTTTGAATGGTCACGTGTTCTCGTTTCACGAGAAACGGTGCGAGATATGACGAGACTTGCGATTGAATGACTAAGAACTAGACGGATGCTGTCTAACGCCGAAAACCAGACCTTTCTATGGCAAATATCAACAGAGATAGAAGCAGGTAAACTTCGTATTTTCAAGTTGTCACGTTTTACCCCAAAATTTGGTAACCATGGTAACGGCAGTACAAAGCTACATGTGCGGAGGAATAAGCCAATGTTCCTAGTTTCAGATACCACCAAAAAAAATGGTGTCACGTTTAATATTTTTTGAGATATTGCAGAAAAATGATATGTTACAGTGTTTCAGGTACCACGCCCCCTGGTGGCTATTTCCAAAAAATGAAAAACTGATTTCGAGATATTTATAAAATAACACAAAATATATCAATTTCAAAGCCATTGTTAAAAAAATGCAACCTGTAGGTCATATTGAATGAAATCTCGAAGACTCTCGTTTGACGAGAAACGGTGCGAGATTTTGCAAGACTTTTGGTTGGATCACCGAGAACTCACCAAGGGCTACAAGATGCAAAAAAATTGACCTCTCCAGCATAAAAACTGACAGAGTTAGAAGCTGAAAACTGCATATTTTCAAAATTCAAAAGTTTTACCCCAAAAGTAGAGAAATCTGGCAATAGCGAACTTTGGCACCTATGCGCAAAAATAAGCCCATGGACCCCAGTTGAAGGTGCTGTGATGGAAATGGCCCAATGTTTAATAGTTCTGGAGGTATAGCACCAAAACAAATGTTCATGTTTTTTCATCTGCAACGCCCCCTGGCGGCCATTTCCAAAATCTGAAAAAAAAATTTCGAGATATTCTTGTGTTACATAAAATATCTCAGAATCAGTACGATTGCTGCAAATTTGAAAAATATCACGAAATTCCATGATTTCTCCCCAAAATTGCGTAACCATGGTAACAGAAAATTTGAGTAAGCTACATGTCAAAAGAAAGGCCAGGTGATGACGAAAAATATGAGCTATTGCAGAAGTGGATAAGCCTATTTATGGCGAAGTTATAGTGCAAAAACCGTTAACCATACCTGTCGTGACCTTGACCTTTGACTTTTGACCTATTTTAACCAAAAACAATAGGGCACCTAGAAATTATGTTTTTCATCATCCCTGTAAGTTTCAAGGTGATTGTGGCAAAGTTGTGGCCAGGAGAGTGCAGACAAACAAACAGACAGACAGACAAACAGACATACGCAACTGACCAACATGCTTGCGGAAATCGAAGATTTCCGGCAAGCAATAAAGTATGGACTGTGCCTCCAACATGTATGATCATAGACGGGGCCCGGAGAGGCCGTCACGGACCGCTGCACACGCCGGCCGCCCACCGTAAGGACCCTGCCGCCACTTGCGGCGACGGCGAGTGTCTTCGTGGTATGGCGAAAAACGGCGCGAGATTTGACGAGACTAACAATGCGACCCCTGAATGTGACTGCGAGTGTCCGACGCTATCCGGCGCTGCAGACCATGTGTCTGTGGCGTAAAAAAATGACAGAATTATAGGCATTTCTTTGAATGGTCACGTGTTCTCGTTTCACGAGAAACGGTGCGAGATATGACGAGACTTGCGATTGAATGACTAAGAACTAGACGGATGCTGTCTAACGCCGAAAACCAGACCTTTCTATGGCAAATATCAACAGAGATAGAAGCAGGTAAACTTCGTATTTTCAAGTTGTCACGTTTTACCCCAAAATTTGGTAACCATGGTAACGGCAGTACAAAGCTACATGTGCGGAGGAATAAGCCAATGTTCCTAGTTTCAGATACCACCAAAAAAAATGGTGTCACGTTTAATATTTTTTGAGATATTGCAGAAAAATGATATGTTACAGTGTTTCAGGTACCACGCCCCCTGGTGGCTATTTCCAAAAAATGAAAAACTGATTTCGAGATATTTATAAAATAACACAAAATATATCAATTTCAAAGCCATTGTTAAAAAAATGCAACCTGTAGGTCATATTGAATGAAATCTCGAAGACTCTCGTTTGACGAGAAACGGTGCGAGATTTTGCAAGACTTTTGGTTGGATCACCGAGAACTCACCAAGGGCTACAAGATGCAAAAAAATTGACCTCTCCAGCATAAAAACTGACAGAGTTAGAAGCTGAAAACTGCATATTTTCAAAATTCAAAAGTTTTACCCCAAAAGTAGAGAAATCTGGCAATAGCGAACTTTGGCACCTATGCGCAAAAATAAGCCCATGGACCCCAGTTGAAGGTGCTGTGATGGAAATGGCCCAATGTTTAATAGTTCTGGAGGTATAGCACCAAAACAAATGTTCATGTTTTTTCATCTGCAACGCCCCCTGGCGGCCATTTCCAAAATCTGAAAAAACAATTTCGAGATATTCTTGTGTTACATAAAATATCTCAGAATCAGTACGATTGCTGCAAATTTGAAAAATATCACGAAATTCCATGATTTCTCCCCAAAATTGCGTAACCATGGTAACAGAAAATTTGAGTAAGCTACATGTCAAAAGAAAGGCCAGGTGATGACGAAAAATATGAGCTATTGCAGAAGTGGATAAGCCTATTTATGGCGAAGTTATAGTGCAAAAACCGTTAACCATACCTGTCGTGACCTTGACCTTTGACTTTTGACCTATTTTAACCAAAAACAATAGGGCACCTAGAAATTATGTTTTTCATCATCCCTGTAAGTTTCAAGGTGATTGTGGCAAAGTTGTGGCCAGGAGAGTGCAGACAAACAAACAGACAGACAGACAAACAGACATACGCAACTGACCAACATGCTTGCGGAAATCGAAGATTTCCGGCAAGCAATAAAGTATGGACTGTGCCTCCAACATGTATGATCATAGACGGGGCCCGGAGAGGCCGTCACGGACCGCTGCACACGCCGGCCGCCCACCGTAAGGACCCTGCCGCCACTTGCGGCGACGGCGAGTGTCTTCGTGGTATGGCGAAAAACGGCGCGAGATTTGACGAGACTAACAATGCGACCCCTGAATGTGACTGCGAGTGTCCGACGCTATCCGGCGCTGCAGACCATGTGTCTGTGGCGTAAAAAAATGACAGAATTATAGGCATTTCTTTGAATGGTCACGTGTTCTCGTTTCACGAGAAACGGTGCGAGATATGACGAGACTTGCGATTGAATGACTAAGAACTAGACGGATGCTGTCTAACGCCGAAAACCAGACCTTTCTATGGCAAATATTAACAGAGATAGAAGCAGGTAAACTTCGTATTTTCAAGTTGTCACGTTTTACCCCAAAATTTGGTAACCATGGTAACGGCAGTACAAAGCTACATGTGCGGAGGAATAAGCCAATGTTCCTAGTTTCAGATACCACCAAAAAAAATGGTGTCACGTTTAATATTTTTTGAGATATTGCAGAAAAATGATATGTTACAGCGTTTCAGGTACCACGCCCCCTGGTGGCTATTTCCAAAAAATGAAAAACTGATTTCGAGATATTTATAAAATAACACAAAATATATCAATTTCAAAGCCATTGTTAAAAAAATGCAACCTGTAGGTCATATTGAATGAAATCTCGAAGACTCTCGTTTGACGAGAAACGGTGCGAGATTTTGCAAGACTTTTGGTTGGATCACCGAGAACTCACCAAGGGCTACAAGATGCAAAAAAATTGACCTCTCCAGCATAAAAACTGACAGAGTTAGAAGCTGAAAACTGCATATTTTCAAAATTCAAAAGTTTTACCCCAAAAGTAGAGAAATCTGGCAATAGCGAACTTTGGCACCTATGCGCAAAAATAAGCCCATGGACCCCAGTTGAAGGTGCTGTGATGGAAATGGCCCAATGTTTAATAGTTCTGGAGGTATAGCACCAAAACAAATGTTCATGTTTTTTCATCTGCAACGCCCCCTGGCGGCCATTTCCAAAATCTGAAAAAACAATTTCGAGATATTCTTGTGTTACATAAAATATCTCAGAATCAGTACGATTGCTGCAAATTTGAAAAATATCACGAAATTCCATGATTTCTCCCCAAAATTGCGTAACCATGGTAACAGAAAATTTGAGTAAGCTACATGTCAAAAGAAAGGCCAGGTGATGACGAAAAATATGAGCTATTGCAGAAGTGGATAAGCCTATTTATGGCGAAGTTATAGTGCAAAAACCGTTAACCATACCTGTCGTGACCTTGACCTTTGACTTTTGACCTATTTTAACCAAAAACAATAGGGCACCTAGAAATTATGTTTTTCATCATCCCTGTAAGTTTCAAGGTGATTGTGGCAAAGTTGTGGCCAGGAGAGTGCAGACAAACAAACAGACAGACAGACAAACAGACATACGCAACTGACCAATATGCTTGCGGAAATCGAAGATTTCCGGCAAGCAATAAAGAAAAAGTAGAAACTATGTTGAACCAAAACACCACGTGGAAACAAGTAGTAAGTCATATTTATTCTGTCTCGCTTGATATGTATTTAAGGCAATTCCAGTACAGGATTCTTCATAACATTTTATCGGTAAACGAAAAATTGTATAAATGGAAAATAATAGACACAAATAAATGCTCGTATTGTTCAAATGAAGAAGAAACTATTACACATATATTTTGTGAATGCACTGTGAGTCTTTCGTTCTATAAACAGATAACTGAATGGGCTGTAGATACTGGAGTTGTGATGCCAGATATGTGCAAGTTGTTAATTTATACAGGTTGTGCAGAACATTATGAGAATAAAAGCCTTATTGACACGTTGCTATTAATCTATAAGTTTGTAATATTCAACTATCAAAATGACATGAACACTCCAACCTTACAAATGTTTCAGAAGCATGTGCAAAAAATGGAACTGTTTGAGCGTAAGGTGGCAGAGAACAATAATGTTATGCAAAATCATCTGTATAAATGGAACATAATCCTTTTAAACCAAATCACTTGAATACCTTCCAACTGATTAATATTCAAGGTTTAATTACCCAGTTTTGTTTTATTGTGTTCATATTCGCTGGAAATATGTAAGCATCCGGTTGAAGTTGAGTTGAAGTTGAGTTGCATATTCTATTATCTTCTTAGACATTAAGGTTCAATGTTAATTTTTTCTAAATATATATTGACTGTAAATTGTGAGTTTATTCTATAACATGTCACTGATATCATAATACGTACCGAACACTGCATGTATGACTTTTTGTAACATTATATATTCATTAGTTCATGTGATGTCGATGATGAAAAGAAAATCATTGGAAAAAAAAGAGAAAATATTCTGAGGCATCCAAAAGAAAAAAAAAAGAAACCTTTAAACTGTGTGGTCACTTAGTCTAATGTTCTTATTTTAATACTTTGCAATAGTAAAGGTAAATATATATGTTTTGTTTTACCCACTGCTTTCTCTTCGGCGACAATACTTGCGACACTTGAACTAGGTACAACCAATGCCCACGCACCGTGAGTATTGGGAGATCTAAAAAAATGCTAAAAATATAATCAATAGATTGGTTGACACTGATAAAAATATTGATCTCATAGGTCCAGGCTGATTATACAAGTTTGACCCTATAACAGAGTACGTGATATACACGAAAAATTTATCTGGTATGTTTAACACAAGGATCCCATTGTCTGGGCGTACTTAAAAAAAATCAGCCAGCTGATAATATGATCTAACTGTCCGTATGTCTAGCTTTGTGTCTCTCTGTCTCTCTGTATGCATGTTATTATTATTCCAATGGGATTTCAGGATTGTTCAACTGAAAGAGCAAAAGAGCAACCATTACATACACATATATCTATATCTATATTATAATTTACGGTGGTCACACCCCAGAAATGCTGGCTTATTGGTCTTGAAGTGTCTTTAACGATGCCAAGTGTGACGTAAAGGGAGTTATATTCTATATTTTCTCCATTGATCCGCCGAAATATGACATAATTTGGAAATTTCGCGAAGGTTCCATTACAATGCCATTTTATCAAAAGCTACGTATACGGCAGATTATCCAGAAGATGAACTCGTCCCCTAGAAAAGCCGTCTTGGACGGACCTGGACGAAATCTATGCGACCTGTCCCAGCACAAGAACAGATCAATGTTAGTTGTAATCGGCGGCAGTTTCATTTCTGACCATTTGTCAAAAAAATAAAAGGAAACTAGACATTTCTTGGCACCGCAGGTGCCAGAGTATCCCCAGACATAGTACGCCCCCCCCCCTTTAAGAATAGGCCCCCATTTTTAGCAGCATATACTGAGACTTGGCAAGCAATTATTGTTTCTTCCATCTATCAATCCAAAATCTTTTTGAAGATGTTGGTCCTGTGACCTTGACCTTTTGGCACATCACAAGGCTATCCAAGATCTTCTGTCACCTTGATTTTGGGACCTATCCATGCAAACGATCTTGAGATATTTAAAAGTTTGTGTAATTTTCAGCAGAAATGGACCTATTCAAGGTCAAGGTCACTCTTTTAGCAAAGGTCATGACCCCGTTATAAATAGGCTTCGTCCTCTTACCTATATCTATACATATGTAAAGTTTGATAAAGATCCGTGAAATTTTTTTGAGTTATCTTGCTCACAAAATTTTCTGTGGCGGGACCGTCATGAAACCAAAGTATCCCGTGCATCCACAATCTTTTTAAAGATGTGTCCTGTGACCTTGACCTTTGACCTCATGACCCAAAAATCAATTCGGGTCTTGCTTTTCCAATGGGACATATACAAGTCAAGTTTGAAATCTATACATCAATAAAAGCAGGAATTATCATCCAGAAACAAATTTTTGGACAGATGGCTCCTATGACCTTCACCTTTGACCTTGTGACCTCAAAATTGATGGGGATCTTCCTCTCTTGGCAGGTATACTATATGTGCAAGATGAAAGATCTGAGATTAAATGTTTGGGAGAAAATGCATCCACAATCTTTTTAAAGATGTGTCCTGTGACTTTGACCTTTGACCTCATGACCCCAAAATCAATTCGGGTCTTGCTTTTCCAATGGGTCATATATAAGTCAAGTTTGAAATCCGGACATCAATAAAAGCAGGAATTATCATCCAGAAACTAATTTTTTGACAGATAGCTCCTGTGGCCTTGACCTCTGACCTTGTGACCCTAAAATTGATATGGATCATCCACTATTGGCAAGTGAGCTATATATTCAAGATGGAAGACATGGGAAGAAATTTTGGCTTAAAATGCATCCACAGTATCTTTTAAGATGAGAGTCCAGTGACCTTGACCTTTGACCTCATGACCCTAGAACCTATAGGGTTCTTACTTTAGTGGTGGGCCATAAATGAGTCACGTTTGAAATTCATATGGCTATCAACACTGGATATTTCATAAGAGGTGTGTGATTTTCACCAAATATGGACACATTAAAGGTCAAGGCCACTTTCATGGTAAAGGTCATGACCCATATGTAAACAGACCTCATCCCATAACCCATCTCTCTACATGTGCATAATATGAAAGAAATCTGTCCATTAGTTTTTTACTTATAATGCTTAAAGTACTGTCAAGTGGCAATTTTGGGGTATTAAAAGGCGTAAAAACAAGAAAAGGATAATAGGTGGCGCCACTAGTTTCCGGTATATCACAAGGCTATCCAAGATCTTCGGTGTCCTTGATTTTTGGACCAGTCCATGTAAGCTTACTTGAGATATTTAAGAATTTGTGTTATTTTCAGCAAAAATGGACCTATTCAAGGTCAAGGTCACTCTCCTAGCATAGGTCATGACCCCATTTTAAATAGGCTTTGTCCCCTTACCTATATCTATACAAATGTAAAGTTTGGAAAAGATCAGTGAAATATGTTTTGAGTTATCCCGCTCACAAGGTTTTCTGCGGCGGCGGCGGCGGAACCGTCGTGAAACCATAGTATCCCTACTTTGTCTGGGGATACAAATATTCCTGCTAGTCCAATTGCTTTCAGCATTTCTGCGTATATTTTTCTTGTACATTTT
Source organism: Sipunculus nudus (assembly GCA_026874595.1). Taxonomy (NCBI): domain Eukaryota; kingdom Metazoa; phylum Annelida; class Sipuncula; order Golfingiida; family Sipunculidae; genus Sipunculus; species Sipunculus nudus. The sequence continues at coordinate 2,060,279 of CM049319.1, forward strand.
ATCCAGGACTTACAACAGATATTGGTGCTACCAGTATGGATACATTGAGAACGGCAAGTTGGTCATGCCTGCCGCGTGGTCAGGTTCTTGCCGGTTTGGCGCAGCTTTACCAGGCACGTGGTTCAAGGTCGAGGTCAAGGTCATCGGCAACGAGGCACGGATTCTGAAGGACAGCATAGAGGTTGCCACGGTAACCCCACACTTCCCAGCAACTGGGCATGGCGGGGTCCTTGTTTCCAATGGATACTCAAGTGTCATCAAGTCGGAAGATTACCAGCTATACGAGATAAGGCGTAAGTTTGTATAATACAGACCGATCCAAGTATATGGCCATTATTGAAAACTACAGTCAAGAGACAAAATCAGGAGCAACATTATACCTATTCTTTCACACTTTCAGTTCAATTTTTCTCCATCCAAAAGTTTATATATATATACTTCTATAAGATGGCCGCTGATACTAGCGCTTTACAACTAAGAATAATGCAAGAGCAGCTAAGCAGGCTTAGCTTAATGTTAGTCTCTTGTTCCCAAATAAGACAAAGTATTCAAGTATTAACTAAAATATAAATTATATGGTACCGTACTAGTTAGTTAGAAGTGTTGTTTAGCAAGGCTATAACAGGTTGCTCTGTGTTAGTGAGTTTGAAAACCATAAACTGAAGAAGCATATTTTGTGTTGATCTTCAAGGTTGAATTTTAAAGTAACCAACAGGCAGGATTAGGCCAATCATGCGGGAAGTGTTTTCAGAGGAAGACTTTAAAACGCATGTGAATTGTACACTTTTTCTCATATTCTGAAGGAATGTTTAACAAACTAATTTTTTAAAATTAAATATCTTGCTATCATTTCGCCTTTATAATTATGTTTATGATTAAAATGAAAATGTTTGTTATCGTAACTGTGATTAATGAGGTTTTAATCGGATATGTTTCTGATCTGTTAGGATCTGTTACTATACACAACTATAACCACTAAAATTCCTATTTATGTTATTGTTATGATATTTGGTACAGACCCAGCAGACCTGGATTCTATCAAACAAGTCGGGTGTCCAGCCATATCGCATCCAACCTTCTTAGTTGCCGACCTGGACACCAGGCGGCCCCACCGTGGCTTCTGTCAGTCCCTGATAGAGGAGGCGGTGGACGAGACGTCGTACACCGTGTCCGTGGATCTGTACAGTGAGACGGTCTACGGACAGAGACAGACAGGACTGATAGGACTCATGTTTAATGCCGAGGACTCCGACAACTATGAGTATTTCTTTGTGAGGTAGGTTGTCTTTTCATCTCCACCGGTACTCAGCAGTGTTGTAGTCGAGCAGGTACATTGTCCCAGACCAAGCTATATAGACGAGTCCGATTCTCTAAGGTTCGAGTCACAATTTGCTTTCTTAGAGTCCGAGCCTTTTGGAAATTTAGTTCAATATAAACACCTTTGCTTAACGCCATGTAAAATGTGCATTTGACATTGTCATATATAAGTTTATGTTTGTTTACACATGCTTTGTGATTTTCTTTAAATTATTTTTTATGGATGTAACCGCCTCCATTTTTATGCTGTCTTATCTAATACTTCATCTGAGGATGTACATCTGCGGAGTTCCATTTCGGTTTGGAACTATGTGACAGGTCGGTAGCATGCGTTTCCTATCATATTATTATTTTGTATCCTGGTGTCAGCAAGGCCCGGTGTCTGCCGCACCTGCGGGTCCAGTGTGTGTGTAACCATCCCCATTGCTGGGTCATAACACCGAGGAACCCCACAAAGACGAACTCGTTTGTGAGTAATACAAGGCTATGGGGCACAGCCTCCCATAAAGCCTGCAGCCTGCTCACCGCCTCGACTGAGATTTGAACTCACGACCTCCCGGCTTTGAGTCCTGAGCTCTACCACTGAGCCACAGAGGCCGTTTTTAACTAGAATAATTATTATTTAATTAAAATATATAGCTCCCGATGTAGATGTAATGTTGGTATGGTCCTAATTGTTTATGTAATAATCCCTCAACAGTTTTCAAATAGTGTGTTTTCCGATCCGATCGTCCGACCTTACGTGACGTTTTTTTAAATTGGAATCGAAGCATTTTAATTACCTTCGAGCCCATGTACAAGTCCTAGTTCTGCACCGCCGGGTCTACGTCCAAGTCCCTGAAAATTGGTCTCGAGTCCATGCAAATTCGAGTCACAGTGCCGGAGTCCTACATCGTTAGTATACTGGTTGCATGGTTTCAAAATAAGTTATTCCAGAGGCCTGGCGGTACGTGTCAGCAACAAGATTTTTGGTCAAATAGACAGGGACTTAAAAGGACATAATCAGGAGCTAAATTATGGATATTCTTTCACACTATCAGTTCAGTTTTGCTTTATACAGATGTATCCCAGCAAAACCCTCCCAGCACACGGTCTCATCTAACGCATCCGGCTATTTAACACCATGTTATGGCTCGGCGTGTTGTTAAACACATTCTGTTTACCATAACAAGGCCGCGTGACCAGAGGTCCGATTAAGAGAGGCAACACGCTGTGTTTCAGCCAGCAGAAACATGTATTATATTTTTTGGGGCCAAGTCAGACCGGGCATCTCCTGATTGACATGTGTTTTGGCCCAGCGATTGACACTTTCATCGCGCCCGGTCCACTGTTTTTAACATTTGTTTACAGGAGAAAGCAAACGGTTTAAGGGCAATATTTTGGCAGGTACATATTTATTTCAAAAGGAAAATGCTATTCTTCGTGGTAACTCAACATGCTTTATATGTGATTGGGCCCCTTTAATTGACTGTTGCAATACATTTCACAACATGCTGAGGATAGGAACACATTGGAACATATGTAGGAACACAAAAATTGTTATTTTTAACCATTCATGAATAAAGAAATTTGACCAAATATAAAATTATAGTTGTCCTAATATAACAGAGATAAAGGTACAAATGACACATTACTTTTATATTCCTAAATACAAATGGGCCAATGTGAAAATAGAACCGTCGTGCTGCCACGGGATGCACCAGTACTTCTGGTTAATCGAGGTGCAATGTTTGAAATTTTTAAACACAAGTAATTTAATTAATTAAATTCATTATATTGCCACAAGAATAAATACGTTATACATGAAACAGTTTGTTTATATATAACTGTACCTTTGACAAAGAGGACCGACTCATAGAGTATAGGTCCTCTCAGTATTAACATTTAATACAGTAGGTTATATGATGCAGAAACTGTGCAATATAAAAACTAAAATTACACATTTTGCAATATAGAGAATACAAAATAATAAACATATGATAATAAAAATGAATTTAAATACAATTAATATGATTCATAAGTCCTTTAGTAAAAATTTATTTTCGGTTTTTACCTTTAGTACTCAGTCTTCTTCTCTTTAAGTAGACAAGGCAAGCCTGAAGGAATGAACTGTGACACTTAAACATTTTTATGTTAACTCTTCTTGATATGATACTTAATATATGATTTTATTTTTATAAATTTCAGCGCCGACCGTGTCAACCATCCGTTCTTTCATGGAAGAGTTGTAAACGGGAAATCTGAGAGACCCCGTCTCGTCCAGCACAGTCATCTCGAGATAAGACGAGACAAGTGGGTCAAGGTCAATCTCCAGGTTACTCAGAACGCGGCTCACGTGAGTCTGGATGGAACGCCGCTGGATTTTGCGACTTTGAGTCGTTTTTGTGGAAAAGCCGGGGTCCTCCTTCCGAACGGGGCAGCGAGAATCACAAAATTCAAGCATTATACTATCTCATAGACTTGCTTTGCGAGGACACTTTACAGTGATTGCTTTAAAAATGTCGGGATAAAATGTTCTTTTGCAGTTAAATGTAAACTGGTGCAATTGATCAAATCGTAAGGATGCTGTCCTCTTTGTTACTCAAATTAAGTATAATGCCAAGTATGTGAACAAAACATGTGATAGTTGAAAGGCCCTAGCAAATCAAGGCGTAGTTTAACAAAATTTTAATGATCTATTAGGAATACTCGTAAGCAATATTTAACTACATTCCTGTCAGATTTTCTGTAAACTGTTCGGGACAAATGAGGAAGGAAAACTGAACCTTACAATGGCAGTATATTATTGAAATCGAGGATTTCCCTCTACATAGCACACGAGTACACGGCTACGATAACAGACAGGGGCTCCAGGTTTTAACAAATTAGGCCTACTTTTTTCAGTCATTCTAATTTTCACATGCATGTACATGAACAGGTGTTTAAGCTTCAAACTGTTAAGTATCAGTCCCATAGACGACCCGGCAGAGCTACGGCAGTGCCACGGATAAATCCGGGGTGATTCGGGGTGTAAGCCGTCGAGCTGCCGGGATGGGCCGGGACGTTCTGGAATGATCCGGGACGGTCCGGGAGGGCGAGCCGGCAGTTTTTGGATGTCAAAAACTGCCGGGGCGATTCGTGGTGATCCGGGGCGGAATTTAATCCGGGGTGATCCGGGGCTCATCCGTAGCTCTGACGGGGCTTTGCCGTGGGTGTCCGTGCCACTGCCGTGACAGTCCTTGGAGGTCCGGGACAATGAAAACTATCTCGGCATAGCGACGGACCAATACGGTAGAGCCCAGGCCTTCCACAGCAGTGCCCCGTCGGAGCTGCGAATCACCCCGGACTAGCGCGGCAAACAAAAACATGAATCCGTAGCGCATCCTTGGCGGACCGTGGTGAGACGTAGCCGAGATAATCCGGGGCTCTACCGGGATAATTTCTGCCAAAAAACACCCGGATCACCACGGACCACCCCGGACAATATCCTGGGTGATCCGTGGTAATCCTTGCCTATCCGTAGTGCTTTAGACGGATAGCTTAAAACTGCTGGTCTGTTCGGCGAAAATGAGATAAAAAGAGGGACTACATTTGTCTGTCCGGCTAAATTCATGAACAATAATATTTAAGAAATAAGCAATACTTTCATATTTGCAGCAGGATAACCATCTGGTCAAAGTTTAGTGATATATATATATATATATTCGACATGTCTGTAACAAAAGGCTAATATTTTTTTACCCAGGCAGTACTGTGATAGCTTTACATCAGCATATTAATCATTATAACATTGTAACATGTAGTTAAAGGAGAGCTTTAACCAGTTATTTTGACATCTTTATATCTATCATCTCGAGGATAACAAAAACGGTTTCGGTTCCATTATGTTTTTGATAATTATAGCACTGTAAAACCGTTGTGTCTATATACGGTAATTCATGTTAATCGATTATGTTGAAGCAAGATAACTAATATTGTTACTCTTAGTAAAACATTTTCTATAAAGAAACAAAATCAAATAACGTACCATATGCGACGCCTGAAGTGCATTTTATTTTTCTTTTGTCTGTTCTTTGCTTAAATAAAATTTTCGTATTTCAATCATGGTATTTTGTTTCAGTATTTATTTGGTATGGTGCCCCGTTGGGGACATGGGTAAAAAAATATATTTCGTGCGCACGACTTATTATTTCGTGTGAACGACTTATTATTTGTTCGCACGAGTTATTAATATCGTGCGCACAAGTTTATAAGTCATGTGCGGATATTGTGTCAATTGTGTACGTCAAGGCACAGACATATGGATATGACTCTGTAGCAATCGACTTAAGTTTCCAACTATCATATAAAATGTGGGTATTTGCCTTCATTTGTAGATAAAGTGGTTATGTGGCTGTGTATCTGGCATTAAAATGGCTGATATATATATATATAATATATATATATAATATATATATAATATATTTATATTTATATACATATATATATATTCGTGTGTGCGTGTGTGTAATTTTACTTTAAATTTAGGTTTCAAATTTAAGGAGATTGTAGTTCTCGCTGAGAGGCATAGGGCAATTACGCATGTTTACCATTGGATATAAAAAATGCTTGTCCAAAAGGAGACAGTTCGGGAACTTCTGAGGATATTGGATCCTCAGGGTGTAGAAAACCGACCTCACCTTAAGGGAATCACGACGGCCTCAGTATTTCGTTAAAAGACTAAACTATCTTTTGGCCAATGACTCATACGAAAGTCTAAAGACCTACGGCATTTGCATATACGCACACATATTGATTTGTACCCGGACAATGACCCACTGAGTTATTGTGGGCTATTTTATTAGGACTATTTTGTATGTTATTTACAAATTATCGTTAATAATGTTGCTTTTAATGCCTTGTTTACTTATATGCTGCCTAATTCCCCCATAATTGTTTATTTCGCAATCAACAAATATTGTATTTCATTCTTATATCACTGTCTCAACTAACATCACTTCAGGGTCCTGGCCCATGAGCCACTTGTTTTCAAAATTGTTTACCAATGAACAGTGCTTCTCTGTTGAAGTTATTCAACAATGAGCAGTTAAACTAGAGGACAAAATCACCCGCCAAATGGTTATATGAGATATATGTGTTTTGGCTGATATAATAGTATGAGAAAATTGACACAACTGCCAAATGTATTATTAATAAAAAATGAAGTTAACAAAATATGCATATAAACCCGCTCAAGTGAGGAAACGTTAAAGACACACATGTCTTGGTAAATAGAGTTGGATCTCTAATAACTAATCAGGTTATGGGAGACGCTTACGATACCCTTCCTATTTTAATACGAATCGGGGAAGAGCAAAACTTGTTTAAGACATTGCAAAGCATATTTTAAAAAAACTGATAAAAAAATAAAAAAATCCTCCACGTATTGCCAAAACCTAATCAGGCTGAGAGACGCGTCAGATACAAAGGCGATGCTTAATACAGGTGGATATGAGTAAAAATTTTGAGATCTCGCTTCGAATATGAGATGTTAAACTTAGACATAAAAAATCATTAAAAAAATCTAAAGATCATTAAGTGCATGCATAACTCATCCCCCGGGGCAGGGGAAAATGGCGCTGATTTGTAGGACTATAAGTTTTAGGGTATCAAAAGTAAATATTCATGCTTTCATTAGTTTTGTATCTTTGACTAGCTTACAGCATCTCTCATGTTTGTTTCAGAATAAATACGATATTGAGTGTTCTAGTGCTTTGCTTTGCAATTCCTCCTGAAATCTTGGATAATATGACAATGTATATATTTGACTTGAAGAAAGATTATTATTAATATTATTATAAGGATTCTCCTCTTATCAGTTGACTTTCGGTTTTGCTGAGGCAATGCTTTGTTGCCCATTGAGTTAGAATCTTACATTTTACATTCAAACTTTAGTAAGGTGTCCTTGAAACCTAAGACCATGACACATTAAGAAATAGATCCTGACATGCATATTAATGTTGATTTGTGTAATTTATTAGGGAATACCTAGTAGCCATATGTCGATATAGTCATATATAAAATCTTGGTCCAGAGACATACTACAGGTGGTAATAAATGTGTTTTAACGAAAAGTCATCTGAGATTATTTTGCTATAGCTAACTCTCATTTAAGATGAGTTTTTTGTCCGTTGTGCTTCCGTCCGGTTTTCCGTAAGCAGGGCACATAGCGTAACCGTTATGGTTACGAACTTAATATTTGTCAAGTGCCTTTGGGAAATATCTAAACAACAAGTAACTAGGTCACCACGACCTAATTCTTGCTAGCCACCGGGCAGAAATCTCGTTCCTCCTTTAAAGTCCCTATTAAAAGTCTCTTTAAAACTGTGTCATAACCAATAGTACTGAATTTACCCAATTAATATGTATACTTCCGCCGGTGAGCCTCATACATGTAGTGGTAACAAGATGAAATCATTTGTTGAATTTATAGGCTGAAATACAGTGTATACAGTTAAAATGGGACCTGACTCCCGCTTGAATCTAGTATCGTAACCATTACAGCCATCGACATATATTTAACAATTAATACTTCCATGACCTGGTTTTACAAGTAAAACAAAGTTACATTTAGTTTGTGTGATAAAGAATGAAAATGTTGAATATATTGCCCTGAATTTTTATGAGACCTTGAACATGACACCGTTTCTCGGGGCGATTAATGTATTCTTCACTTTTGGTAAGATCTATTTCACATGTTAATTTAGGTCACTTTGATATAATTTGTGCAGGTTATCAGATAAAATGTCCATTAGACTGGAAGTTTCATCACTACAATCGCTTATTATAATGTCTAATTCACACAGGTCCGGGTGACCTGATCCCTACTCGTTGTTCTCCGACATCATGATTCAAACCATCGATACAAAATGTAACATTCTACAATGTTTAATATCAATATCATAACCACATCTCATGATCTTATTAAACTTATATACACTTTTCTCGGGAGCTACCTCCATTGTGGTACATATGTCTCCATGACCTCACATGCTTGGTCATATTTGAAAGATGTCTGTCTGTCTGTATGACCATATCTTTTACATCATACCGTTATGCTCATAACAGACGGTCGGTCGTGGCGCTCGATCTTAATGCTGATATCGGAATGGCCAGCTACCGTAAGTGTGGCTGGCCTTGAAACATGATACTTGTTGACGTGTCAGATATCTACCAAAGAACCCCTGGACAATAATTATTATCTTATAGCAATATATATTTAAACACACCTGCGAGGTACATCAAGATAATTTTGCTGTGTATTTTGACTTTGTCTCATATATATTTATTTATATATATATATATATATATATATATATATATTAATTAGTGACAGGAATTCCCCCACTGGATGTATATAGTATTGTTCCAGACCTATGCTTACAACTTTAAGGGGAGATGGAGCCATATTCGCCTGTGCCTTGACGTACACAATTGACATAATACCTCGTGCCCACCACGTATTAACTCGTAGGCACGAAATAATAAGCCGTGCGCACAAAATAATAAGTCATGCGCACAAAATAATTCGCCGTGCACCAAAAACAATGAGTCGTGCGCACAAAATAATAAGTCGTGCGCACAAAATAATAAGCCGTGCGCACAAAATAATAAGTCGTGCGCACAAAATAATAAGTCGTGCGCACAAAATAATAAGTCGTGCGCACAAAATAATAAGCCGTGCGCCCAAAACAATGAGTCATGCGCACAAAATAATAAGTCGTGCGCACAAAATAATATGCCGTGCGCACAAAACAATGAGTCATGCGCACAAAATAATAAGTCGTGCGCACAAAATAATAAGTCGTGCGCACAAAATAATAAGTTGTGCGCATGAAGTAATAAGTTGTGCGCATGAAATAATAAGTTGTGCGCACAAAATAATAAGTTATGCGCACAAAATAATAAGTCGTGCGCACGAGATAAATATGTTTTAACTCATGTCCCCAACGGGGCTCCTCAATTTGGCAATACAGGTGCCTACCTGGAGAAGACAATATATAAACATATAATAAAGTATAAATGTATAAAGAATATTGGCCGTGTTGAATAGTCGAGAAGTAGTCATGAACGGTTATTCACATCGGTTATCATTGGCGACGAAACCAAATTTTCATTGGGGGGGGGGGGGGGGCCCAATAGTAGACCAATATATATATATATATATAAATATATATATATATATATATATATATACACACACACATATATATAGACACACACACATTTATACATATATATTATTTATATATAATTAATAGATATATTTATATATATATTTATATTTATATATATATATATATATATATATATATATATATATATATATATATATATATATATACAAATATATCAGGACCGTAGGCGACCCAAATGGCAGAGGGCAATAAGTGGATTTGAGGGGTAAATCCACGACGGGGGAGGGTGTGGGAGGGGGTGTCTCCCTCGAACGGTGTGGAAAATTTTGAAAAAACTATGTATATTACTGCATTGTGGTGCATTTTTCCTGTAATTTATTGGTCAATGCTTACTTAGTAAAACAGTACCATCTCGTTAAGAGATTATTTGTCTGGCAATGGACGCATTTTGACACAGAATATCAACTTTGGCCGCGGCCATGTATATATATGGTACTCTAAGTACTGGGGGCGCGAAGGGCCAAAGCGGAGGATATATATATATATATATATATATATATATATATATATATATATATATATATATAATTATATACTATATGCTTATACTCAATAATAAAAATTATATATATATATATATATATATATATATATATATATATATATATATATACAATATGCAAATACTCAATAATAAAAATAGCGGATGTTTTTATAGCCATGAATTTGTTGGGGGGGGGGGATGTTTTTATAGCCATGAATTTGTTGGGGGGGGGGGGGGCTGAGCCCCCCTAAAAATTTTATTGGGGGGGGGGGGGCCCATCCCTTCTTAGTTTTCTTTTAAATGAAACGTACAAAGATACAGATGTGAAAAAAAAATACACAAAGTTCATGTAATTTACTTATTTTTCATAGTATCTGTACATATAATTATAAAATTTAAACACCGATCGATCAAAAGCTGACCTAAAGCCATTCCCTCTCAAAGTGGAGTCTGGTTTCATCTGGATTTTGTTTCCTTTTAAAGCACTTCATCTGAAAAATTACTCATGAATTTCAATGTTAGAATATTACTAGATTAACATTAATGAGTTGGCCCAAAGCCTTTCCGATCGTGAACTGAAATATTTAACTTCTAGTACTGAAAGTACTTCTAGTACTATACATGCCTTGCCTTAAATTTTCAGTCCACTGGATCTCATATTTTGACCACTGTTCTCTGACGGACAAACGCTAAATTCCGTCTTCCACGTTTCTGGCTCAACGCTTCCCCTTCGCGTAGGGTTGAGGTTATTATAGGAAGATGGTAAAAGCAGAGAATAATGATTTCTGTAACTATATAACGTACCGGTCACATGGTCGCTATGAGATCTTGTATTTTGTGTCAGGCCTATAAGGCTCACACGGCGACACGGCTAGAGACTGCACTAGTCGGTCGTAAACAATAGAAAATAGTTTTTCCCTGTTTAATATTCTGTTTGCCTGTAATGCATATAATATCCCCAGAAACGAAATGGCTATAAAAGATCCTTCATTTCCGTAACTCGGAAAGTCCTCATTACCATCTAATTTGAAGACATGATATACATGGTTTGTCAAATTTTTATCATTTTATTACGATAATAAAGTATTCAGACGCGATTTCAGACCTGTGGGTGTGAATACGTGCCCCTTTGACTTATTCACGCCCGTAGGTCTGAAATCGTGTCAGAATACTTTATTATCGTTATACATGCCTTGACAAACCATATATATCATGTTTATAGGGATTCAAGCGCCTGTACTCTAACTTTTGTTTCGCGCATCGTCCACCCGTCACAAGGCTAAGCCTTTAAATAAGAACCGTGACCCTTACAGTGAATATGTATCCTTACTCCGGTCCATTTTGAGGATATAATACAAAATAGTCAACACAATAGATTTTTCAGGAATGGGAGGATGTGACCATGACGTTATATATGTCAGAGACATAAATTTCAGAGACAAGTTTAAACTAAAGATGAGATTTCTTTCGAATGATCGGCGGATATTGAATTATTTATTTAATGTACTAGACTTTGGACGCCACCTGCACATTTCAGTAATTATTCTGAAATCTGGTTTGCATACTACACGCAAAATATCAACTTGTGCCTGGTATTAAAATGTTCGAGAGTGAATATTCCTTGATAACAGGCGTGTTCCACTTATTTTAAAGATGACATTAAAACCTGGCCTTAGTCTTAACATATGGACAGAACGTTTTAGATCCACATGATATCAGTTTCCTGCCCAGTGTCTCTCATGTTTCAAGCTGTTTATCCACATCAACGTTAGTGATTGATGATGTAAGGGGATTTTTCCCCCTACTAATTCCATCATCATGTTAGGTGTTAACAGTGGCTGGCGTCAGACAGCGATGTAATATTTAATATTGTTTATATTTGTCAAGATATTGAAATTATACTTTGGAATGCTCTAATTTGCAAAAGTGATTATAGAGTCTCAAAGCAAAAGAGAGAACAAGGACAAAAGCTACATTACCAACATCAGTAGTGTTTGTAACTTAAACGAAGCGGGTTTCGACGCTCGGCTGGATTTGTCTATAGAGATATTTTTTTTTTCTAATGTGGGTCCTATGGCCTTAATCTTTGAAATTATGACCAACAAATCTGAGAACATACTATCCTTGAACTTGCAGCATTAAAATAACCATAACAATCTTTAAAAAAAAGGCCTACAGGCCTAATGCGAACCTGTGAAATGGGATATACACCATGTATAATGCTTCAATGCTGAACCATTACTTTTCAAGAACATGTGTAACATGTAGAGCAATGTACTAAACATTTTGAACAAGAACCAATTACACAAACTTCACTGCTGAAATCCTGACATGGGGGCACACAACACAAAAATAATTGAAGCTGGCACCACCAGTCTTGTATACGACGAAGCTATCAGAGATGTATACATATGCCCAATTTCAGGCTGATATATCAAACCCCTCCTGAGAAATAAGCTGGGACGTACACTGTGCAAAAATTATTATAGGTGGCGCCACTTGTATACGACTAAGGTATCCCATATGTATAAATATGCCCAATTTCAGGCTGATATATCTCATTCCTCCGGAGAAATAAGCAGGCATATACACCGTGCAAAAGTCAGTGGCGACACCTGTCTTGTGAACGAGAAAGCCATCAAAGACGCATAGAAAGGTCAAAATATCAGGCCAATACATTAAACCTCTCTTGAATTTGATGCACTGGGCTGACTAGGCTTAGGTGAGAAAGGCAGTTGCCCCGAGTGAACTGTGACAAATTGGTGGCTCAAGATACTGCACTAAGTGAACTCTTGACCTGCACCTGACTAGACTGAGTGAACTTTTGACCTGTACCTGGCTGCACTGAGTGAACTCTTGACCTGTTGCATAATCTGACATAGTTTGCAGTCTGCAAAAACAATAAATAGATCCAGACGGACCTTTGGCGCCAAATCTGATGCAGTGGGCAGTCGGCCAAAGCTATAAACAGAATGCAGCTACTGCACTGAGTGAACTCTTGACCTATACCTGGCTGCACTGAGTGAACTCTTGACCTGTTGCCTTATTTGAAACAGTTGGCAGTCTGCCAAAGCTATAAATAGAGCCAGGCTGACATTTGGCCTGTTACAAAATCTGAAATAATTGGCAGTCTGTCAAGCTCTTTATAGATACAGACACAGTCTCGGCCTGTTGGTTAATCTGTTTACATATACTGAAAGACTTTGGCTAAATTGTTTTTTTTTCCAAAATGATGTATTCATAAGATTTTCTATGAAAATGTTTAGAATAATAAAAGAAGCAGTCCTTTCACTTTAAAGGTCTAATTATTGTGCCAAAAATCATTTAAGTAAACTTGAACAAAGGCCACATAAAAATAATTTTTGTGCATTGTTACAAAAATTGAAACAACAATTTTGCAGAGGGAGACTTTTGCAGCCCTCACTTTGAAAAAAGGCTTACTAATGGCCTAAAGACCAACTTAAGCTTTCTATGAATCTACCAAAAATCAAGGAACCCAACCTATTCTTATACAATTAAAAAACCCTTTCCTAGAATATTCTTGTGAACACTTAAACCAGTCAGCTTAACAGTTTCATCATAAAAAATTTTAAAGCTGAAAGTGGCTAAAATTACAAGCTTTCTGACCGTAAAGAACAGGTCGATGTAGGTGGCGCCACAAAAACTGCAATTTCAAATTTGAGTCACGTGACCAACATTTGCACAAAATTTAGTGATCCTAGCTCCTATTGTTTCTGAGATTCTGATGTTAGTATGCTTACTTGCTAAATGACTAATTTCAAATTCCTGTAACCCGGCCAAAAGTTATCAATCCAAAACCATTTGAACAACCTTAAGAGAGCTGGTCTCTGGGATCATTTCAGTGAAATATTGAACCAATTGGCTGAATGATTTCAGAGAAGATTTTCAAAGGTGTTTGAGCTTTTTTCCCATAATATGTAAATTAATGTAGGTGGCGCAACAAAACGCTTTATCCAACAACATTTGATATGTGACAGGTTTTTGCATAAATTTGGGGATGCTAGCTCCTGCTATTCCTGAGAAATTATTGATTAATGTACTGATAACCGACGATCCCTGTACAGAAATGGACGATGCAGGTGGCCCCACCAATACCAAAATTTCAAATATGACTCATGTAACCAACATTTGTATAAAATTTGGCGATTAATGCTCCAGCCGTTTCTGATACTGTAATTTTAGTATCCTTTTTTGGCCAAATGGCTAAGTTCAGCTTCCTGTAACTCGGCCAAAATTCATTAAACTGGAACCATTCGAACAAACCTGAGAAAGATTGTTTCAGGGATTATTTATGTGAAATATTGAATGATTTGGCTTGGCAGTTTTGGAGTAGACTTTGAATGCTTTTTTTTAGCTTTTTCCTTATAAACCTAATAAATGCAGATAGCCAAAAAATAAGCAAAATCCGATAATTTTTTTAGATGACATTTTTTTGCATAAAATTTGGTGATGCTAGCTCCTGGCGTTTTCGTGATAGTATTGGTTAACGTACAGACGACGGACGGTGCCGCACCATTGCATAAGCTCACAGGTACGCTAAAAAAATGAGTCCTGTGACCTTGACCTCTGACCAGGTAACCTCAAAATGTACAGATTTCTTCCACTTTAGGCGGGTAAGCCACGCGTGAAAGATGGAAGGTTTAGGATAAAAAGTTCGATTTACAATGCATCCACATTCTTTTAAAGGTGGTGGGTGGGCCATGTGACCTTTACCTTTGACCTTTGGACCCCGAAATCAAAATGCTTCTTACTTTAGTGGTGGGCACTAACAAATCAAGTTTGAAGCCAATCTGTCAATCCCTACCAAAGTTATTGTCCATAGACTAATTGAAAATGGATGGGCCCTATGCCCTTGAACTTTGACTCCAAAATCGAAAAGAATCTTCCCCTATTGGCAGGTGAACAATATCTAGGTTTGCGATAGAAAGTTTGGCTTAAAATGCGTCCACATTCTTTTATAAGAAATAAATCCTGTGACCTTGACCTTTGATCCAAAAATTGATTGGGTTCTTACTTCATTGGTGGGCGATATAGAACTAAGTCTGAAACCAACATGTCAAACCAAACTAGAGTTATCTTCATAGTGGACAGGTAGTCCCAGTGACCTTTGGACCCCAAATTGAATAAGAGCATCGCAACCGTAGCATCCCCTTGCACGGGGCATTATTAGAATGGGTGTATTACACAGTGTGAAAAAAGAGGGCAGCTCTGTGGCCTTGACCTTAGAACCCGTGACCTCAAAATCGATTAGCTTGTTCATTAGTGTGTGGGTGAGTCATATGTGCAAGATGAAAGGTTTTGGTCAAACTGGCTTAAAAGGGGTCCACAAGCTTTATCAAGTAGTGGGTCCTGTGGCCTTGACGTTTGACCCCGTGACCTCAAAATTTATAGGGCTCTTCATCCACAGATGGGTGAGCCAAATGTGCAAGATGGAAGGTTTTGGTGGACAATTTAGCCTTAAATGGGTCAACAGGCTTTTTCAAGAAGTGGGTCCTGTGGCCGTGACCTATAACCCCGTGAACTCAAAATCTATAGGGTTCTTCATCTACGGGTCGGATAGCCATATGTGCAAGATGAAAGGTTCTTGTCAAACGGTTTGGCTTAAAATGGGTCCACAAGCTTTTTCAAGAAGTGGGTCCTGTGGCCTTGACCTTTGACTCTGTGACCTCAAAACCGAGAGATTTCTTTATCTATGGGTGGGTGAGCCATATGTGCAAGATGAAAGGTTTTGGTCAAACAGTTTGGCTTAAAAGGGGTCCACAATCTTTTTTAAGATGTGGGTTCTGTGGACCTGACCTTTGACCTCAAAATCGATAGGGTTCTTCATCCACTAGTGGTTGAGCTATTTGTGCAAGATGAAAGTTTTTGTCAAACAGTTTCGCTTGAAATCGATCCACATGCAAATTCCGGACAGACGGATGCACGAACAGAGACTTTACTATATCCCTCAAATTCGTTGCAGGGGATAATTAGGTTCTCCCCTATTGGCAGGTCAGCTATAAGCGCAACATGGAGGGTCTGGGATAAAAAGTTTGGCTTAAAATGGATATACAATAGTTTTAATAAGTGGGTCTTGAGACCTTGATCCTGGACCTGATGACGCCAAAATCATTCTGGTTCTTGCTTTAGTAGATGGCCATACAAAAATTAAGTTTGATATTCATATGTAAATCCAAAATGGAGTTATCATCTTGAAACTAATTAATCCATATTAATCTAATTATACTGCTACATACAGGATGTAACTTTAATATTACTCAAAGAATGATTAATCCAGACAGAAAAACGAGTGACCCATGGGTCACGACGCTCAGCCGACTGACATGTTGACAATATATCCTTGCACAGGCAACTAATTAAGATAATGTCCAGCCTTTCGTGAGTAATCTGGCAATTTGTGTGTATTTTGCATTATTTCTGGGGTGCTAAAACATACCTCAAAACTCTGGGAATACAGGTCACAGTGACCGAATTTCAGTTTCTGGGGAGAACTTTTGAGGAACTCTCAGGATGTCAAGTTAGAAGTTTCGGGGCCAAATGGTTATGATTTGTGCCCTACTTTGGTATCAAATTTTCAATCATTCTGAGGGATGCTTAGTAGCACCATAGCTAAAAAAATATGGGTTACAGAGACCTAATTTCACGTTTCCAAGGAGACACTTTTCCAAGGACCTCCCTGTATTTAAAGCAAGAAGATTCCAGGTCCAATGGTTATGATTTGTGGCCTGCTTTGGCTCAAAAACAAAGAAAAAAATAGTAAAAAATAAAAAAAAAAACTGATGAAACATTCCATGACAAATATCCATGCAAAGAATCATGATGATCAATGCATAAGTTGTTCAGATACTTGAGCTTTTGTGTCAAATTTTTCATTTTTCTTGGGCGGGGGGGGGGGGGGGGGGTACTTCAGAGCCCCATAGCTTGAAGAATATGGGTAACAGAGACCTAATTCCCGGTTTCCATGGAGACTTTTTTATGGACCTCTGTGGATTTAAAGTTAGAAGATTCAAGGTCAAGGGGTTACGAATTGTGCCCTGTTAACAGATGACCGCATTTTTAAAGGTCTCAAAAATAGAGAAAAAAATTGTAAAAAATAAAAAAAAATACAGGTGGCGCCACCAGTCTGCAGAAACTGATGAAACACTCCATGATCAATATCCATGCAAAGAATCATGGTGATTAATGCATAAGTTGTTCAGATACTTGAGCTTTTGTATCAAATTTTTTCATTATTCAGGGGGGGGGGGGGGGGTCTTTCGGAGCCCCATAGCTTGAAAGAATATGGGTAACAGAGACCTAATTCCAGGTTTCCATGGAGATTTTTTAAGGACCTCTCTAGATGTAAAGTGAGAGGATTCCAGGTCCAGCAGTTACAATTTGTGCCCTGTTAACAGATGACCACATCTTCACATCTTATAGTCAGCTGAGCTAAAAATTATACAACTAAAATGTTATATAAAAGCAAGACTCCTCTACATGCAAACCATCAGCATTTCCCAATACATGCAGCTGGTTATGCAAAACAGATAATATCTGTAGGTATAATGTACACCCAGCCTGCATGAAGATTTACAAACATGTACTGAGTTACTTCTTTATATCTTGCACACATAATATCACCAACCTATAATACAAAATATTTTTATAGACTGGTTATTTAACATACAAGACACAGAAATAACAAAACATTTGGTTCAATTGAGATTTTCTTGATACAGCTTCAACTGACACTCAAACACTTTTCAAGTGTCAAATGCTGGAGGGGCAAAAGTTCCACTATATGTCTCCGATCACTAAGCTATGCTGTTCAGTGCATCTAATGCAGCCTCACAGTGGCTCGCTCGTTCCTCCAGTGTCTTTAGACACTCCTCCGCTCGATGCAGGGCTGTATCCATTTTAGTCTGATCACTAAGTAGCTCATTTTCTTTTTCAGTTAATGATTTTAATTCATCTTGGTACATTTCTAGTTCATTCTGCAGTTTCACTTTCTTCATCTGAGCCAGTTCTATCTGTGCAACAGTTTCTGTAAGTAAATCAAAATATTTGTTGAAAAAAAACCCTCCCAAGCATGATTGTCCCATGATCTAATCCCAGCTACAACATACACACCTGTCAATAATACCTGATGGATACTTAGGAATTCTAATGAAGAAAATTCCTCCATAAAATCAGCAATCAATGTTATCACATCTTAAGACATGGCTTGAGCCATGTTGAAAATATGAATCATTCCATATCCAAATTCAGCGAGACCATAACATTACTGGAATGATGAATGAAAGATCTACAAGGGGTTTGTAGGGGCAATATAGTGAGAGATGTATCTACATTTGAATGCATTTATTGTTTTCCAAGAAACCCAGAAAATTACTTTGCATGTTAATTACTATGACAGAAATGATATATCATATCACAAAAATATACAAACATATACTTCAATCATGACATTAATTAGTGTTTTATAGTTTAAATGTTCCAAGAAAATGATCAAACCTTTGCTCTTACAATCTATTCCAAACTAGTTCAAACACAGATGAATGTTCCCAATGCCATGCTTGCATATACCAGAAATAATTAATAATCCAGACATCAATACTGAAACATTGGTTGATGACAGGACAATGTCTTAGATTGCTATCTGACTGAACAGAAGTGTATCAGGACAGCCCAAGTAATTCCTGCACTAGATTATTACCACATATCTGGTAATCTTTCACGAGCAAAGAGTCCTATACAGTGTCTTATCTTGTACAAAGTATTGTGATGTATTGCTTCTGCCTAATTACACCAGTGGTAAAAACAAGTGACCCAGGGGTCATGACGCTCAGCTGACCAGGAAGACATCATCTGAATGTCAAATTTGAATGAAATACTTTTTCCAAACTTGACCTTTTGTATAAAATCATCCAATATTCATTGGGGTACTATGGAGCTCTGTAGCATGAAGGATATGGGTAACAGACACGTATTTTCAAGGTTTACAAGATGACTTTTCAGGGGTCTCCCAGCATGTCAAAAAATAAAATTCTGGGTCCAGTTATTATGATTTGTGCCCTGTTAACAAATCCAAATGTTTATTCTGGGGGGTATTTCAAAGCCGCATAGGATGAAGGATATGGGTAACAGAGATGTAATTTCAGGTGCACAAGGAGACTTTTCAGGGGCCTCCCAGCATATCAAGAAAGGAGATTCTAGGTCAAGTCATTATAATTTGTGCTCTGTTAACAGATGACCAAATCTTTATTCTGGGGAGTACTTCGGAGCCCCAGAGCATGAAGGATATGGGTAACAGGGACCTTATTTCGGGTTTCCATGTAGACCTTTTATGGGCTTCCCTGGAGGTGAGGACAGAAGATTCTAGGTCCAGTCATTATGATTTGTGCCCTGTTAATATATGACCAAATCTTTATTCTGGGGGAACTATAGAGCCCCATAGCTCACAGAATATGGGTAACAGGGACCTTATTTCGGGTTTCCATGTAGACCTTTTATGGGCTTCCCTGGAGGTGAGGACAGAAGATTCTAGGTCCAGTCATTATGATTTGTGCCCTGTTTACAGATGACCAAATGTTTAAAGATCACAAAAGTAGAGAAAAAAAATCATAAAAAATAAAAAAAATATAGGTGGCGCCACCAATCTCCAGAAATTGATGAAACACTCCATGATCAATATCCATGCAAAAAAACATGGTGATTAATGCATTAGTTGTTCAGATACTTGAGCTTTTGTATTAAATTTTGCATTATTCTGCGGGGTACTTCAGAACCCCATAGCTCGAAGAATATAGGTCACAGTGACCTAATTTCAGGTTTACAAGGAGAATTTCCGTAGACCTCCCAGGATTTCAAGTAAGAAGATTCCCGGTCTAGCGGTTACGATTTGTGCCCTGTTAACAGACAGACGCCTGGATGGCCGGACGGACGACGGACAAAAGGTGATCCCTACAGCTCAGATGACTTTCAGTCAGCTGAGCTAAAAATTGAAAAAATACAGGTGGCGCCACCAGAATGCAGAAACTGATGAAACATTTCATGATCAATATCCATGCAAAGAATCATGGTGATCAATATAATAATTGATCAGATACTTGAGCTTTTGTATCAAATTTTCCATTATTCTGGGGGGTACTTCGGAGCCCCATAGCTCAGAGGTTATGGGTAACAGAGACCTAATTTCAAGTTTTTAAGGAAACTTTTCATGGGCCTCTCAGCATGTCAAGAGAGAAGATTCTAGGTCCAGTTGTTACGATTTGTGCCATGTTAACAGATGACCGCATCTTATGAGGTCTCAAAAATAGAGAAAAAAATTCGTAAAAATAAAAAAAATACAGGTGGCGCCACCATACTGCAGAAACTGATGACACATTCCATGATCAATATCCATGCAAAGAATCATGGTGATCACTGCAATAGTTGTTTAGATACTTGAGCTTTTGTATCAAATTGTCCATTATTCTGAGGGATACTTCAGATGACTTACAGTCAGCTGAGCTAAAAACACTTAATGGTCAATATCCATGCAAAGAATCATGATGATCTCCATATTAGTTGTTCAGATACTTCAGCTTTTGTATCAAATTGTCCATTATTCTGAGGGATACTTCAGAGTCCTATAGCTTGAAGGATATGGGTAACAGAAACCTAATTTCAAGTTTCCACAGGCACTCTTCATGGGCCTCCTTGCATGACAAGAATGAAGTTTCTAGGTCCAGTTGTTGCAATTTGTACCCTCTTGATAGATAACCACATCTTCAAAGGTCTCGAAAAAAGAGAAAAAAAATTCATAAAAATTTGAAAAAAATAGAGGTGGCGCACCCTCTCTGCAGAAACTGATGGAACAGCTTATGATCAATATGTATGCAAAAATCATGACCATCAGTGTTGTAGTTATTGAGATACTGCACTTTTTGTATCAAATTTTCCATTATTCTGGGGGGTATTTTGGAGCCATACAGCCTAAAGAATATGGGTAACAGAGACCTAATTTCAGGTTTCCATGGAGAATTTTCATGGGTCTCCCTGTGTGTCAAGAATGAGGTTCTAGGTCCAGTTTTTTATGATTTGTGCCCTGTTAACAGATGTTCATATCTTTAAAGGTCTCAAAAATAGATAAAATATTCGTAAAAAAACCCCAAACAAATACAGGTTGTGCCACCAGTCTGCAGGAACTGATGGAACACCTCTTGATCAATAGTTATGCCACAAATCATGACCATCAGTGATGTAGTTATTGAGATATTGAAGTTTTTGTATGAAATTTTTGACTACTCTGAGGGGTACTTTGGGGCCCCATAGCTGGAAGGATATGGGTAACAGAGACCTAATTTCTGGTTTCCATGGAGACTTTTCATAGGTCTCTCAGTATATTGAGAATGAAGATTCTAGGTCCAGTCGTTACGATTTGTGCCATGCTAACAGATGACAGCATCCTTAAAGGTCTCAAAAATAGAGGAAGAAATCGTAAAAAAATCAAACAATATAGGTGGCGCCACCAGTCTGCAGGAACTGATGGAACATCTCATAATCAATATTTATGCCAAAAATCATGAACATCAGTGATGTAGTTTTTGAGATATTGAAGTTTTTGTATGAAATTTTTGACTACTCTGGGGGGGTACTTTGGGGCCCCATAGCTCAAAGGATATGGGTAACAGAGACCTAATTTCTGGTTTCCATGGAGACTTTTCATAGGTCTTCTAGTGTGTTGAGAATGAAGATTCTAGGTCCAGTCGTTACGATTTGTGCCATGCTAACAGATGACAGCATCCTTAAAGGTCATAAAAATAGAGGAAAAAATCGTAAAAAATCCAACGATACAGGTGGTGCCACCAGTCTGCAGGAACAGATGACACATCTCATGATCAATAGTTATGCCACGAATCATGACCATCATTCAAGTAGTTAATGAGATATTGAAGTTTTTGTATGAAATTTTTTACTTTTCTTGGAGGTACTTTAGGGCTCCATAGCTCGAAGAAAATGGGTAACAGAGACCTAATTTTGGTTTCCATGGAGACTTTTCATAGGTCTCTCAGTGTGTCGAGAATGAAGATTCTAGGTCCAGTCGTTATGATTTGTGCCACGTTAACAGATGACAGCATCCTTAAAGGTCTCAAAAATAGAGGAAAAAATTGTAAAAAATCAAACAATACAGGTGGCGCCACAAGTCTGCAGGAACTGATGGAACATTTCATAATCAATATGTATGCCAAAAATCATGACCATCAGTGATGTAGTTATTGAGATATTGAAGTTTTTGTATGAAATTTTTGACTACTCGGGGGGGGGGGGGGGGGGGGGTACTTTGGGGCCCCATAGCTCAAAGGATATGGTTAACAGAGACCTAATTTTTGGTTTCCAAGATTATTTTTCATGGACCTCTCAGTGTGTCAAGAATGAAGATTCTAGGTCCAGTCATTACGATTTGTGCCATGCTAACAGATGACAGCATCCTTAAAGGTCTCAAAAATAGAGGAAAAAATCGTAAAAAATCAAACAATAAAGGTGGCACCACCAGTCTGCAGGAAGTGATGACACATCTCATGATCAATAGTTATGCCACAAATCATGACCATCAGTCAAGTAGTTAATGAGATATTGAAGTTTTTGTATGAAATTTTTTACTTTTCTTGGGGGTACTTTGGGGCTCCATAGCTCGAAGAATATGGGTAACAGAGACCTAATTTCTGGTTTCCATGGAGACTTTTCATAGGTCTCTCAGTGTGTCAAGAATGAAGATTCTAGGTCCAGTCTTTACGATTTGTGCCTTGTTAACAGATGTTTACATTTTGAAAGGTCTCAAAAATAGAGAAAAAAATTCGTAAAAAATTGAACGATATAGGTGGCGCCACCAGTCTGCAGGAAGTGATGGAACATCTCATGATCAATATGTATGACAAAAATCATGACCATCAGTCAAGTATTTAATGAGATATTGAAGTTTTTGTTTGAAATTTTTTACTTTTCTGGGGGGGTAGTTTGGGGCCCCATAGCTGGAAGGATATGGGTAACAGAGACCTAATTTCTGGTTTCCATGGAGACTTTTCATAGGTCTCTCAGTGTGTTGAGAATGAAGATTCTAAGTCCAGTCATTACGATTTGTGCCTTGTTAACAGATGTTCACATTTTTAAAGGTCTCAAAAATAGAGAAAAAAATTCGTAAAAAATCGAAAAATACAGGTGGCGCCACCAGTCTGCAGGAAGTGATGACACATCTCATGATCAATAGTTATGCCACAAATCATGACCATCAGTCAAGTAGTTAATGAGATATTGAAGTTTTTGTATGAAATTTTTTACTTTTCTTGGGGGTACTTTGGGGCTCCATAGCTCGAAGAATATGGGTAACAGAGACCTAATTTCTGGTTTCCATGGAGACTTTTCATAGGTCTCTCAGTGTGTCAAGAATGAAGATTCTAGGTCCAGTCTTTACGATTTGTGCCTTGTTAACAGATGTTTACATTTTGAAAGGTCTCAAAAATAGAGAAAAAAATTCGTAAAAAATTGAACGATATAGGTGGCGCCACCAGTCTGCAGGAAGTGATGGAACATCTCATGATCAATATGTATGACAAAAATCATGACCATCAGTCAAGTATTTAATGAGATATTGAAGTTTTTGTTTGAAATTTTTTACTTTTCTGGGGGGGTAGTTTGGGGCCCCATAGCTGGAAGGATATGGGTAACAGAGACCTAATTTCTGGTTTCCATGGAGACTTTTCATAGGTCTCTCAGTGTGTTGAGAATGAAGATTCTAAGTCCAGTCATTACGATTTGTGCCTTGTTAACAGATGTTCACATTTTTAAAGGTCTCAAAAATAGAGAAAAAAATTCGTAAAAAATCGAAAAATACAGGTGGCGCCACCAGTCTTCAGGAACTGATGGAACCTCTCATGATCAATATGTATGCCAAAAATCATGACCATCAGTCAAGTAGTTAATGAGATATTGAAGTTTTTGTATGAAATTTTGGACTTTTCTGGGGGGTACTTTGGGGCCCCATAGCTCGAAGGATATGGGTAACAGAGACCTAATTTCTGGTTTCCAAGGAGATTTTTCATGGACCTCTCAGAATGCCAAGTAACAAGGTTCTAGGTCCAGCGGTTACGATTTGTGCCTGGTTAACGGACGGACAGATGGACAGACGGACGACGGACAAAGAGTGATCGCTATAGCTCAGATGACGTTCAGTCAGCTGAGCTAAAAAACCTCTGGCCTCCTATACTTACTCCTAATGGACAATGTACTGCCCGCTAAACTGTTGACAAAATCTGCCTTCTTCTTTTTGACAGACTCTTCCAGGCGACTTCTGACATCATTGTCCGTCGAGTACAAGAATGTTATCAAGGTCGCTGCTGTCTCTTCGTCTGTTTTCACTACTGTAAAATAAGCAAAGGAAATATCAAGGTCGCTGCTGTCTCTTCGTCTGTTTTCACTACTGTAAAATAAGCAAAGGAAATATCAAGGTCGCTGCTGTCTCTTCGTCTTTTTTCACTACCGTAAATAAGCAAAGGAAATATCAAGGTCGCTGCTGTCTCTTCGTCTGTTTTCACTACTGTAAAATAAGCAAAGGAAATGTATTTTAAATTGTCACATCACTAAGGTTAAAGGTACTAAACAAGAAAGAATGTACTGAAAAATGTACAGGCAATGGATGCCTAACGTTTTCAGTTCCGCTGTAATATGCATGTACTAGCTGACATTCGGTGGACAAAGGTAGAACTATTACCATGGCCCAATTGAGAGAGCAATCACAGAATCTGGGAGCTAATCAGAATTTTCTTGAAATTCAACTTTTTCTTAATTGCTGTTTAAACTGATTGCTGAAAAAGATTCAATTTTTAATAATCTAAATTTGACACATCTTCATTTGCTTTAACATTTCCTTTGTTTGGATTTGAAGATATCACACTCACATTCTGTTGGATTCGTTGTTGTTGATGCAGGAGTGGTTTCTGGGGTTGGTGTCCTGAGGAAAAGTTAAATAAAAATAAATAAAATCACAAAAATGTTGTTCATATCACAGTCAGCATTTTCCTCATTGTTCTCCAACTAAGCTATTTGTATCAAGTACAAGTACACCGATGCATCTGGTGGCATTTAAACATTATTCCACACAATTAATGAAAAATAAGAAGCATTTGCTTAATTTGACCTATGCTCTATAAAATCCATGAAATAAAAGAAAATATATCAGTGAGGTCTGGGAGAAAATCTTTACAACTCAAATGTTAACCATCTGAATATTAGGTTAAATATAATCTGAACTGATGTTAACTTAGGACAAGGCTGTAAGGAATAGGAATGCATCAAATTATATATATATATATATATATATATATATATATATATATATATATATATATATATATATATATATATATATATATAGTCAAGGGTCAGAAATACCTATGAAGATGATTTTTGGTGAAATGAGTATACACATATATTCACACAAGAATAATTAGAATATCAGCAAATTCGGACAAAAAGCCCTCAGCCAAAAGAGCAGTATTTATGGGTGGTAACAGTAACAAGTATTCATGTAATATTTTTTCTCACATGGATGTATATCTGTACATATGTCTCTTGTTCAAGTTGTGAATTGGAACTAGAGAGGTATGTAATAACTTTTTAAGTCTGACCCCAGTCTTTGTAAGTCATGCAGCACTTAAGAGATTATCAAGGCCAATGACCATTCCCCATTCCAAAACAATCCATCCAGTGGTTCCTGAGAAATAAGCTCCTAAGTTTTTTCTATTATAAGCTCTGTGACCTTGAGAAGGAGGTCAAGGTCATCCATTTTTGCAATTAATCTTAGCATTTTTCATAACAATCCACCCAGTGGTTCCTGAGAAATTAGCTTCTAAGTTTGTTTTCTATAATTCGCTCTTAAATGTAAAAAAATAAGTCAAGGTCACCCATCTTCGAAACTGACCAAGATTTGTTTATATACATCAGCACCCAAGAAATAAAATTCCTATGGTAAATCCTTTTCGAAGTATCCTGCTCACAAGGTAAATTTTAACACACGCCGGACGGACGGCTTCAGTGACGACAATAGCCCTTCAGCTTCTTAGGCTGAGGGCTAAAAAGTACTTTTCCTTTATAAAATGTATACCATATTTTTTGTCCAGTTGAAGCCACGTCCATTAAGAGCCACAACTAGTCTTTTCAATAACATCTATGGTATTACTTTTAAGTACACAGTATAGTCTGGCAGCATAGTTGGATACTACAAATGACTGTTACATACCTGGATGATTCACCTGATTTAGATGTCTCTCCTCTGCAATGATAAAACACTGACCATAAGTTTGTTTAGAATTTAGACCATATAAGACTGCCAGTGTTGTCATAAAGCAGACCTCATATGATATGGTATTTGTCTATGATTTTCTACAAGTGATAAACTATTACCTGCAACGACTGTAAACAATTCCAGGAAACCCCTCATGTAACACCATGTCCTATGATTGTCTGCGATGGTAGTTTATTTTTTACAATAGGTACATTTGTGTACCATTCTATATAACCACTCCCTATGCAACTGATAATGCTGTTTGCAATTTCTACAATATGTCACAATGCCTTTACAATTATTTTACATACCAAGAACCATGTCATTTCCTGCAGTTTCAATGCTTCAACTTCCTACTATTTACTGTTAATGTTATAGAAAATGGCCCCGACTGCTCTCATACACAGAGATTTTCTAAAATTTTCTATGATATAATAGAAAATCTCACAACAGCTTGTGAACTCACACCATGTGGGGCTTGCTTTAAGGAATAAAAATATCATGAAAGGTGGTTGTATTATGTGTTCTTTACTACTGAAGGGGTGCACTTATACCTATCCGTTTTAACCTAAAAATATGATAAACCTGATCAAAGTAAGGGCATTACTTTGCTATTTTTTTTTAACTCAGGCAATAAATTACTAATAACTGTTGTGAAGATGTCACTTCTCCATGACATTTACAGTATCTGTTTTGTATTTATGTCACATGATCAAGAGATTGTAGTGACTGAGATATTGGTATTACTTACTCTTTATCACTGGAGGCAGAAGAGTTCACCTTCTGTTTCTTGTGTGACACCCTCTTCATGATTTGTCTGAAATAAAAGCAACAAATGCATCACATGTACAGCAGATATGTCACATGATAATTAATAATCCCAATATCTGACGCCGACAAACTAAATATAATCCCTTGAAACTTTTTCAAAATTATGCCAGAAAATGGTGATCCCCCGGCACACAGGCTGTTCGTTTTTCTTATGTCAACTTCTTTATAACATAAACTAGGGACCCATGGGTCTTGACGCTCAGCTGCATTTGTCTATATGGATATATGTTTATGAGGTTTTCCAAAATATTGGTCCTTTGATCAGTTTGAAGCTAACCTGTCTACCCAAACTGGAGTTATAATCCATAAACTAATTTGTGAATGGATGGGCCCTGTGACCTTAACCTTTGACCTTGTGACCCCCAAATCAAAAGAAAACTTCCCCTATTGGCTGGTGCACCACATGTCGATAATGGAAGGATTGAGATGAAAAGTTTGGCTTAAAATGCATCCACATTCTTTCTAAAGTAGTGGGTCCTGTGACCTTGACCTTTGATCTCATGACCTCAGAATCAACCATTCTTACTTTAGTGGTGGGCCATACCTAAGTCAAGTTTAAAACCAATATTGCAAACCAAACTGGTGTTATCATCTTGAAACTAATATGTGGATAGATGGCCCCAATGACCTTGACCTTTGACCATGTGATCCCGAAATCCATAAGTTACTTCCACTATTGGCAGGTGAGCAACATCTGGAAGATAGAGGGTTTGGGACAGAATGTTTGGCTAAAAATACATCAACTATCTTTTTAAAGAAGTGGGTCCTGTGACCTTAACCTTTGGCCTCATGACCCCAAAATCAAAAGGGTTCTTACAATATTGGTGGGACATATATAAGCCAAAATTGAAACCAATATGTCAATCCAAACTGGAGTTATCATCAAGAAACAAATTTGTGGACAGAAGGGCCCCTGTGACCATGACCTTTGGACCCCCAAATCAATCAGGTTCTTCCCCTATTGGCAGCTCAGCTATATATGCACGATGGAAGGTTTGGGATGAAAAGTCTGGCTTAAAATGCATCCACAATCTTTCTAAATAAGTGGGTTCTGTGACCTTGACCTTTGACCCCAAATTCATATAGGTTCTTGCTTTAGTGGTGGGCCATACCGAAGTCAAGTTTAAAATCCATGTGTCAATACAACCTGGAGTTATCATCTGGAAACAAATTTGTGTGGATGGACGGATGGACAGACAGACAGACTAGACGACCAGAGGTCGAACGCTTGCCGGAAATGGCCGGTAATAAGACAGCGAAACAGACGGACAGTTACTAGGCAGACAGACAGGGAACGTATAACACTGTCTATAGTTTTGGAGATATGGCACAATAATGATTGCTGCAGCGCCATCTGGCGGCTATTTCTAAAAGGACAAAAAATAAGTTTCGAGATATTTTATTTTTTTATTAAATATATTTGATGTATAATTAAAGTTTAACCCCCGCAGAATACGACAGAGTCCCCACGAGGTAAAATGCATTAAATCTAGTTCCGGAAATGGCCGGAAATAAGACAGCGAAACAGACGGACAGTTACCAGGCAGACAGACAGGGAACGTTTGGATCTGATCAAATGAACAACCGCTATCATGGTTAAAATGGAAGCACATTTTTATGTGATTTCGCTGATTTTCAATAGCCACGAATGAGTAGACAGATAGACGGAAAATAACTCCATGTGTAGGCAATGTACACCTGTCATGGAGAATGGAAAGCATGAATAAAATAAGCGTCAGTCAATTAGAATAAATCTTCATATTTTGAATTTCAGGAAAAAGAAGAATTTAATTGTAACCTATATTAGGCCCCCATGGTAACGGAAGAATATGACAGAGTCTTCACGAGGATAAACCCATTAAATCTAGTTTCAGATGCTGCAATCAATGTTGTGACACTATCTATAGTTTTATAGATATGGCAAAATAATTATTGCTGCAGCGCCATCTGGCGGCTATTATTAAGAGGACAAAAAATAAGTTTCGAGATATTTTATTTTTTTATAATTAATATTTGATGTATAATTAAATTTAAACTTCTGCAGAATATGACAATGTCCCCACGAGCAAAACGCATTAAATCTTGGTTCAAAAGCTGCAATCAATGTTGTGACACCGTCTATAGTTTTGGAGATATGGCACAATAATGATTGCTGCAGCGCCATCTGGCGGCTATTTCTAAAAGGACAAAAAATAAGTTTCGAGATATTTTATTTTTTTATTATATATATTTGATGTATAATTAAAGTTTAACCCCCGCAGAATACGACAGAGTCCCCACGAGGTAAAATGCATTAAATCTAGTTCCGGAAATGGCCGGAAATAAGACAGCGAAACAGACGGACAGTTACCAGGCAGACAGACAGGGAACGTTTGGATCTGATCAAATGAACAACCGCTATCATGGTTAAAATGGAAGCACATTTTTATGTGATTTCGCTGATTTTCAATAGCCACGAATGAGTAGACAGATAGACGGAAAATAACTCCATGTGTAGGCAATGTACACCTGTCATGGAGAATGGAAAGCATGAATAAAATAAGCGTCAGTCAATTAGAATAAATCTTCATATTTTGAATTTCAGGAAAAAGAAGAATTTAATTGTAACCTATATTAGGCCCCCATGGTAACGGAAGAATATGACAGAGTCTTCACGAGGATAAACCCATTAAATCTAGTTTCAGATGCTGCAATCAATGTTGTGACACTATCTATAGTTTTATAGATATGGCAAAATAATTATTGCTGCAGCGCCATCTGGCGGCTATTATTAAGAGGACAAAAAATAAGTTTCGAGATATTTTATTTTTTTATAATTAATATTTGATGTATAATTAAATTTAAACTTCTGCAGAATATGACAATGTCCCCACGAGCAAAACGCATTAAATCTTGGTTCAAAAGCTGCAATCAATGTTGTGACACCGTCTATAGTTTTGGAGATATGGCACAATAATGATTGCTGCAGCGCCATCTGGCGGCTATTTCTAAAAGGACAAAAAATAAGTTTCGAGATATTTTATTTTTTTATTATATATATTTGATGTATAATTAAAGTTTAACCCCCGCAGAATACGACAGAGTCCCCACGAGGTAAAATGCATTAAATCTAGTTCCGGAAATGGCTGGAAATAAGACAGCGAAACAGACGGACAGTTACTAGGCAGACAGACAGGGAACGTTTGGATCTGATCAAATGAACAACCGCTATCATGGTTAAAATGGAAGCACATTTTTATGTGATTTCGCTGATTTTCAATAGCCACAAATGAGTAGACAGATAGACGGAAAATAACTCCATGTGTAGGCAATGTACTCCTGTCATGGAGAATGGAAAGCATGAATAAAATAAGCGTCAGTCAATTAGAATAAATCTTCATATTTTGAATTTCAGGAAAAAGAAGAATTTAATTGTAACCTAGATTAGGCCCCCATGGTAACGGAAGAATATAACAGAGTCTTCTCGAGGATAAACCCATTAAATCTAGTTTCAGATGCTGCAATCAATGTTGTGACACTATCTATAGTTTTACAGATATGGCAAAATAATTATTGCTGCAGCGCCATCTGGCGGCTATTATTAAAAGGACAAAAAATAAGTTTCGAGATATTTTATTTTTTTATAATTAATATTTGATGTATAATTAAATTTAAACTTCTGCAGAATATGACAATGTCCCCACGAGCAAAACGCATTAAATCTTGGTTCAAAAGCTGCAATCAATGGTGTGGAACCGTCTATAGTTTTGGAGATATGGCACAATAATGATTATTGCAGCGCCATCTGAAAGGAAAAAAAAATTGTTTCGAGATATTTTATTTTTAATTATATATATATTATGTATAATTAAAATTTAACCCCCGCGGAAAACGACAGAGTCCCCACGAGGTTAAACGCTTTAAATCTAGTTTCAGAAGCTGCAATCAATGTTGTGACACTGTCTATAGTTTTGGAGATATGGCACAATAATGATTGCTGCAGCGCCATCTGAAAGGAAAAAAAATAGTTTCGCGATATTTTAATTTTTATTATATATATTTTATGTATAATTAAAATTTAACCCCCGCAGAATACGACAGAGTCCCCACAAGATTAAACGCATTAAATATAATTTCAGAAGCTGCAATCAATGTTGTGACACTGTCTATAGTTTTGGAGATATGGCACAATAATGATTGCTGCAGCGCCATCTGGGGGCTCTTTTCTAAAAGGAAAAAATAAGTTTCCAGATATTTTATTTTAATATATATCTTTGATGTATAATTAAAATTTTACCCCTGCCCCCAACTGCTAAACCAGGGATCAGCCCATATTTTGACACACCCAACTACAAAATCGGGGATATCCCTGGTTTCAAAGATTTGCCAGTGGTTCCTGGCAACACAAGTGTTCGCACAAGGGGACACAATAAAAATCACAGGTGTGTTCCCTCCACATTTAGCGGCTTTTGTCCACTATTGAATGCTGCTTTGTGAGATTCATGGACGACCGGACACGCCAACATGAAACAGTAATAGCCTTGCCGGCACTTACCGGTCAACCCTGAAGCCACTTGTGCTCACGGCAATTGGATGTATTTTCATCATTTGATGAAAAAAGAGGCAAGATTTGACAAGAATTGCAATAAAATCACATGATGTGATTGAGAGTGTCAGACGCTGTCAAATGCTGAAAACTATATGTCTGTAGGGTATAAAATGACAGCATAATAGGCATTTGTTTAAATGGTCCACTGTTCTCGTTTGACGACAAATGGTGCGAGATATAACGAGATATTCACTTATATCACTTAACACTAATCAAATGATTGTTGAACAGTAGAAAAATAAAATCTCTAGCATAAAATTGAAAGAGATATAGACATTTGTTGAATATTTTGTTCAAAATATCGAATATTCTTGTTTGGCGGGCGATGATGCGAGATTTGGCGAGATTTGCAGTTTTATCATGTTAAGCTTCTGAAAGGCTACCAGAGGCTGAAACCCTATACTCTTTAACCTAAAACATGATCGAGTTATCAGCATTTCTGCGAAATCTCGTAATTTCTCGTTTTGACGGAAAAACAGATCGAGATTCTACGAGACTTCCAATTGACTGAATTAGAGCCAAGGGAATGCTACCTCATGCAGAAAACTAGACCCTTGTAGTATAAATATCAACAGAGATAGAAGCAAAAAACTAATTATTTTCAGATTGTCAAGTTTTACCCCAAAATTTGGTTACCATGGTAACAGCAGCACAAAGCTAAATGTACGCAGGAATAAGCCAATGATCCTAGTTTCAGATAAGATAATAAACATTGTGTTACGTTTAATATTTTTTGAGATATTGCAGAAAAATGATATGTTACAGTGTTTCAGGTACCACGCCCCCTAGTGGCTATTTCCAAAAAATGAAAAATTGATTTCGAGATATTTATAAATAACTCATAATATATCAATTTCAAAGCCATTGTTAAAAAAATGCAACCTGTAGGTCATATTAAATGAAATCTCGAAAACTCTCGTTTGACGAGAAATGGTGCGAGATTTAACGAGACTTTTACTTGAATGATAAAAAGCTTATTTAGTACTATCTGATGCAAAAAACTAGAACTCTCTAGCTTTAAAAATGACAAAGTTAGAAAAAATAGTCCATTGATTTTCGATTTTCATCACTTTTACCCGAAAATAAGTAACCATGGTGACAACAAATTTGAGTCAGCTACACACCAGATGAAAGGACTTGGAATGACGATTAAAATGAGCTACAGTTGAAGTAGATACGCTTTATAGAAAAAAAGATATCAAGAAAAAACCGTTTTATGAACTTTTGATGTCCTTGACCTTGACCTTTGACCGATCATGACCAAAAACAATAGGCTCCGAGGAGAACCGATTTTACACATTATCTATAAGTTTTAGACCGATTGGTGAAAAATTGTGGCCTGTAGAGCACCGACAAACAAACAGACAGACAGACAAACAAACATACGGGACTGATCAACATGCTTGCGAAAATCGAAGATTTCCGGCAAGCAATAAACAGACATACAGACAGGGTGATTACTATATGGAAACCACTTGTGATCAATAAACACACATTGACCTCCTTGGATGTTGACTTAGAAGTTTCTATGACCAGCAGTTATGATTTGTGCCCTGCTAACGGACGGCCGGTTGACCGGACGGCCTGAAGGACAAAGCGCCATTCCTAAACCTCAGTTGACTTACAGTCCACTGAGCTAAAAATTCCCCTCAGATTAAACAAGGACATCTGGCTTCAAGTGTAAGTTTTGCAAAGGGTGTTTCAACTTCCACACATATGCATTCAACCACCTTGGGCTATATAGTTTTTCTGTTTATCAGAACTGGTGCATGTACTGTGTACTACCAGCTTGTAGATAAACTCATACATACATCACAGATGCATTTTAAGAACTTTTCTTAACAGGAATGACCTACCAACAATGCATTATTACATACACACTGTAAGCCTGAAATTACAATAATTCTACACAAAATGTAGGCTAACTGCACAACATGTAAAACTAATAGTTATTTTTTCTAATAGATGATGTGGATGGTAGTGCATGTACTGAACCATAAGATTTCCCCAGACTGTATTATTAGGAATTATTTTTACCTTTAAATAATATCACTTTTTTTAGACACCTCTTTAATAAGAGAGTATTTACCAACCAATATTGAGACAGTTCTGAGACTTACCCTATCATGTTCCCTTTGTCATCATACAACGGTCTCATATCAACCATGCTCTGAAAAAAATATGAAATATATCATACTGAAAAAAAGTCATTTACACAAATTCATTAGGGGGTCAAATCATTGGCTTAATATGTCTGCAATGGCAAATAAAAATATTTTGGAAGCATCTCTTCCCAACTGAATTTGAAATTTTTGATAAATCATAAAGCAATCTGGTTACCCTGGAAATTAATTTGCTAATTCTGTACATATCACTGATTAATGAAACATTCATCTGAAATAAAGATGAATGAATTTAGTGTTAACACTTAATATCTGGTGATAAACACCTGGTAAGACATCACTTTGCCGTATCTTACTGTACCACTGAAGTTGTGATAACAAAATCACAGTATACCTTCCATTTCTTTAAAATTTTAACAATGACATCAATTGTCTAGGCTTCTAGCATTCAAAGTATCTTGTTAGTAAGACCGCCTTCCTGTGTTGGGACCTTTTATTTCTTCTTCCTATTAGCCTGACATTCCTTCAACAAAGCACTGCAAGAGTGCACAATACATCCGTCTCATATCTTGAGCCCTTTGACCTCATTTAATATGAATTTTGCCATTAACTTAATTCAGGGTAGAAATGATTTTCATGGAATCCCTTAGATTTAGAGCAAGTCATCAGAGCACCACCTAAGCCCGGTGTTCTCTGACCTAGGTAAATATCATAAATTTGACCTGGAATCAGACTCAGAGGAGATATCTATTGATTAGTTGTCATAGTGAGTTTTGTAAAAATCCATCAAAGCCCTGATAAATTATCATAGCAACACTAAATGTTAACAGATGAATGGAACATGGGTACCAATATACCATAATATGTCCTGTCTGAGATGGGCCTATAAAAATATTTCAAACTTTAGTATTACCTTAGGTAGATTTTTGGTGATGTTCTGGTTTCTTTTGGCTGTCATGTCCACCAAGTATCCGGCTATGTTCATCTGATTCTCATCAACCGCGATGTCCATGACAGTCTTTCCCTAAAATATACCAATTTTTGCCTATAAAAAGACCAGTCCATGTTGATGAGGATATGAACAAGACAACTTATAAATCTAATTATCCCTCCCCCCATATGAGTGTGTAACACAGTGTCTTGGGGAATATAAATCTGTAATAAACCATTTAACCCTCACTGCGGCATACTTCCCCAGGTTCACTATCCTCTGGTTGGGCAGTCATATCTTATCAAATATTTTTCAGAACTGATTATTAATTGATCATCAACTGGTTTACCCTAATAGATGACTGAGTATGAAACAGGAGCCAACTCCCACCACCAGGTAATCATAGACTGAGTGGCCTGTCTGGCCTCAACTGAAAAGTGTTGTACTTTAACAGGCCATCAACCAACAAGATTCCTACAGAAAAATAGGAAATTTATAAGAACATTTATTACAAAATATAGGAGTTTGTAGGAATTTTCAACTGGAATTATAGTGAAATATAGGAGTTTTGCACTACAAAATCATGCTTCACTTGACTTCTTGCCAGTGAGGTGGAAATCATATCAGTTCACACTTTTCACACATTTTTAAGCTGCATCCTACCTTTTTCAATCTTCCAGTCACACTTTGAACCATATACTGCTGATTCTGTATGAATATGACTGTCACATTTACATACATAGTTTCTTTGAAAGACCTGAATGTAGGAAAATATAGGAGACCATTTTTCAAAAGAAAATACAGGAATAAATGGTGGACAGAAGCCCTGCTGTATATTCCATTATATGTGATAAATATTTGTTATTTTGTGTACCTTATTATTGTTGATGACGGTCGAGGTTCCTGCCTCTGTCAACATCTTGACCGTCTTGAAATGTTTCTCGTTACTGACTAGAAGGTGTAAAGGTGTATCCCCATTATTGTTGCGAGCATTTAACAAACGAACCACGTAACCTGAAAATAATATCATGGAGGCTGGTGATAGAGTTCTATACAGACATACATGATATATTCAACCCTGAAACTTCAAAACAACCATATAAAAGTTGTTGTACATCACATTTATGAGGACTTTCAGGTGGCATCCCTGGCAAAAAACCCTTCATTCAAAGTCAACCCAAAAGTCAAATTAAAATATTAGAACCATAAATATATATAATTATAAATGAGGTACACTGTTCTTTATGATGGTACATGTATGCTTCTTTGAAATTTAAAGCTGATTCTCATATGATATGCAAATATTATTAATTAAATATTATTTAGTCATTTTGCTTAAAAATGAAATTTAGAATGAAACAAGTTAGAGGAAAAACAAAAAGATTTTTTATTGCAGGATATTCTGCCAGGGATGTTACCTTACAACTAATCATGTCCCACGAGCAAATGTCATGATACAGTTGAATCTGTCATTTCTATCATTATTAGCTGCCAGTACTGCAATAATAACACCTTTCCTACAAACTTATTTACGATGCTATTCATCTTTACATGCATGTTTACCTGTCAAAAACAGGTGAAAAGGCCTTAATATTACCCTGGATGTTCTATATTCA
This sequence comes from Sipunculus nudus, assembly GCA_026874595.1. Lineage (NCBI taxonomy): Eukaryota > Metazoa > Annelida > Sipuncula > Golfingiida > Sipunculidae > Sipunculus > Sipunculus nudus. The sequence goes on from CM049319.1 coordinate 2,096,706, forward strand.
GTTAATTTTTTAAAATTGTTATGCATGGCTGCACACAGAAACAAAGTAAAAGTTAAATTACACTTACTTTCCCCCCATGACTTGGCGTAGTACAGTATGGCACTGATACACTCGTGGAAGTACTCCTTCTCCTGCTGGTCGTGGAATAACAAATCACAACACGTATGTAACGGAGTATTCCCCTCGTGGTTCTTAACCAGCAGTGCCTTGCCCATTAAAGGCAGCATCTGCCGGAATTTGTGGATTGCATCATTTGGGCACGTCTCAAGTAGCCTCATGCAGGCACAGTGAAGTCCTGTATTCCCAGTCCCACGTACCTGTACGATCTCGCTGAAGTTCTGTGACAGCAGCCATTCTAGAACTTTAATACGACCTACAAAGATACATTCAGCAGAGTTTGAATCAGCCAAACACTAGAAAAAGTATCATTCTTCTGAACATCTGGAACAGCCTTTGTCATTTGGACAATAGCAGAGCATGACTGGCTTGGAATTTGGAGATCAATTTTATTAATAATAAGAAATTAACTTGAGAAGAAGTTTGATTATAGTCCCATTAACAAGGAAGAATGCTGGAACAGAATAAAAATATTACTAACAATTATGATAGATATGGATTATATCATGAGCTGTGTGTAATCATAGGAAAACATTGCATGATAATCTACCATTATAGCCCCACAAGTTTCTTATTGAAACATGCACAAAGCACACTTGGAAGTAGCCTTACCTAGCATACATGCCCAGTGTATCGGTGGGTACTGATATGTAACTACTTGGTCAGGAATTTCACTGCGGTAGGTCCAACCCCTTGTTACCTGTCAAAAATATAAAGTATCTTTTCATTTATCCACTGCATTATTTCAGAGGAAACAATTTTCAATGTTTTAACAAATATGCACTGGTGATAGTAGCACACTCCCTGGATTATCATTGAAATCTATTTTCCATATTGGGTCAGTCTAAATATATTTCATTATAGATTTCATTATTCTGAAAAACTAAGCAGAGCTCATGGCATCTTAATATTTACTGGGGCCAGATATCCTGCAATATTACCTTAAGATAGTACATTTTATACATTATGCTCTCCATCATAAATATTTGATCTAAAATCTGAAATATTCTTGACACCACCATATCACCCATTCTTGTGAAATTCAAGTGGTTCCTGAAAGATGGAGCTGCAATTGCCTCTTTGCAAAATAATTTCTTTTTATGTATGAGAAATTATGGGATATAATAGCCCCTTAGGACACAATTGGCACTGTTCCTAATAGTTCAAGACCAAAAACAGGTATATCTGAGGTATGGCCACAAAGAAGTTGTATGACAACAATTGTACCACAGTCAAACATAATAAAGATGGGTACAAGCTGGACTTGGTAAGGTGAATATTTTACATACCTGCTCTTGTGATATTATTATATTTTAATCAGCAATTTAACCATCTCTTTACCACGGACAAATTCTGTGACATCAAAACAGATCATTATTAGACAATATTTCCAGTACTACTCACTATGCTGTATTTTTTTATGGCGTCACTCAGTTTGCCGACGTTCGTGTTCCACTCTTCATCTTTGAGGTCATCCAGACAGTTCAGTAGACCAATGAGAAGGGGGTGATGCTGGATTGAGCAGTTAGCACGACAGTATGGGGGACACCTGACCTTTGGCTGATCTGTACTCATTTCTGTGTTGATGCTGTATCTATTTACTCATCTTCTGCCTAATCCTCTGAAGATACAACAGTTTAAACATTAACAAACGCTACTGTAGATTTGCATATTTGTAAATAGACTTTTCTTGGCACCGCAGGTGCCATAGTATCCCCAGACAATTAATCCCCCCCCTTAAGAATAGGCCCCCCATCTTCAGCAGCATATACTGACATTTGATAAGCAACTAAGGTTTCTTCCATCTATCAACTTGAGAAACAATTTTTCACCAAGTATGGGGGCCAATACAGTTAATCACTCTTGAAAAAAGAGCATTAATTTATTCTACAAAAACAGGAAGGTAGGTGGTGCCACCTGTTTGGTTTATGAGAAAATTTCCCCAAAATGTTAGACATGCCACATTTAAGACCAATACCATGAACCATCCTGGAGATATAAGCAATTTTCACCCAAAGTACATGTACAGATGGACCCAACAGCAAAATGTTTGCAGATGGCGCCACCAGTCTTGAGTACAAGATGGAAGGGTCCAAGATCTATGGATATGCACATTTTCAGGCCAATAGGGCAAACCAGTCCTCAGAAAAGGACATTAATTTATTCTACAAAAATGGGAAGGTAGGTGGCGCCACCTGTCTGGTTTACAAGAAAACTTTCCAAGATGGATGGACATGCAAAATTTCAGACAAATACCTTGAAACACTCCAGAGGTATGGCAATTTTCACCCAAAGCACATATACAGATGGATGCACAAGATGGAGGAGTCCAAGATTTTTGGATATGCACAATTTCAGGCCAATAGGGCAAATCACTCCCCAGAAAAGGGCATGAATTTATTCTACAAAAACCAGAAGGTAGGTGGGGCCACCTGTCTGGTTTACGAACTTTCCAAGATGGATGGACATGGCAAATTTCAGACTTATACCTTTAACCACTTCAGAGATATGAGCAGTTTTCACCCGAAGCAAAGTATGGATTGACACCACACAATAACGATTGCAGATAGCACCACCAGTCTAGCATACAAGATGGAGGTATCAAAGATCAATGGACATGCACAATTTCAGTCCAATCTGTCCAACAGGTTTGGACTTATAATGCTCACAGTGCTGTCAAGTGGCAATGATGAGGTATTAAAAGGCGCAAAAACAAGAAAAGGACAGGTGGCGCAACCTGTCTTCCTTAGAAGACAAAACTATATAAAAAGATCTTCGGTCAATTTGATTTTTGAACCAATCCATGCATTCCTTATTGAGTTATTTTATTTAAATTAAAATTAAATTTAAATATACATCATCCAATAACCCTTGTCCATGAATATACATAATATGAAACTTAAAGTTTCAATGAAAGAAATCTGTCCATTAGTTTTTTACTTATAATGCTCACAGTACTGTTAAGTGGTCAATGATGGGGTATTAAACAGCATGAAAACAAAAACAGGATAACAGGTGGCGCCACCAGTTTCCGATACATGACAACACTATCCAAATTCTTCGGTCGATTTGATTTTTGTAAGATGCAAGATTTCTTGAGATATTTAAGAATTTGTGTGATTTTCACCCCAAAAAATGGATCTATTCAAAGCCAAGGTCACTCTCCTAGTAAAGGTCATGACCCCATTTTAAATAGGCTTTGTCCTCTCACCCATATCTATACACAAGTCAAGTTTGGTAAAGATCTGTAAAATATTTTTTGAGTTATTGTGTCCAAACGAAATCTCTGCGTCGGCGGTGGTGTGACTGTCCTTAAACTATAGTATCCCGACTTTGTCTGGGGATACAAATGGTATTATAATACCCTGTTCCAACAGTGTACATCTCTTTGTAGGGAATATTTGTTTTAACTCAAAAGTAAAGGAACAAACCTGAGGAACAAACCTAATTTACATGGGAACAAAGCACCTGCCTCCTACAATATTTAGAAAACCCAAATTTAAATAAGTGACCCAGGGGTCAGGACGCTCAGCTGGTCATTGACACTGAGAAATTCTATCAACTTAGAATGCTGTCATTTTAGTATTTTTGCAAAAGTGCCTGTGGCAGTTGTGAATAATTTATCAAATAGATTTTCGTCCAATTTCACTGCTGATAGATACATACCAATTATGTACATGTGTAAATGATGCATGTTCTTTTAAATATGTGCATTAAATGTAAAATATTTGTTTGCTGGGCTATACATTTGTGATGATGTAAACTCCAATTTTTAAGTCTGAAAAATGCATATAAAATAAAGAAAATGTAGATGGCACCACCAGTCTTCCACAGCTGAAAGGGTGATCCATGATCAATAAGCTTGCTCAGAAAGATCATTGCAATCATTACTGAGATATTGATCTAAAGTATGAATTTTATACATCAACAGCTGAAAATGCTTGACTTTGCAATTGTGTATGCAACAGTTCTGAAGATCTGGCTGGGTGGATTTTCTTCATTTTTTACAAGCTATCAATGTTATATGGGCAGATAATGCACAATTTTTAAGTTTTGGAGCATGAACTTTTTATTTTGCAGCCCCAAACACTAACACAAGTGTGATTTTTGTAGTGCTAAAACACACAAAAACATGCGTTACTCGTAGGATATGGGCCACAGTGACCTTATTTGTGGGTATGCAAGGGGGATTTCAAAGGACCAAACTAGATCTTAAGAAAGAAGTTTTCAGATCAAATGGTCACTATTTGTGCCTTGTTGGCTGTACAGATGGCAAGATGGGTGACGAACAAAGGAAGATCACTACAGTGAACTTCTTTATTTTATATAATGACACAACACATTTTTCTACATGTTTATTTATGATAATAATAACAATAATACTACTAAATTTTAGATATTAAATAAGAAAAAACAAACTTCCAATGTAAACAGAAAAGTTAAAATTAAATAATAAATGACAACCTCCATTACTGACGTTATAAATTTGTTTGGTTGCACACAATAAAGCCTTCAGTTTTAATACTATATACGTGGCATTTCTGCAGTCTAAGTGGTCAAATTTTAAAAAGCCATGTGGTATTGTTTCCTAATTCCCCAGTAGATGGCGACAACACAGAACTTCTAAATGTTTCAGAACTGACAGAGATTTGACGACAATCTTTATACGAGCTGTAAAATACAGCTGTAAGATTTTACGGGAGAATAAGATGAAAAAATATTCACAATCCCTAACCAGTCTCATCATATTTGAAGGTAAAAACTTATATTAATGTCACCGGACAAATTCCTAACTAGTTATATCATCTAACCTACAAGGACAGTGTCCGATTGGACTTCCTACTAGGAGAAACTCTGATCAGACTCTCTCCTAGTACAACTGGCAAGTCTACTATGACTAACTCTGATCAACAAGAGACCACAACTTAATATGACTTTCTACTAGTAGGATCAGAGATTCTACCAGGACAACTTCTGATCGTAGTCTTTACTTGGACAAACTCTGATCAACAAAGAGACCACAACTTATCAAGTTTTATTAGATAGTTATAAATTATATAAAATAATCAGGTATAAGTAAAGTATTTGTTCATGTTACATAGTGAACAGATTCCTTTTTTGTGGAAGCCTTGGGAACAATAATATACCATACAAGTATGAGATTGTAGAATGATTGCTTGATGCTTGTCTGCTTTTGCCATTTTTGGCACATGAATTTGTCAATTATATTTTTAAGGGTGGCTTGGTGTTTTTAGGGTTGGTCGTGTAACCAGAAACAGACTTTAATTTGTTTCCCTTAATATACCCAGTATAAAGAGCCCCCTACGAGTATAACCTAATGTTCTGCACTCAGGACAGTGAAAGGTCCATGTTGACACCAAATATACCTGTCCTAATGGTATGAAAGTTGTTAACCGACCGAGAAATGCATTGTCTGAAAAGCCTGTTTTGTCCTACATGATTTGTTGTTGTTTCCCAAGCACAATACTAATCTGGTTTGAAAATGATGAAATAGCCATTCAAAATGGTGAAGTTTATTGGAAATGCCATTTATCCTGTCGTACACCCAAGCACAATACTTATCTGGTTTGAAAATGATGAAATAGCCATTCAGAATGGTGAAGTTTATTGTATATGCCATTAATCCTGTCCTACACCCGGTTCCAGTTTTAGCATACAAGTTGCAAAGTCACAGCACATATGTCAGATACACCTTTCATAGGTATGTTTAATTCTAACTACAAGTCGAGAATGATCTTTTAAGGTGGGCGAGGTATTCTGTAGACATACCAATAAATGTAGACTCTGTTCTATAATCATTAACTGTCCAGTGCCAGTAGTCCTAAATTCATTTGAGTTTGTCTTGATTAGATCAGATTAGTAAAGAAAACCAAAGTAATGTAATAATTTATATATGATGCTCCATCATGCTGGTACCCTGTAAGAACAAGTGAATTCTAAGAAAACCTAATACACCGATTGTATGTCTTGTGACCTCTGACCTTATTAAATATGCATGGATTTTGTCAAGAATTTAATTCAAGTGAAGAACTCAATTGATGAATATTTATGAAGAGTTTCATGAAAATTCATAAGATTTTTGGCTAGTGATCACAGCCTTTCAGTCTGGTGACCTCTGACCTGATAAAATATGCATGCATAGATATTGCTAGGAATCAGATTTAAGCAAAATATTTAATTGGTTATTATTTCAGTTGAATTTCATCAAAATCCATCATATTTATGGTAAGTTATTGCAACAACACCACAAAAAAAGCCTAGTAATGCCTGACCTCATAAAATATCCGTGGATGTTGCTTAGAATTAAACTCAGGTGAGATAATCTATTGGTAAGAAGTTTTGGCCAGTTTCGTAAAAATCCATCATAGACCTGGTAAATGATCGTAACAACACTTAAGTTAAGAGTTAACAAACAGACAGACTGTGGTATACCATGAATTGCTTGTGTTAAAGGGGCATATATAGATCTAAACTGCACAAGGCATTCCAGAGTCACATGTACCCTAATCGCAATATTATAATTTATATATTAAATTTAAAGGCACTGTGGAGACTAACTCTAAGTAATACTAATAATAAATAGGTCAAATTTTGTTCCCTCTGCATTCCTACTTCATCAACATCCACAGCAAGAAAGGAAGCGGTAGGTCCTATCAACAGTCAAATTAGATTATGACTTAGTGGAGACTGACATAGGGCCATTACTCCCATTAGGGGTGTGGAAGCCAAGCCTAGGCCTGGGGGTCAGTGAGGCTCAAGGGCTGCAGAGATAATGTACAGGAAGCTAATAAGTCACACCAGAACTGATCAAAATGCTTATTTACCTTAAAAAAGTATTATGATCATTTGTTATTACCTGGATGTATTGCTGTATTGTTATTAAAGGTCTGTAGCGGGCTGAAATTTGTGAAGGTTTTCTGTTTGGCAGCGGGAAGGCGCTTCGAGGGAATTCCTGACTACAAATTGAAAACGAGACTGGGATTTCCCCATTCCGAAGGGACAAACAGGTTAAAACAATTCCAGGAATTTCCTAATTTTTTTAAAGCGACACATCGTTTGTTAAACAAAAATCTAAGGCTTTTAAAATTTTAGTATTATTTAGTGTTTTGGTTAAATACTTGCGACTCTGTTAAAGCTAAATTTTGACAATGAGTACTACAAGAGGAAATATTTACTAAGTGATCCCTATTGTGTACAACCATGGCTACTTTGAACGTGGCTCTGTTGACAGCTCTCCTGCTGCATGTGGCTGTATCTCCGGCGTTCGGACAGTTTGAAGGAATTTACTGCGGCAAGGACAACTGTTATGATCGTAAGTAACTACATGTAAGAAAAATTAGTTATATCTGTGACGTAGACACTTAGTTTTCGCTCTTTATTTAAGTGCTCACTGGCATATGGAAGTCGCCGGGTTCTAACTATATATATAGTCCGTTCCAGCACCCGGGTCCGCATGTTTTTTCGCGATAATTATTTTAAGAATATTCTTTAAAAATGCCCTTTGTCCTGAAGTAGATAAACAGATATTCCGCCGATTTTGTGCAAAGTATTTATATATCATGAAAAAAGTATTTACTTTGCGACTCATTTGCGTTCATTTATGCTGAAATACCGTGGATGGCGTCTTCCCGGTACTGCTAGAACATACATTCCTCCATGTTACACTTTCCATGTCTATGGCTGCGTTTGGTATTTGTTAGACAACAGTGACGTCACAAAGACGTCACAGTGATCGGTCGCGCGTCACCTTTAATTGACTGACGTCATAAGTTTGACTGGCTTGTAAATTATCAGTTCTCAGGCAAGGAATAAGTCGTAAACGCTGTAACTTGTTTTGTCATATTTTGGATTATTCGTCTCATACAAAATTAAAGCAAGGTAAGGCATTACTTTTTGTGCAGGTAGTCGGCGGAATAGCTCTTGCAACCTTTGGCCAAGTAGGGTTTATACTGCTTTACTTGTTTAAAAAATTATCCCGAAAAAACATGCGGACACGGGTACTGGGACGGACTATAGTCCGTTCCAGCACCCCTGTCCACCTCTTTTTTCGCGATTATCTCTACATAAGACAAACTTGCAAAATAATATTTGCACCAATGGCATGAAGAGGCAAAAGTGTAATTTTTGGTTCCTTACCTACTCAAAATATAAATATTATTCACTTTACGGCCTGGCTGACATATCTCATATATATCCGTGGTTTATGGCGTCCCTGATAGTAATAAGTAGCCATTGTTTATCCTCCTTGGATATAGATATAAAGTAATATGACATAACAGTGAAGTGCGTGCACACGGATAATACAAATCTCGCTGTAAACAGGGGTCGGGAGCCCTTGATTATTGGTCCCATGAATATGGGCGCCTCTTTAGTAGGTCACGTCTATTATGACGTCATCACTAATCCCTGATATGCCCATTTCACAGATTAGTGGCAGGATGTCGCTACAGAATAGACTTGTTACTCATAAAATGCTTTTAAATTGTTTACAGGAAAATTACATAAGGTACGCTATTATTTCCATAACAGTTAATTACGCTTTTTCCTCTTTCTGCCCTAAGATCAAAAAGTTTGGACGTTCTTTGATTATCAAAAAAATAATCACGAAAAAACAGGTGGACAGGGGTGCTGGAACGGACTTTAAGCCTAAGGCAAACTCAGCTGTGAACAACCCCCCCCCCCCCCCCCCCCCCCCGGCACCAAAGGTGACTTCAATGATAAATATATCTGAGTACATTTGCTTACGGGAAATGTTCTTTGTGTCTATGCCTATATATATATATATATATATATTGTATATATATTATATATATTTATTTGTTTAATTTTTCTAAATAACTCCACTTGTTTGATTTTAACATTTGTTGACACAATTCGGCATATAACTCAACATAGAGATCCCTAGAATGACGCTTGTCCAATATGTTGAAAAAGATAACTCATTCCGCTATTTTTATTAATCTATCTGTGTGCGTTTTCCAATGAAAAGACATCAGAAAACTAAATGGGCGTGTCAGATGAAAATCACATTAGCAGGAAAAAATAAAAATCATGGCAAATAAGTTTAATGGCGCAATTTTTGGCCGTTTCAGACATTTCCTCTGCATGGGAGCTAGCAGTGGTATTCCGTATTCCACGTGTTTCCCCATGTATATGAAGTGAAAAAGGTTAAATTATAATTATAATATTATTCTTATATATTTTGACATATTTTTGTGTTTGGGAGAAACTATTATCTGGGTCACTGATATTGAGCAAAATATAGGGATCAGCTCATCCGGAACAAAGCCGAGACGAACACCCATCATGACAAGGAAACCCGCTCAACAAGTGACAAAACTATTACGGGTTGATCATTAGTGCCAGCACTATTCAGATGCCAGAGAACATCCACAACTTCTGCCACTCTTCACATATTTTGAAGATACTTTGATGAACAGACTTTTCCTGGTTCCGATGTGGTGCGTCTTCAAAGAGACTGTTGGTACAAATAACAGAATAGAAGGCTGGCAAATTTGATTGAATAGAGGACTTCGTCTGGTGCATCCTAACATATTTGTGCTGGTACAACACCTTCTGAAAGAAGAAGATGCCACTGAATTAAATTTAGCAAGGGCACCGCTGGGAGGTGCCCTGAAGCACAAAAAGAGATCTTACAAGGAACTGGATGACTGCATCCTACGTCTGACCACCAACTTCAAAGACGTTTTCTTATTATGATGCCTATTATGAAGGTGGAGCGATGTCACCAGTTTTCAAGATGGCCTCCGTCAGACTTGCTGCTCGATAAACTTCATGCTTTGACTTTCAGAATATGTTTTGAACAAAATAAATGGCGATTTTCCCTTGTAATTTTGATGAGTAAATCTGTGAATTTGCCTTTTTTGTCACCTTTCTTTAAAGTTCACCTGGTCTTAAACTCTTAATTAGTTTTTCATAGCTGAACAGGTAAGCTATTGCAATTTCATCCTTATTTAAAATTAACATGAAATATCAGGTCAAATATACAAATATTAATCTTATAAATCTCTTGGAACAAATCACATAATGTTTTGTCAAATTAATTTCAGAACTCCCCACATATAATCACTTACGTACCTTAATCATATTTCATTAGCCTGTTTTATCTAGATCAATCATCAGACCTGGGGTCAGTCCAAATTTTTCAAATCATATTCAATTCCAAATCAAGAACTTTTATGATACTTCAAATAAAATTCAGTTCAATTTATTGTGTTGGAGAAAAATATCAATTCGCAATTCAAAAAGTTTGTTTGAATACTTTTCACTGGTGTATAACAAGTGTTATCACAGGTGTTCTATTAATTTTGCACATGTACACAACTTTGTTCATATTGGTTGAATTTGCTCCAAACCTAAATGAAATATCAGTAACTATGAATTTTACCATTTTTATGGTAAGGCATAGCAGCCAGTTTTACGTTTTACTGGGCAATTATTCCTTAAGACTAAATTCACATTTATAAAGGTTTATTTGGATTTCAAACAAGTGGTCATTATTACATTGTGCAATTAGTAAATATATATATACATATATATATATATATATGTCACGTGAATACTCTGTTTAACTTTATATTCACAGGTGGTTTCAAATTCGTGAAATTCGCAAATGGGAAAATATCATGTAAATAAAACCTTCATGTATAAATGATCCCATCATCAAACTCAAGTCAAAAGACAGATACTTTAATTAAAAATGGACCTTATATTTTACCAGCTATCACATATTGTATCATAATTTTCAAATGATCAGCCACAAATGATTTACCACAAACTGTCCAAGGTTATTATTTAATATAATTAATTCATATGATAATGGATTTGTCTGGTTAGATCATGAAATCGGAACCCTCGCAAAACAACAAACTAAGTAAAAATTACTCAGTTTTAATTTAATCCCCCAAATATGAAGCCAACCACTGCATTCTTTTTTTAGGGTGGGTGGGGGGGGGGGGGTTGAAAAAACATTTAAGTTCTTATTATATAATCATATTGGGGGGGGGGTGTCCGATCACCATTGTATCCCATCACAATAGCAAGGTCAACAAACTTAGTGCTTGAATGAGCATTCAGTTAGCATGTAATTTTACTGATTTTAGTCATCAAAGACCAACAGTCTGTTGGCTATCTAATAGCTATCTAATGGCTGGTAATCAAAACCACTGGTCACCACATAGATTACAGCTGGTCCAAGCACACCAGGACAGCAGGCACAGTGGATGCTATAACAATAGGCATATCCTAGAAAGTCATTGGGCCAGAAAAATTTAGTTCAGTATTATCTGATCACATGCTTTTTGGCACAGCAGGAAATGGAAAGTAATAGGAAGCAATACATATTACTTTTATCCTTTGCCTTCTTTTATCATTACTCTTACAGCTAAATTTTAAACCCATTATATTACTAAAACTTTGAAAAGCTGAAAAAATCAATAACTATATATTGTATTATAATATTGTGTATACACTCTCTCTGATACAAACAATCCAGTAACAGTGATTAAGAGGAATTTTAACTGTTATCATCCTCCTCTAGTCGTCCATGATTGGCATTTGCGCATGGCTGATCTTCAAACTGACCTTGAACAACTTCCAATGAGCGACAAAAATATCAAATGTTTAGCTAGTGTTCATCAATTCAGATAAATTCAATGGAGCCTGTAAACTTAGATTCCAATTCAGTTCCAATTCATTTCATTTTCATTTTTTAGCGAACCTGTGGGCTTATGTGATGGTCTGCCGGCATCCGGCGTCTGTACGTTAACCTATAATATCTTGAAAACAGCAATAGTTAGCATCACAAAATTTTATGCCAAAAATTAGTCTTCTAAAAAACTCTATAGGATTTTGCTTATTTTTTGGCTAATTGCATTTTCTTAGATTTTATAGGGTAAAAGCAAAAAAAGCTTTAAAAATCTTCTTCTCCGAAACTGTTCAGCCAAATTGTCCAATATTTAACAGAAATGATTCCTGGAACAATCTCTCTCAAGTTTGTTCAAATGGTTTAAGTTCAGTAATTTTTGGCCAAGTTACAGGAAGTTGAACTTAGTCATCTGTCCAAAAAAGCATACTAAAATTACCAACTCAGAAATGGCAGGAGCTATCATCACCAAATTTTATGCCTATGTTGGTCACATGAGTCATATCTGATATTGAGGTATTGGTGGCGCCACCTGCATCAGCCTTTTTTGTGAGGTGGTCATCAGTGCCCGTATCATACTGACTGCTGCAAAAACTTTCTTCTCTGAAACCATATGGCCAAATTGTTTAATATCACACAGAAATGATCCTAGGGTAGTGCGCTCTGAAGTTTGTTCAAATGGTCTCAGTTCAGTGACTTTTGGTTGAGTTATGGGAAGCTGAATTTAGTCATATGCCATGACAGCCCATTTTAGCTCAGTGGCTACAAAGAACTTCTTCTCAAAAACCACTGGGCCAAATTCTTAAATCTCACACATAAATTATCCTTAGATGTTGATAATATAAGTTTGTTTAAAAGGTATTGGTTCAGTTAATTTTGGCTGAGTTATGGGAAGCTTAATTTTTTAACCATTTTGCTGTTTTCCCATATGAGTTATAAACCTGCAAAACGTTTTTTTACTGACGCCACTGAGGCCAATTTATTTAATATTTTACAGGAATAATCCCCTGAATAATTCTTATAATAATTGTCTCTGTGTGAAGCAGATACATCTAGCCTGGCACCAGTTTATCAGCATCCGTTACATAATGCCTCTAGACATTTAGATTTCAGGTTATGTATGGTTAATATTGACAAGAATGTTTTTTAAAAGCTTTTAAAAAATGTAGATTTATGATTTTAGATATTCCTCATGCCAGGCAATGTTTACAATCACAGGTATACAGCTCTCTGTGGGTGTATAGAGATGGCTGTACATGGATTATAAATAATTGGTATTCATACTCAACTTTATTCAAGATTTTGCCATCAGTGAGATGTATCTGTATTATAATTTTGAATTCAATATGCATCTGTAGTAATTTTAAGCAAACCTGTGAGCTAATGCGATGGTTTGGCATGGTCTGTCGTTGTCGTTAACCATACTATTTCGTAAAAAAATGGTGCTAGTATCATGAAATTTAATGCAAAAACATTAGCCATCTGATAAACTCCGCATTTTCTTAGATTTTATAGAGAAAAAGCTAAAAAAGCTTTAAAAATCTTCTCCTCCGAAACAGTCAAGCCAAATTGTTCAATATTTCACAGAAATGATCTTTTATACCATCTCACTCAAGTTTGTTCGAATGGTACAGTTTGGTGAATTTTGGCCGAGTTACAGGAATTTAAACTTAGCTAACTGTCCAAAAAAACATACTAAAATGGCAGTCTCAGAAACGGCTGGAGCTATCATCACCAAATTTTATGCCGGTGTTGGTCACATGAGTCATATATGAAATTCAGGTATTGGTGGCGCCACCTGCATTGACATTTTTTTGTTCGGGGGTCATTGGTTATCTGTCAATTAAGCCAAAATTTCTCAGGAATAGCAGGAGCTACCATCCCTAGATTTAATGCAATAATCTGTCACATATCAAATGTTGTGGGATTCAGCTTATTTTTTTTTTCTATCTGCATTTACTTAGATTTTATAGGGAAAAAGCTGAAAAACCTTTAAAAGTCTGCTTCTTGTAAATGGTCCAGCCAAATTGTTCAATATTTTACAAAAATGATCCCAGAGGCAAGCCCTCTCAAGTTTGTTCAAATGGTTTGCATTTGATGAATTTTAGTGGTGTTACACAAATTTGACCAGTCATTTGGCCAATTAAGCATACTGACATAGTAATCTCAGAAATGACAGAAGCTACCATTACCAAGTATTGTGCAAATGTTGGTCACATGACTCATATTTGAAGTTGCAGATTTTGTAGTGCCACCTACATTGACCAGTTTTTTATGGGCAAAAACCTCATAATTTTAGCCTCTTTCAGCTTAAAATGTTTATGATGAAACTGTTAAATTGAATTGTTCAATTTTTCAAAAGAATTATCCTAGGACATGGTTCTTTCAGTCATATCAGAAAAGCTTAAGTTGGTCTTATGGCCATTATTATGTCTATTTCAAACTGAGGACTGCAAAACTGTTCTTCTACAAAATTATTGTTTCATTTATAACTTCTGTAACATTGCACAAAAATTATTCTTAGGTGGCCTTTGTTCAAGTTTACTTGAATGATTTTTGGCAGCATTATTGGACCTTTAACAATGAAAGAACTGCATCTTTTGTTATTTTAGATATTTTGAAAAAAAGTTTATGAATATGTCAGCTTGAAAAAAAGCATTTAGCCAAAGTCTTTCAGAATGTGTAAACAGATTTACCAACAGACCAAGATTGTGTTTGTATCTTTAAATAGGTTGAGAAACTGCCAACTGTTTAAGATTTGGCAACAGATCAAGAGTTCATTCAGTGCAGCCAGATATAGGCCAAGAGTTCAGTCAGTGCAGCCAAGCACTAGGCATGTGATCACCTCATGGGTGACATATGTGAACACCTCATGGCCACCATGTGATCACCTCATGGGTGTCAAGCCCCTCAGGGCTGCATGTGGACTACCAACTGTGTCAGATTATGCAACAGGTCAAGAGTTCACTCAGTGCAGCCAGGTACAGGTCGAAAGTTCACTCAGTCTAGCCAGATGCAGGTCATGAGTTCACTTAGTGCAGTAGCCTGGGCCAGCTAGCAAATTTGTCACATTTCATTGGGGCAACTGCCTTTCTCACCTAAGCCTGGTCAGCCCCATGCATCAGACTCAAGGTAAGTTTGATGTATTGGCCTGATATTTTGACCTGTCTATGTGTCTATGATGGCTTTCTCATTCACAAGACAGGTGTCGCCACCTACATTGACTTTTGCACAGTGTATGTGCCTGCTTATTTCTACAGAGGAATTTGATGTATCAGCCTGAAATTGGGCATATGTATATATCTCTGATAGCTTCATTGTATACAAGACTGGTGGTGCCAGTTACAATCATTTTTGTGTTGTGTGCACCCATGCCAGAATTTCAGCAGTGATGTTTGTGTGATTGTTTCTTATTTAAAATGTTTAGTACTTGCATTGTTCATATACATGAGAAGTAATGGTCCAGCATTGAAGCATTATACCTGGTGTATTTCCCAATGCACAGGTTTACACTAGGCCTGTAGGCCTTGTTTCAATTCAATTCCAATTCATTCAGTTTTCCCTTCAATTCCAATTCAATTCCAATTCAATTCAGAATTGACCCCAGGTCTGTCTTCCATGACATTTCCCGAGGTACTAGCATATGGTAATTCCCTTATTTGTTCCTAAATTCTACTATGTCTTCACTGAGACATACTGCAGACATTCCATGTTCAAATATGCTAAACAACAAAGTCACTATACTTACCTGAATTTACCTGGTTCTTTTAATAGATATATGTGAAATTTATGATTGATTAAGTTATTAACCTCTTACTTGGCATCTGTGTATAACCTGTTTAAAATTTCATAAAGATCCAACAAAAACTGATCAGGTAATAAGTTATTTATATAACATTAGTGTACAGAGTGTCAAAATTTAGAGTTTGAAAACCTAAAATAAATCTTTAACAGGAAGGGGGGTGTTTTGTGACAAACTAATGTAAACAGGAAAGGGTTAAATATGTCTATAACCCTTATAAAATGGACCAGTATGTAGAGCATGGTCGCTGCTATGTACACATTTTCAGTTTTACTGCATAGGGGTTATGAGAAGTAAGAGCCATGTCTTCATGGACCAAAATACAATAACTTAAGTCAAATGTACTTATATTGCCAATATGTTGCAGCTTTATGGAAAATAAGATACTTTTGAGATGGTGAAGAAGTTTTAATGTTACCCCATTTGTAAAACTGATAAGAAAACTGCCTTTCACAGAAAATTTGATAATATCATGTTCAAATACCACTAATCTCTGTACATATGGGGAAGCAATGAAACAGTGGTAGCTGCAGGTGGCTGCCCCTCCCTACACACACATTCACAGTGGCACCCACCGACCATGTGGATGGCAGATGTTCAGATTAGATCTACAGTTTAAATATGGCAAAGGAGTGTTGCTTAAAAGTTAAAATTTTGTTTCATACAGAATCAGCCCATCTCTTAATTCATTATATTAACACAGGAGGGTTCCTTGGAATTTGGGTTTCCTGCTAGAGTGGGGGGGGGGGGGGGGGGGGGGGGCAGCCCCATGTTATATTTTATAATAATGTAAAATATAAGAAATGGTTCCTTGTTAACTCAGTAAATGGCGCTTGGCAACTAGACATGATGAACCAAATCACTCAATTTGGTATCACGTCTTCCATGGGTAAGTTTAGAGTGTGTGAGACTCCTCAGCATGAGATTGTGGGTTCAGATCCAGACAGTGACGACTTATGACATTGGTTGACAAGTAATGATAAGAACACAGAGACTGTTAAAAAAAAGAATGTCGTTTCACCATAGTAAGCTAATACTCAACATACTATCCATTTATTGATTTATTGATAAAGGTATAACCTTAGCCCTTGCTACTGTGCTGTCTACTTGTATGCTGTGAGAGAGCCCTAGAAGATTCTTTAGAAAACTATAGACATTCCAGTCAATGACAGAATTATGATAAATCGGCTAAAAGTGTTGTATTAAAAATAAAACAACAATGTTTTTATTCAATGTGTTTTATGACGTCCCATACAAAAGTGTTTGTCCACTTAAAAATATTGATTGAAGAGGTATTGTCCTTACAAGCAGTGTTAATTAAATGGCAAAACATCTGTGTGCACCCTGCCACGTTTAGCGTGGCACCACTAGAGTAAACTTGTACTGTAACACCTGCCACCATGGCTCTCTAAACAAACAATGCCACCGAAGACAATTTCTAGCTCAGGAATATAACAGTGAGTTCTGTTGCCGTTCATAAACATGTATGGTATTTATCTAAAGTTCTTGGTCATTTGAATAAATGTCCATAGTTTTTCTGTCATAAGCACAATGTTTGATTTTGTACATTTTTTTCCAGGCAAGGAATTTAAGTTCAAGTTTTTACTCTGAACCTTTTTATATGGTAGTATCAATGATACTGGATACCTACACCACATATACATGTAGTTAGTATTGACAAACTGACAATACTATTGTCCTACCAAGGCAGTTGTATGATTGGCAATACCAGTAGCACTGGTGTACTCTAATAATCAATTCACTTATAGACAATATACAGCTCCCAAAATGTTCCTGTTTCATAGGACTATAATGCTGGAACTGCCATGTTTCACAACTCACCAGGGATGCAGTGATGTAATATATTAGACCAAAAAAAGAAAAAAAGGTATGGTTCTCAGGCATTTTTTTCAGAAATCAGTGCGGGTGGGCGGTATTTTATTTTTGACCTTTTTTTGGATGTTTCGATAAAAATGTCATTTGATCAGGGAAAAGCATGAAAATAACCAATTTTTTGCTAAACACTGCATAAATTGTATTTTTTATCTTCTTGAAAGATAAAAATCAGAATAAAATTATTTGATGCGGGGTGTTAAAATTGAAGCGGGCGGTGCCTGAGAATCATCACTTTTATTTTTTTTTGGCCATTTTTTTTAATTTTTTTTTTGTGGAGGTAACCGCCTCCATTTTTTTAATGCTGACTTATCTAATTCTTAATCTAAGTATGTACATCTGCAGAGTTTCCATTTCGGTTTGGGACTAGTTGACAGGGCGGTAGCACTCGCTTCCTATCATTTTTATTTTTGTATCCTGGTGTCACCCAGGCCCGGTGTCTACCGCACCTGTGGGACCTGAGTGTGTAATCATCCCCATTGCTGAGTCATAACACTGAGGAACCCCCAAAGACGCACTCGTATGTGAGTGATACACGGCTGTGGGGCACAACCTTCCCATTAAGCCTGCAGAGCGCTCACCGGGTGGGGGCCAACCCACGATCTCCCGGCTCTGAGTCCCGCGCTCCACCCCTGAGCCACAGAAGCCGTTTTTTTTTTTGCCTTACGATTGTTATCTATTTACATCATGGCTCTTGCACAGTCAGTGTTTAAATTGTTCATAGCTCTACAAATGTCCCGCCTCTAGCTGCCACAGTGAATGTAGGAAACATATAATATAAATCTGTGGTTAAATATGTTTATAATGTAATATTGTTGTATTTTTAAATAATTTCATGTGTAATTCAATTAATACTACTTTTGTTGCCTGTAAGTTCCACCTTTACAGAAAGTTGTTTGTTTAGAGGAACAGAAGAAAAATGAGCATGACTGTATAAATGGAGATAATTAAAATGTTAATATTGATGGTATTATTGTTCATCTTTGATTCACAGGCACTGTAAGTCTGAGTGTGAAAACTGTTTAGTAAAAGAACTCTCAGGTTCTTTATCATTGGGCATGAATGCAAGTCAGTACATGCACCATTTTGGGAGCTGTATTATTTTCTCTTTCAAGAAAACATACCCAAAATTTTATAGACGTTCCTTGCAAGGATTTTCAAAGGTTTGAATTACTCTATCAGCTACTGAAAAACTCCTGGAGTAACCCAGGCCAAAAACTCAGATATTTTTAATTTAAATGGCCTCTTGTCATATATGCAGGTTTGGGGTAACTGTAATGTGTAATTGTAATTACCTGTTATTTATTACATTTTTTCAAGTAATTGAATGTTATTTGTAATTGATCAAAATTCAATAAGTATTTGTGGAGCCACTATAGAACGCGGGCTTCGCTTCTATTGAGGAAAACAAATAAAACTGTCTCCCCTCATTCCCTATTTTAACTGCCACTTTTCCCTGTAGATGTCCATACACTCAACCTCTTCTAACATAAACAACTACTAAGGATCAGAAGTCAACTGAATCAGGAATCCAACCTATGATCTCTAGACTAAGAGCCCTACATGCTACTAAGTGAGCAGTGAAAACAAGATACCAGCAGGAGTGAGTTTTGTTCATTTATATCTTCGATTGAAGTGCCATCTATCGCGAAAACGGGAAACCATTTACTATTTGAACAGGAAAATTAAGCCTTGGGTGGGGGCTCAGCCCCCACACCCCCGTTCAGACGGGGAACCCAGGTAGACGGGGAACCTTCCCCGAGGTTCCCCGGACCCCTCCTCCTCTAATATAATAAACTCCAGTTATGAGCAAAATTTAATACGGGAATTCTCAGGAAAATAATATGTATCGGCCTTTTTCAGAAAACAATTTATTATGCGACACCCGTTGTGGATAAGGTACCGGCGGTAGGCTGAAGCCCGGTTTCTATAGTTCTGCCGTATTTGTAATGATTACACAGGTAAAAAACGGTGTAATTTCAATTACTTTTCAATTACTTTCCAATTACTTTCCAAATTCATGACAGAGCACCATACCTTATACCTCATTCCTTTGCAACGTTTATCAAAAAAACTTTTGGGTAGGATTGTAAGCTATGATTATTGAATAAATGGTACCCATATACGTAATAAATATGGTACTTAGTATGCCTTATAAGTAATACTGGACTTTTATTTTGCAAATGCCTCTACTGCAATGTAGATGAAGTAACAAGCTTCCATAATGTACACCTGTCCAGAGCTACACTACAACAAGTGTGGGCTTACTACATTTCACACTTTCACTAAAATGGAAGCTAGAACATACTCATACTGATCTAATTACATCAGTGTTTATCTTATAATTAGCAGACACTGAGAGTCACTGAAACAAAAGAGGCTAATGATCTAGGAAGGCTAATATCAGGATTACCCCATGTCAGTGACCCATGAGGTAAATAGAGATAGGTATCAAGATAGCAGGGCTGTCTCAGTTGGCTGGCTCCTGCATTTGAACAGTCTCCACTGTTTCTTGTGCCCAGAGACTCTGGGCAGTGTATACAGGTTTTACTACCTATCATACATAAGGAGATAACCATTGTGACTGCACTGGATTTTCATTACCCATTCCTGTAAATAATTTCATTGCATCAAATTGTTATATATTATATATTCAGCATGAATATATTTATATGAATTATTCAGATGAAATGTTTGCATCGATGAGTTTTGTGAAATCACATTGTATTTAAAATTCCACTCCAGTGTTTATGACATAACTTTAATCAGCATTGATAGTAAAGAAATTAGGATTTATGAGTTGATTAATGTGTAGGAATACTGTATAGGATTAAGGTAGTGGCTAATAAGATTTTCCATCATCAGAGGTTTGAACCTACAACAATTATTGTATCCCCAGACAAAGTCGGGGGATACTATGTTTTCATACCGGTCCCGCCGCCGCCGCATATAAATCTTGTTGGCGCGATAACCCAAAAAATATTTCAGGGAACTTTACCAAACTTGGTATATGTATAGATATGGGAAAGAGGAAGACGTCTATTTAAAATGAGGTCATGACCTTTACTAGGAGAGTGTCCTTGACCTTGAATAGGTCCAATTTTGGGGAAAATCACACAAATTCTTTAATATCTCAAGAAATCTTGCATGGATTTATCCCAAAATCAAGTTGATGGAAGATCATGGATAGGGTTGTCATGTTCCTGAAACTGGTGGCGCCACCTATTATTCTTTACTTGTTTTCATGCCGTTTAATACCCCCAAAATTGCCACCTTACAGTACTGTGAGCATTATAAGTCAAAAACTAATGGACAGATTTCTTTTATATTATGCATATACATAGGTATGGGTTATTGGATGATGTTTATTTAAATTGGGGTCATGACCTTTCCTATGATAGTGGCCTTGATCTTGAATATTGCCATTTATGGTGAAAATCACACACCTCTTATGATATCGCCAGTGTTGATAGCCATATGGATTTCAAACATGACTTATGTATGGCCCACCACTAAAGTAAGAACCCTTTAGGTTCTAGGGTCATGAGGTCAAAGGTCAAAGTCACTGGACTGGCATTTTAAAAGATACTGTGGATGCATTTTACGCCAAACTTTCATCCCAGGTCTTCCATCTTGAATATATAGCTCACTTGCCAATAGTGGATGATCCATATCAATTTTGGGGTCACAAGGTCAAAGGTCAAGGCCACAGGAGCTATCTGTCCAAAAATTAGCTTCTGGATGATAATTCCTGCTTTTATTGATGTATTGATTTCAAACTAGACTTATATATGTCCCATTGAAAAAGCAAGACTCCACTTGATTTTGGGGTCATGAGGTCAAAGGTCAAGGTCACATGACACATCTTTAAAAAGATTGTGGATGCATTTTCAGCCAAACATTTCATCTCAGACCTTTCATCTTGCACATATAAGTCATCTGCCAATAGAGGAAGACCCCTATCAGTTTTGAGGTCACAAGGTCAAAGGTGAAGGTCACAGGAGCCATCTGTCCAAAACTTAGTTCCTGGATGATAATTACTGCTTTTATTGATGTATGGATTTCAAACTTGACTTGTATATGTCCCATTGGAAAAGCAAGACCCAAATTGATTTTGGGGTCATGAGGTAAAAGGTCAAGGCCACAGGACACATCTTCAAAGAGATTGTGGATGCATTTTCAGCCAAACATTTCATCTCAGGTCTTTCATCTTGCACATATAGTTCTCCTGCCAAGAGAGGAAGAACACTATCAATTTTGAGGTCACAAGGTCAAAGGTGAAGGTCACAGGAGCCATCTGTCCAAAAATTAGTTTCTTGATGATAATTCCTGCTTTATGGATGTAAAGATTTCAAACTTGACTTGCATATGTACCATTGGAAAAGCAAGACCCGAATTGATTTTGGGGTCATGAGGTCAAATGTCAAGGTCACAGGACACATCTTTAAAAAGATCAAGGTCACAGGACCAACATCTTCAACAAGATTGTGGATTGTTAGATAGAAGAAACAATAAATATGCCAAGTGTCAGTATATGCTGCTAAAAATGGTGGTCTATTCTTAAAGGGGGGGGGCCTACTATGTCTGGGGATACTCTGGCACCTGCGGTGCCAAGAAATGTCTAGTTTCCACATGTGCTCTAAATGGCACATTCCAGTGTTATCAAGAAGCAAGACATTTTGTCTGATAAAGGATAATATGTGATAAAAGAATATTAGATGAAATTTTTTGCACAAATGACTTCAAGATAATATGTTTAAAATATTGTTTACCCATATGTGCTTTCAGATATTTCTATTTTGTGTCAAAACACTTATTTAGCAAATGTTTCAATCCCTTATACTATAAACAATACACACAATGTTCATATATGATAATGACAGCCAGTTTTACCTTGCCATAAGAGTAAAAAAGGGTAAATTTGAACATTATTCAATGATTTATTATCACTAGTATAGCTGTTGTGCACTTTAATATGACACCAGTATTGTTTGCAGTTTTTCCTTCCATAAATTTAATCAGTTGGCCTTTCTGCCATGAATGATACTTTACATGAACCATGCTTCTGTACATTATATTTTTAGCCCAGCTGACTTTCAGTCATGCTGGGCAATAGCGATGGGTCTTTGTCCGTCGTCCTTCCGTCTGTCCGTCCGGCCGTCCGTTAGCAGGGCACAAATCATAACTGTAAGGGCTAGGGCCATGAACCCTATGCAGTCTTAGAGGTTCTAAAAAGATCTCCTTGCAAACCTTAAATTAGGTCACTGCGGCCTATATTCTCGAAGTTATGGGGTGTGTTTGCACCCCCCAGAAATAATTCTTTTAGCCAAAATTTTCATCCCAAACCTTCCATCTTTCACATACAGCTCACCTACCAACATGGGAAGAACCATAATTATTTTGAGGTCACAAGGTCAAAGGTCAATGTCACAGTACCAACTTCTTTAAAAAAGCCTGTGGATGCATTTTAAGCCAAACCTTTCATCCCAGTTCTTTGATCTTTCACATATAGCTCACCTACTAAGTGGGAGAAGAATCCTATAGATGTTGAGGTCACAAGGTCATTGGTCAGGGTCACAGGATCCACTTCTTTGAAAAGGTTGTGGACACATTTCAAGCTAGACCTTTCATTCCAAACCTTTCAGCACTGATATCGCTTCTTTGCCAACAGGGGAAAATACCTGTTGATTTTGAGGTCAAAGGTCAAGTTCACAGCACCCTCTTCTTGCGTGGAGTCATTTTCAGGCAAACTTTTCAATCTATACTTTCCATCTGTCATATGTGGCTTACCTACCAATAGGGGAAGAAGCCTATTGATGTTGAGGTAAAAAAGTCAAAGGTCAAGGTCACAATATTTAATTGTTCTAAATGCTTGTGAGCATATTTCAAGTGTAACTGTTCAACCCAAACCTTCAGTCTTTCACATATGCCACATCTATGCATCACTCAGTTTGACTCAAACTTCATATTTATGGGTCTTTTTGCTTGAATAAATAACTTATTGATTTTGGGGTCAGCTGGTCAGCAGGTTAAAAGGTTGCAGGTCAAAGTTATTCACCCATTGGTTGCCAAGTAATTACACCAGATTTAAGTGGTCAGTAGTTACCCATCATTTAGAAAGAATCCAGTTGATATATGGGCAAAAGGCCAAGGTCATAGGTCAGGGATGTTCACAGTTACTTATTTTATAGACCATCTCTATTTTTCTTGTATATATAACATCCCACACCAGCTGGTACATCTCCCTGTGTGGCTGTAATTGTGAGTGACACTGGTGACATATGACTCCCTTTTGTATCAGCCTATTAAGTGATAAGGCTCAGTGATAAGTACCTCCTTACTTCATTACAAAAACACTGTTGTTGGAATACTTCAGCCAGGAATTAACACTATGAGAGTATAGTATTAAGGTTTAGCTACTGATTTATAAGATGATGGGAACATTTTGCAGTTTATTTTATGGAATCATAGCAATAAACTTAGTTTCCTAGATATCTGAATATTTTAATATATATCACCACATATAAAAGCAAGTGTTTGTTCTCATAATATGTGGATGTGTACCTTGATTTAGGATGGCTTTTTGTTTTATTTCAAGACTCTTAGTCATGCTTTCTGCATTTCTTTTCTTTCAGGTTTGGCAGTTTACCTACCCTGCTTACCCCATTGAAAAGCAGAGTGATAATAAAAATATTGGACTTACACTTTTTACAATTTGCATATCTATAAATCTGGTATGCCTTTTGAATTATTTTGGGCATTTATTACTGGATAATTTGCCCCAAGTTTGGTCTCTTATTGGAGAATGTGGGATATCAAATGTCATACTTGTCAGAAATCCATTATGTCTGCCAGTTAGCCACTTTAGAAATTCTTTCTTCAGGGCAGTTTCAGTAATTTTTCTTTAATGTTTGGTCCGATTTAGAGAATGTTTGTTGTCTGATTTCAGACTTGTCAGAAGTCCAATATGGCCACCAGGCAACCATCTTTTAATTCCTTTTGATCATATTATCTCAAGAACAGTTAAAGTGAATGCAGTTGGATGTATATTTATGTAATCTTGTAAAGGATTGGGTCAAATATTTCTGAATAAATATTACCATCATTTATAAAAGTGCAGTACAGTTGGCTTGTATTGAATAAAAATTCATACAGATGCACATGTTTCTCAATAATTCTTGCATGTATTTCCTTGATTTTTGCTATATATTTTGATCTTATATTTGCCCTTTGTGGTGTTCCTTTTGAGACTGACAGGTTTCAAGCAAGCTGTTGGAATAGTTCCTGATAGCTTAACAATCATGCATTTTCCTCAGACCATCAATTCACTGTGTTTTAACCAGACATAGGTGATATATATTTCTGTTGTCATAGAAAATTTTCAACAAATTGGCAAATTGGTTCTTCAAAATTTGACTGGAAGTTGTGAATCTCAGTCCATGATGTAACAGGTCATGCTTGGCAGCTGAGAGTCATGACCCATGGGTCACTTGTTTGCTATATATTTTGATCTTATATTTGCCCTTTGTGGTGTTCCTTTTGAGACTGACAGGTATCAAGTAAGCTATGGGAATAGTTCTGGATACCTTAACAATCATACATTTTCCTCAGACCATCAATTCACTGTGTTTTAACCAGACATAGGTGATATATATTTCTGTTGTTGTAGAAAATTTCAACAAATTGGCAAATTGGTTCTTCAAAATTTGACTGGAAGTTGTGAATCTCAGCCCATGATGTCACAGGTCATGCTTGGCAGCTGAGCGTCATGACCCATGGGTCACTTGTTTTATAATGTAACTGAATGTATTTAATTACTTTCCAAAAGAAATTGTAATTTAATCATTACTTTGTAAAATTTAAGTAATTTGTAATTGGAATTGGAATTTTGAAAGTAATTGTAATTGTAATGATTACTTTTCAATGTAATTGGCCCAAGCCCTGGTCATATGATCATTTTAATACACCCCACGGGGCACTTGTTGATCACATTTTTAAGAAAAATTTATTTTGGGGTGTAGGGATAAAGCAAGTGAAATGATCCCTAGGAATTGATCCAGTTAGTTTCTTTGCTGCAGTAATTAGTAACACAAAAAGGAACATTAACATATGCCCCAGTGGCAGCACCACAAATTTATGTACCGAGATGAAACACCCACGTAAAATCTGAAACCAAAGATTTAAGAATTAGGGTTGCCTGAGGTAAAAAGTTTACATTTGTTTTCCTAAGAGCAAACCTGAATGGGCAAAGCCCTTGACAGGTTGGTGTGAAAAATTTGGAAAAAAAACTGTTGTTAAAGGAATGAATCTGAACCTAAAGTGCTTTCCCTACATATATGTGTGCTACTGAGAGTCAGTTCAGTGGCCTGACTTTTGGGGTTCACAAAGACTGTGGAGAATAGCATATTTTTAGATATGATCAGGGCTTTCAACAGGAAGAAATATTGAACAGTCTGGGATGCTCAGGCAATAATTTCAGCGAGTCCCGTCTGAGTTTAGAGCATCCCAAGCAGGGATGTAATTATCATATCATAAAATAGTGAGAAATTGTGTTATTATATGGATATTTGCTGTAAGCCTCAGTTATCTATGCAGCGTTCACATAACTGACGGGTTCGGTTGAGGCACTGGATAATGGTCATTGACTGCTACAAGGTGCTAAACCCAGAAATTTGCTTGTCCCATCGGATGCTTGGACTCTCAGAACTGAGTGTCCATAAGAGTTTTCCAGAGTCAGACTCAGAGATGCTTACTCCTGTGTTCCTTAAAGTCTGTATAATTATATAGTTATATAAAATACAAGTTAAATGAGCATGTTTCGTGTTGCAGTTGGTTCAACAGCAACCTTTGCAGCCATTTATAATGGCTGTGACACTGCTACCATGCAGTGCCAGATGCTATCCAACACTTGCGTTTAGTTTTTTTTCACATACTTATAGCACAATTCAAATTTCAGGCTAAGTTGGTTATTTCATGGTGTTTCACCACAGGTACATTTTTAGCATTTCAGGGGACCCACATGTTTGCTCCCACCACGTGTTACCAATGGATGATGGACAGATGTTGTTCATCATTTTCCTGCTGTCCTGACATACCTGTCAATAACCAGGTGATGCATGTTCCTGTAAACAAATGAACATCTGTGCATCATCATCAATAACCTGGTGTTATCAACGGAATACAGAGTGAGGTGCAGAGGACCTTGATCAGGAAACTAACAAATTTTTATCTTTTTTTTTAGAATTACAATTTTGACAGCCAATTTGACAGTGGCATTATCTTTTGAATGTGGATGAGGGTAGCTGTTAAAAAAAATATTATGTTACTATTGGGCCTTCTTTTAGGATTTATCTGCACAGAGCTAGGAATAATACAAATACAATACTATTTTCCTACAAGGCAGTTGTATGATTGGCATTACCAGTAGCATTGGTGCACTCTTATCAGTGTGTCAGTACTAACTTCATTTACATATGTGGTGTAGATATCCATTATCTTGGATACTACCATATAAAAAGGTTTAGAGTAAACACTAGAACTTAAATTCCTTGCCTGGAAAATAATTGTACAAAATGAATGTAGTTTAAGATATTTAAGCAGGTAACTGTTAATGTTGAGCACTGACTCTACAGTCCAGCCTAGAGGCAGAGCATTGTTATAATTGTGAGAGCCCGTAGATCTGATTCAGTTATCGATTCCTTACTTGAGGAGTAAATTTCAGACATTTTAAAAATAAAAGCAATTTGACCAAAATGGATGTTAGTAAATTTCAGCAAATAAAAGTAAAAACTACTAGAGCTAGTGCTCCCTCTGTTTGTCACCTCCAATAAATTAGCGGACAAATATGTTCCTTTACAAGCGGTGTGGTCCACCAACAAACTTTAAGTAGATTTAAGGCACGTACATAATAAATAACTTAGACATCGCAAACTGCTGTATCAAATTAGAGAGCTCACAGAGGACTTCAGAATGGTACTAATAAAAAAAATTATTAATCCAGATGAATCCATTTAGAGGCTAATAATCAATTAAAAATAGATTAATTGCTTGCAGTTCAGTGCATCAATTCCCCAATGCATTGTCACACCCCTAATATAAACTATAGGTCTTACTGAACTTTTAAACAACAATGTGTCAGTGACAGCAAGGTTGTCTCACACACAAATGGGTTGTTTGACCTGTACAATTAGTTACGGTTCTTTCTGCAATGTTTGTGTGTGTGTGTGTGTGTGGGGGGGGGGGGACTTTGCTGCCACTGAGCAAAGCTGTGCACATGTAAGTATAAATCAATATACAATATTTATATACATGTGTGTGTGAAAGTTTTTTGTTACAAACTATATCAGACCGATAAATTCTCTGATTAAGTTTGAGACATTTGGCTATCTTGTCCATTAAACTCTGTATCACTGTGTTAATAAATCCTTTTTTTTCATTTCAGTTCTTGGAGTAACAAGAGAGGCCACTAAAGTAAGTTTGAATATATTCATCCCTATGTATGTTTTTTTTCATCTTGACAACTGATTTATAATTTCTAGTTTTGATTTGTGTTTAAACTTAAGATTCTATAGTTGTATGGTTTGTAGCTGTTTTGGTGCAAGATACTTATCATAAATTGTTCATCATTCTGATGGAGTAATTAAGAAAAAATCACTTAGGATACTTTGTTGTACAAAGATACCAGCCATTTCTAGCCCTATTACATGTGTCTGATATGACTTTCTTTACATGTCACTCTATATTGATTAATCAAGTTGGGCCATAGTGATGTGTCTTTAAAAATGTTCTTCCTCACCCTACTTGTAAGCAGGATTCAATGTGTAACATTTCAAAAATTTTTTTTATCTCAAAGTAAGAATCATTGTTTTATAATAACCTTAATTGGTAATATATAAAAGATAAATTGTTCTCTAATGTGTAGATATCTGGTATCATTGATGACATTCTGTGCATCAGATCTTGAACATTGCATATTTACAGGGCATTGATTTTATTTGTCTGCTTTCAGTCTGAGATTACTAAAGCCTACAGGAAACTTGCAAGAAAATGGCATCCAGACATGCACAAGAAACAGGTAAATATCTTGGGAGATATTTAGTTGGTAATGTTTGGGAACCTTAAATGAGTAAAACTTGTTTGGTTTCCAATAGCTTGTTAATCTGTAAGGGATATCCAACATTTTTTTCTGAATTAATTTATTAAAATTAGAATCCATAAAGGAGTCAGTTCAGAATCAAAAAAAGATTAAAGAACAGTTTCATTGATTTTAAATTTTAATATTGTTCTGTGATGTGAATACCTATAAAACTGATACATTCAGTGTTAATGTTATGTATTTATTTCTTGTAGAAAGACAAAGAAAAGGCATCGGAGATGTTCCAGAAGATAGCAAATGCTTACGAGGTATGTTGTTGACAATTCTAATGTTATAAATTGTTACATTCTCAACCATGCACAAATATTTAGCCAAAGTAACCTTTTTGATTTTTCAGCAATTCTTTTAACCCATTCAGGATTATTATCTTCTTTTATCACAAACCCATTTAGGATTATATTCTTCTTTTATCACAAACCCTATTAGGATTATAATCTTCTTTTATCACAAACCCATTTAGGATTATAATCCTCTTTTATCACTAACCCATTTGGAATTATTTTCTTCTTTTATCACAAATCTGTTTGGGATAATATTCTTCTTTTATCACAAACCCATTCAGGATTATATTCTTCTTTTATCACAAACCCATTCTGGATTATAATTTTGTTTTATCACAAACCTATTCGGGATTATATTCTTCTTTTATTACAAACCCATTCAGAGTTATATTCCTCTTTTTTCACAAACGAATTCAGGGTTATATTCCTCTTTTATCACAAATCCATTCTGGACAGCCAAATTGTTCAATATTTCACAGAAATAATCCTAGAAACAATCCAAACAGCAAACTAAAATTTCAATCTCAGAAACAGCTGGAGCTATCACCAACAAATTTTATGCCAATGTTAGTCACATGAGTCATATCTGAAATTGAGGTATTGGTGGCGCTACCTGCATCAGCCTTTTTTGTCATCAGTGCCTGTATCAAACTGAGGGCTAAAAAGAACTTTTTCTCTGAAACCATATGGCAAAATTGTTGAATATTGCACAGAAATGATCCTAGGGTAGTGCTTTCTGAAGGTTGTTCAAATGGTCTCTGTTTAGTGACTTTTGGCTGAGTTTTAGGAAGTTCAATTTAGTCATATGCCATAACAGCCCATTTTAGCACAGTGGCTCAAAAGATCTTCTTCTCAAAAACCACTGGGTCAAAATCTTAAATCTCACACATTAATTATCCTCAAATGTTAATAATACAAGTTTGTTCAGATGGTTTTGGTTCAATGCTTTTTGGCCAGGTTACAGGAAGCTGAACTTTGCCAGTTTGCAGGCAAACTTTTTTGCGACTGATGCCACTGAAGCCAATTTGTTTTATATTTTACAAGAATAATCCCAAAATAATTCTTGTAATAATTGTCTTTAATGGTTCCACATGAATGATTTTTGGCTGAATTATGGAGATTGAATTTAGTCATTTTACCATATATGTTAGCAGTGTGAAGCAGTTACATCTAGCCTGGCACCAATTTATCAGCATCTATTACATCATGCCACTAGACATTTAGATTTCAGGTTAAATAGCTTGGCAGACTTCAACTATTTCAGGTTTAGCAACAGGCCAAAGGTCAGCCTGGATCTATTTATAGTTCACTCAGTGCAGCCAGGTATAGGTCAAGAGTTCATTCAGTGCAGTAGCTGCATTCTATTTATAGCTTTGGCAGACTTCCCACTGTATCAGATTTGGCACCAAAGGCCAGTCTGGATCTATTTATAGCTTACGCAAACTGCCAACTGTGTCAGATTATTCAACAGGTCAAGAGGTCACTCAGTGCAGCCAGGTACAGGTCAAAAGTTCACTCAGTCTAGCCAGGTGCAGGTCAAAAGTTCACTCAGTGCAGTAGCTTTAGCCAGCAATTTGTCACAGTTCACTCTGGGCAACTGCTTTTCTCACCTAAGCCTGGTCAGCCCAGTACATCAAACTCAAGAGAAGTTTGATGTATTGGCCTGATATTTTGACCTGTCTATGCATCTTTGATGGATTTCTCGTTCACAAGACAGGTGTTGCCACCTACAATGACTTTTGCACAGTGTATGTGCCTGCTTATTTCTCCAGAGGAATTTGATATCAACCTGAAATTAGGCATATTTATACATATCGTTAAGCTTTGATATAAACAAGAATGGTGGCACCACCTACAATAATTTTTGCACCGTGTATGTCCCTGCTTATTTATCAGGAGAGGATATCAGCCTGAAATTGGGCATATATAAACATCTCTGATACCTTCCTTGAATACCAGCCATGTAGGCCTACTTTGAAAAGTAATGGCCCAGCATTGAAGCATTATACCTGGTGTATAAACTATAACACAGGTTCGCATTAGGCCTGTAGGCCTTGTTCTTTTATATGTGGTAAAAACACTCACCTGAGGTCAAAGGTCATGACCTTATTTTAGCTGTGGGTCACTCTGTGACTGACAGATGTTTGTGCTCTCCTTAGATGAAGATGAATATTCCAAGGTCTGGTAAGTGTAGCCTGCTATAAAAGCATGTGATCATAAATTAAGTTATTTAGTTGAAAGTAAGGTCTGTCATATTAAATAACCCGGTTTAATGTGTGACTTGATCAGACTAATGTGTATGTTAAATGATGTTGTAGAACCTGAAGGATGAAGACACCAGGAAGGATTATGATTACATGCTGGACAATCCAGGTCAGTTATACGTCTTCATACATTAATCACATGTCAGAATGGTGCAGGTTTCAGGCCAGTTATCAACTAATATCATCAGGGGGAAGACCTGCACTCTAATACATGTATTTATTTTGCTATAAATGATACATGTATACTTGCATTGTAAAAGAAATAAGAACAATGATTGAAAAAATTTTTGTATGTGTTGTTACTTTTGGTGTTGCATTGTTTCAGCAGAGGGCCTAGATTGATGATTAAAGGAGGTTCTGGTTAAGCAATTAACGAATGAATAAAAAATGTCTTTATAATCTTTAACATTGATTGATTTCCTCTTGTTACAGTCCTCCAGCCAATTTTAACTGCCCATTGTCATAAGAAGATATTTTGCTAAAGATCTTGTAAAAGCATACACATTTGCAGTCTGTCAGTATCCTCTTGTATTTTTTGTTCCAGATGAGTATTACAGACATTACTACTACTACTACAGAAGAAAGGTGGCACCGCAGGTTGATGCCCGCATTGTGATTGCAGTCACCATCAGCGTCATATCTGTCATACAGGTTTGTATTCACACCAATGAAATAATTATTAGGATGTCAATCATTAAAGGTTTATGGCCAAGTACCGTCACACTGTACCTGCTGATCAGAGAATGAAATATTTTTTGTAAAAGAAAATGGCTGATTTTGGAATTTATTTGAGAATAGATGAAACTTAAGGCAGCACTATATGCATAATAGTGTATACTGTGCAGTTCATAATAATGGTCATCCTGTTATATTGTATCAGATGTCACTTGAATTGCATGAAATATAAAATATAGGATATATGTTCGGAGTGTAAACTGAAACATATCAAAGGGATTAAGTTTAAATGTAAATCATCATACAAATAACACCAGGATTTAACTCCAGGGTTTAAAACTTGATCATACAGCCATCAATTAAAGTAAAATTCATAGCTATGCTACTGAGCATAATGTCTTAATATGTCATATGCTGCCTACTGAAAACTAGCTGTAATTCAGTCAGTATACAGCGTGATGATGGGTTTTGATCACTGTGTACACAGTCCAGTGCAGGAACATCATAACATGCATTATTTGTGTTTCAAGACATATTTTCATTATGTATTTATTATATAATTTGCAGTATTGGAGCCAGTGGAACAACTACTATACAGCTATATCATATTTTGTGACTGTACCGAAGTATCGCCTCCAGGCCACGGAGATTGCCAAAGCTGACGGATTGTTGAAACGAGATAAGAAGAAGGAGCGAGGTAAAACAAAGGTAATGACAAATACACCTGTAGACACACCTGTAATTTTATTTATCACTGAACATATGTAAAATAGAATGAAACACTAATCTATTATAATAATTCTAGTGAACTGCTGATTGTCATCAGTAGGATCATCAAAATAGGTTTAAAGATTTAGGTATGCAATTGTGGACAGTTCATGATAAATTTTTCCTTTTCTTTTTCACTTGTGTTAATATTTGAATATAGGTGTGGGTAATAGCTCCTTATTAAGTATTTCCATTTTTAGGAAGAAATTAGAGAAGAAGAAGAAAACATACTGAAAAAGGTCATAGAAGAAAAAATGGATATAAGGTGAGAAATTGGATATCTGGTTAATTCCTTTAAATTGAAGTTTAAACTGTTAGTACCTGAATGACTGAATGGCTCAACTTTCCCTTGGTAGGTGATAATTACACCAGACTGTTCATGCCGGAGGCACACCATACAAAACACAGCAAGTACGGAATAAATAAAATAAAACATCAAAGTGAATATTTGTACAGGATCATTTTGCAGCATTGTATCAATGATTTTGAGGTTGATGGGAAGTTGAATTTCACTTTCATCTTCAAATTTGCATGTCATGTTTCAGTCATAAGACTGAATGAAAAGTCACCCAAAATGTGATTTGGCATCTTGCAGAGACTTGTTTGCAAAAATATTATCTTGTGCAAGAGTTTATAATGCTGACAGCTTCCCAGCCTTGCCAAGCTGGCAGCTGTAAAAGATAAAGTAGTATTTTGGTTCAGGGCAAATTAGGTGAGAATTGACAACACTAGATTGGTTAGATCTTGTCAAGTGGCACAAAGTGAAAAAGCTATACCTCCATTGCCTAAAATTGACTGAATAACAAGTGTTTGCATAAATCCCGGTATTCTTGCATGAAAAAAAAAATTAGCAAAGTTTGATGAGAGCTGCAAATGTATCATAATAGCTTACTGCTGCTGTGAATAAGAAGTCGTGCTTTGGTTCATTTGTCTTGCACATATCTGTCGTGTCACATGATTATTAGTCATGCACAGTACACATGAGAGAAACTTACCAAGTCATGCACATGAGTGAAGAAATTAAGCATTAACTTTCACATGCATGTCATCTGTAGCATTATAGCAAAAGGCTTATGTTATAATCATCTTTTCAGGGGAGCATACAGTAAGCCCACCGTTCTGAACGTGTTGTGGATACAGCTGGTGATGAGCCCGTACTACATCGGATGTTACCTCGTATGGTACGCTCGGTGGATATGGAAGTTCACCATCAAGAGAGAAGAATACGGGGAGGAGGAGAAAGAGTACCTCATTAGAAAATATATGGGTCTTAGCCAGGGCCAGTGGGATGTAAGTACAGCTGCTGATGTATTAATAGATACAGACATGTCAATCAATATTTGAGGTCCATGTAATTATCAATGTTGACTCTTGGTCAATTCTGTTGCATCTGCTATTCTGCATGACATTTAACTACTGTTACAGACTTAAATATTCATATGTAATTGCATGTAAAAAGCCTTCGGCACCAATATCATAGCATCCAGCTCTCATTGGATAATAATCAAGCCAATCAGGCTCAAGCAGTACCCCTCCCCAGCCCCTGCTTCATTAGCCCTGCCCAGCCCTTCCTTTCCAGCGTGCAGGTCTGGTGAAATGGAGCAAATCTCGATCACACTTTTTTCTGCTGAGCAAGAAAATTAAAGGTCAGTTCTTTATTAGTTTGCTAGAACTAATGGAGCTAAATTGACACTTTTAAAACTTTTTTCATTCTCTTAATTACCATGATTTAGTGAGATTTCTAGAGTTAGAATCAATACTGATTTTAACTTTTTTTTCAGTCCCTTGAAGACCATGATGTAGACAGCTATATGAAACAAGAATTATGGATAAAGGATAAGTTCAAGGTAACACGAAGTGTCTCTGAAAAATGTATTAGACTGACTTTACAAGGTTTTATGTTACTCTACCATTCAATGGTAAAACTGTAAATATCGTAATCTTTATACGTAGGTCATATGTAATATTTTCAAGTTTTTTGCATGTTGATTTTTATTATTTCCTGAATTTTTGTAAGTCACCTTTAGTTAGTAAAAACTGCAAAGCCCAGACTCTCATAATCTTTGTATAGGTCTTGAATATCCATCTTTCACTTCCTGAGTGTAACTGGTCTTGACTTCATTTGTGTAGTCGACCTGTTCAAGTGCAGCAAGTATTACAATACTCAATACACATGATACAAATGAACAGCTTTTTCCTGCATGCATGTTTCTTCTTAATTTAAGAATGGGGTTTCTTTCATGTTTCAACATTTCTGTAATGTTCAATATTAAGCAGATAAAAAGAGCAGTATTTTATAAAAACAATAATTGTTACCTCACTGGCACATACCATTTCAGGCTGTTATAAAAAATTTATGTGGAATTTACATTATTATTTAGAAACTGTACCACACTTATTTTATTTTTGCTTTTACTTCCACCCTATATTAAAATTCAGTTAAGTTCACCCCACTGTTTATTTATCCAAGTCCGTTAACATCTATTTATATTTATTTTAATTTATATATAATATAAATTTATACATATTTTTTACAGGTGTGGAAACAAGAAAAAGATGATGAGATGCGAGCAAAACTAGCAGATAATGCGAGATACAAAAGTTATAGGCGATGGATGAAGAAAGGAGGGGCTGGCCAGATCACATTTGCTGAGGATTGATTTATTAGTGTTTTTATGGTATCATTACATGCGGGAGGCATATCACATCAACTCAGACCTGATGCCAAAAATTCAGTGGTCTTTGACAAGTGTCACATAACAAAAATATGGCTATGCATGTGGATGGATACACTGTTTACTCAGTGACCATATTACATTAATTCTCACTTTCTTCTGAGTAAAATGAATTTAATGTTATCACTGTGTGAGGAGTGTTGTTGGCAGGGTGCCAGTGGTCATTATTGAGACTGATGTAGAAAAGCTGACATTGGAGGTTGTATAAACAGTTATTTATGGGTTATAATGAACCAGGAGTCATTACCACAAATCACTTTATACTGATATCTTTCCTCTCAGCTCAGTGTTACAGGTACAGTGGTACACATATCTTTGAACATTTCTTATATGTCTGGGTTTTTCTATTTTATCAAACATTAAACAAAGCCAACCTTCATTCTTGAAATTACCAAGTATAATGCTGAATTAGGAAGCTGGTCTGTTGAAAATTTGTCTGCCTGTCTGTCATGACAGGAGGCCTCTATGGCAGGGAATACACATAGTTAATAATAAATTGTCTATTATTCTTGAATTTGGTCAGAATTACTTGTATTATTGTGGTACACTACACTTGAAGCTGTTCTCACACTATGGCTGCATTTCAACTCTTAACAGGACTCCTCCGCACACCAGATATTCAGACAGCAGTAGTTCTGAATACCTACTTATACACAGTCATGACATAATATAAAATTGTGCTGAAACCATTACAGGCATTAACCTTCAGGGCTATAAAATGCAGATTTAGTTTAACTGGCAAGTAACTGTCAAAAGTAGGAACATTTTAGGTCTGTACAGTATTTTATTGCACAAATGAGAGAGAGAGAGAGAGAGAGAGAGAGAGAGAGAGAGGGGCCTTTCAGGCCAACAAAATGTTACTTTCAATGATAAGCAACACCCATTCAGGTCTATACAGGGTCAATGCTAGGAACATAATATTGGGCCTGCCTTGTGAAGTACAGTAATAAGTAAGATAAATTTCTAGCAGTACTTTTTCACTCTTTTTTATAACAATGGTTACACAAAATCACCATGGCATAGATAGTCATTAAGTAAAATTTAATTATGTATGAACATATAAAATTAATTAGATCTTGCAAAGAAAGGGAAGATTTTTTTTATCCAGAGGGAGACCAGGCATGTATATACAGCTGTAAAGGTGAATCTCAGAATAAGAGTTTTTTGTAAGAACATTTTGTAAACAATAATATTTTATGTTCAAATACACATCATGAAGTAGTAAACTCTGTCTGGTTGTATTTTGTTACAATTGGCTAACATCAAGGTAAGCTCTCCAATTTCTATTTGCTCCTTCTGATTCAAAATTTCCTGACTACATGTCCAGAACAAGTTTTCCATGAGCCTAGTTTAAACCTGACCAGGTTTTCAGTGGGCTAAGCTCGGGACACTGGCCTGGTTTCTGATTGATGGCACTGCACCCTTCATGAAATAATGTCAAATTTCTCACTATTTAGGTAATATAAAAAATACAGAGCACTCCTAGGGTAACACTTAAGACCAAAAACACATGTCCAAGGTGCGACTACAGAAGAATTTCATAACAATCGTTGGCACTGTCAATTATTATACAGATTCCACTTCCCCTGTCCTTCTGTTAATGCAGGATATTTTTTAGTGACCAACAGTTATATTTTTTACCTAAGTTAATGAACAAAATTGTTAGGGGGACTTAATGGCAGCAAAGTAAATTTCTCTTTCATGGATTTCAAATGAAGAATTTCAAATGAAATATGACAAACAGTTATGTATTTTACTGTGACAGTTTAATTACTGCCTAAACTGATGGTCTTAAGATTAAAGGATGTTTACATTGATAAATTGATGTTATAGGATGGATGGCCAATGCAGTGCTTTTCCCAGTATAACTTGTATCACAACTCAAGTTGGCCTACCAGCTGCAGTCTTGCATGTATGCTTACAAAGTCCTGAAATCACAGCAATAGTCCGATAAATTACTGTGTGAGGTCGCAGTGAATCCTCTCATGTTATACACAATTTTTAGCAATGCTTCTACCCAGGTTTCCTTTGATCTTATTCATGCAGTGGTTTTAAACAAACTGCATGATGTGTGACACAAAGACATAACACTTAATGTTGATTGAATCGAGGGGATCAAGTCAAAAAATGAGTGCACACCTTGATGTGCATGTTTAGGTTGTAGATGATAAATTACCAGTATGGTCCATTTATTATAAATTAAAATTAATAAATATGTGATAAAATGTTCCCATCATGTAAATTCACATTAATTGGACAATTTGATATTTTTCATGCAATTTTATTTCAAGGAATTAAGGTGCTTTTAAATCTTGTTTGTCATGCAAACAATACAATTTTTAAAGCCAAAAGTTGCCATAGGATTCAAATTTTGAATACATTATGTTTGATACTGTCTAAAAATGTATTATTATTTGAAATAAGATTCTGATCAAATTCCTTGCTGAAAGAAATTCAATATTTTTATTAGGAAGTTTTCATGTTCAAACTTTTTGTGTGTGTGGAAAACATGTCCAGATT
This sequence comes from Sipunculus nudus, assembly GCA_026874595.1. Lineage (NCBI taxonomy): Eukaryota > Metazoa > Annelida > Sipuncula > Golfingiida > Sipunculidae > Sipunculus > Sipunculus nudus. The sequence continues at coordinate 2,134,602 of CM049319.1, forward strand.
AGTTAATACATTGTGTGATAGGTGGTAGCAGCTACTGAATATAAATAATGAATACAAAATGGTGGTATCTATATATGACATAGAGATTCAATGTTATTTTATCTGATTTATATTCCAAATGTGTTGAAATAGTCTGATATATTAATTCTACATCCCAACTCATATTGACAAATAAAAATTCCAGATGCAAAATTACAAGATTGTGTATTTTCTGTAACACATGTTAATTGTTCTGGTAAATTGGCAAGTGATGTGGACAGGTACTACACTGAATTAATGTTAAAGTGGCAGTGTGTTGATGAAAGTGTCATATTTCTATGCACAGAGGTGGCTTAAGGATTTATTGTTTTCAAGATGTCAGTGTCAGCTGTAGAAAACAGTACTTGAATGGAAATGTCAGAAGTATGATATTGAAGTGAGACAAAAGGATGGAGAACGACTGCACAAACGAATGTTATATACTGTTATATACTAGTCTTGTAGTTCATTCAGATGACCGTGTTGTATGATGTGCTATGTATGAGTAACCATCGGTTTCCATGGGTATTCAGTATTATTTATTTATATTGTGCATATCATTATCACCCCCATGCATGTATCACCCAATACCAGCACCACACAGTAAAGGAGTACAAATACTGCCATAATAATGTTGTTTAGTAATACTTAGCTGTAGCCCCTGCTAGAGGGGCTGTGCTCATACTGATTTCCAAGTTATGAAAATAAGGGCCTTTTTGGGGTCTGTACCCATCCATCACATGTTGTCAAAGGGGTCAAAGCTGTAGTTAATATAACACTACTGTTGTCTCAATTATAGGAAACACTAATAAAGTAAAAGCTTATACAAACCACCATCGCCATCTGCTTTATGTAATAGGTAGGTGGGGGGGGGGGGGGGGGGGGGGGTTACACATCTGCAATAGTGCTGAGTTTATGCCACTTATAGTTTCAGTCATATTAATCACCCAAATTTGAGTTTAAGTATTCAATTTCTATACATAACTAGGTCTGTCATCAAATGCCTGGTGTACTAAGTAATACTATGGCTCACCTTATACATTTTTCCATTCATTGTCATCTTAAAACATAAACTTGACAAAAATACATAGAGGATTGGCCCAGTAGTAGCCTGGCAAATAAATGACTTGGTGTTTATGACGGGGGCATCAATCATGATGAGTAATTCATACTCAAAATTCATTAAAAAAAAACAGTCTTAGAGAATACTGCATTGTTTAAACTATTTAAGGACTTTTCAGGATAATATTTGTAGGATGGACCATTGTGACTTCTGATATCCACATGTAGACACTAGTAGCATCTTCAGCACACTCATGATCAGTTGGTTACTTGTTTAGTTTTGTATAAATATGACACTGTACTATTGAAAATATTTATTGCAAGTGGATATTTTCAGGAAATAACCTGGTCAGATTTCTGTCACTATTGTAGTTAACCAAACAAAAGATCAAACACATTCATGTACAAGACATCTGTGCAACACGCTGTGTCAGTAGTATGGTTCTTTGAGTCGTTGTTAAAACTGTTTATACTTACAGACTTGAACAGGTTATTAAAATGTAAAACTTTCAAACACATGAACTGACTTTGTTGTGCCCTCAAATCTCCGAGTGTCACAGCAGTAACTGCTGAGTGCCTGAACATGTAAATGGGAGGCCAGAGCATTTAGCAGAGTGCCAAAGGGGCGAGTGTTTGAGTGGATAGCAGAGTGTCTGAGCAGTCTGCGACATGACCACGCATTTACAGACCTTGATTCCATGACCATCTCTGGTACAATTTCATAAATAATGAATAAGGAAATTGAACCAATCAAATGACTCGTATACACTTAACACATCTCTGATGTGATCTAATGTATAGCAAAGCCTGAAGGCATCAAGAATCTAACCAGTCAAATCAGTCTGTCCCGTTTCTGCTACATCTGTTCTTGTTCAGAGTATGAAGAGTGTATTACTTACATTCTCTTGGTTGAGATTGTCAGTTGTGATTTGGGCCAACAATTTTGGCTTGTTCATTATTCATGAAATTGATGCCAGAAATGGTGACAGAATCAAGGTCTGTGAATGCGTGATCCTGTCACAGACTTGGTAGTATGAAGATGGATCAAGGTCTGTGACTATGTGGTCATGACAGAAGGTCATAAGAAGAAGGGAGTGAATAGTCAAGTGACCATGTGATTAACTGGATGCCTATTACTCAAAACCATACTTCAGTCTTAAAAGATAAAAAAAGATTCTCACACCTTGCAAGAAACAAAAGCAAGTTCAGGTACAAATAACATAAAATTTATTAGATCCATCCCAGATATATTCAATATCTGACATGTGTGTCAGAGTCTCCACAGAGCACACCGGTAACGAGTTTTACTCACAGGCAACTGTAGGACTCCTGTGGTACAAGTAGAAGCAAATCTGGTACCATACTTGAAGAAATTTAGGGTGAACAAAATAACTATTTGTGGTGACTGTGAAACTTTATAAAAGATCTATATTTGTTAATTAATGAACCAAAGCAAGCTAGTCCTGTCCTGTATGACTTACTTTAACCCCCCACCCCCTGATGCATTATCAAAACAATTTTAATTAAACATACAGTGAACTTTCCATTTGGCCTGGTATAAACCTAACACCTGCTTATTTCAAACCCTCATCATCTGTCCATTACAGAGATTATCAAACCTTTCCCCAAGTACAGAAAAGACCATGATAATTCATGCTTCACCACATGGTGTTTAGTTATCATGTTTATTTACTCTTGATTCAAGAATTCCTATCTTCAGCTTTTATGTGTTATTGTTTATTTGTATAGCCCTCCCATCAATACACATTTCAGTTGTTATCTCTGTTGTTCTTTTATCAGATTTGATAATGGTTCATTGCACTTTTATAGAAGATTAACATCTAAAATGCATATGTTCACTTGTTCTTTCTGATTAGTAAAACCAAAGTGGTTGTCATAGCAGCCACATTGTTTGTTAACCAATGAAATACATGCAACAACCTTAATGAAAATGAGCCATTACCTCCAAACAAAATCCCCTCAGGCAATATGAGTCAAGTGGCATTTATTTCAGAAATGTAGGCATCGTATCACACGTCTCTGGTTAATCTCTGTGATTATTACATTCCGTGTACTTGATACAAGTGATGGCTTGTTCTGGGATTCCTGTTACCATCAAATATATTCAAACCAATGAGCTTATTGTTATAGTATTAAACATCAGCACTGCCCAATGCCAACATTGAATGTTTTGCTAAAAGTACTTGTGCTTGTTTTACTTTTTGCGTTGGACAATTACTGCATTCAAGAGTTTGGCATCTTCAAGAGTCACTGATTCATCAGTTAGTTCCTTATTTGGGAATGTTGTCATCAGTACAAACGTTGTAGCTGCAAACTCAGGATGAGAACTGTGTCAGGTCAAGGAAAATAATACACACACATATATATACATAGCAGTAAAACATAAAACAATAGTAAATACTTTGATCTATCTCATGATCAAAGCATTCTTATTAATCTTAACCAATTTTCATTTGCTCAGTTGTTCCAAGTAAAAAATCCAGACTTTGTGGTTTGATCCAAACTTACAGATAAAATTGCCTGTACTGAAACAAGTCTACCTTCTTGTATAAACCACATACAGGATATTTATACTTACACTAAGCTAATTTTAACCTATGTATACTTCATGTATGTGTTTTAATCTAAACTATATTATACAGAAAAAAATATTGTAGAAATAAAATATAATATCAAATTTAAAATAACACCATAGTCACATCCCATCAGGGCAGCCATGTTAAACATTCACATATTTTAACTGTTGTATTAAGGAGAAGTGGTTAGGGGGTGTTCGTGTGCATGTACGGCAGGTTGTAGTATTATCACTGTGAAGTGGTTAGTGGTTGTTTGTGTGCATGTACGGCAGGTTGTAGTATTATCACTGTGAAGTGGTTAGGGGGTGTTTGTGTGCATGTACGGCAGGTTGTAGTATTATCACTGTGAAGTGGTGAGGGGGTGTTTGTGTGCATGTACGGCAGGTTGTAGTATTATCACTGTGATGTGGTTAGGGGGTGTTTGTGTGCATGTACGGCAGGTTGTAGTATAATCACTGTGAAGTAGTTAGGGGGTGTTTGTGTGCATATACGGCAGGTTGTAGCATTATCACTGTGAAGTGGTTAGGGGGTGTTTGTGTGCATGTACGGCAGGTTGTAGTATTATCACTGTGAAGTGGTTAGGGGGTGTTTGTGTGCATGTACAGCAGGTTGTAGTATAATCACTGTGAAGTGGTTAGGGGGTGTTTGTGTGCATATACGGCAGGTTGTAGCATTATCACTGTGAAGTGGTTAGGGGGTGTTTGTGTGCATGTACCGCAGGTTGTAGTATTATCACTGTGAAGTGATTAGGGGTTGTTTGTGTGCATGTACCGCAGGTTGTAGCATTATCACTGTGAAGTGGTTAGGGGGTGTTTGTGTGCATGTACGGCAGGTTGTAGCATTATCACTGTGAAGTGGTTAGGGGGTGTTTGTGTGCATGTATGGCAGGTTGTAGTATTATCACTGTGAAGTGGTTAGGGGGTGTTTGTGTGCATGTACGGCAGGTTGTAGTATTATCACTGTGAAGTGGTTAGGGGGTGTTTGTGTGCATGTACGGCAGGTTGTAGTATTATCACTGTGAAGTGGTTAGGGGGTGTTTGTGTGCATGTACGGCAGGTTGTAGTATTATCACTGTGAAGTGGTTATGGAGTGTTTGTGTGCATGTACGGCAGGTTGTAGTCTAATCACTGTGAAGTGGTTAGGGGGTGTTTGTGTGCATGTACGGCAGGTTGTAGTATTATCACTGTGAAGTGGTTAGGGGGTGTTTGTGTGCATGTAAGGCAGGTTGTAGTATTATCACTGTGAAGTGGTTAGGGGGTGTTTGTGTGCATGTATGGCAGGTTGTAGTATTATCACTGTGAAGTGGTTAGGGGGTGTTTGTGTGCATGTACGGCAGGTTGTAGTATTATCACTGTGAAGTGGTTAGGGGGTGTTTGTGTGCATGTACGGCAGGTTGTAGTCTAATCACTGTGAAGTGGTTATGGGGTGTTTGTGTGCATGTAAGGCAGGTTGTAGTATTATCACTGTGAAGTGGTTAGGGGTGTTTGTGTGCATGTACGGCAGGTTGTAGTATTATCACTGTGAAGTGGTTATGGAGTGTTTGTGTGCATGTACGGCAGGTTGTAGTATTATCACTGTGAATAGGTTAGGGGGTGTTTGTGTGCATGTACGGCAGGTTGTAGTCTAATCACTGTGAACTGGTTAGGGGGTGTTTGTGTGCATGTACGGCAGGTTGTAGTCTAATCACTGTGAAGTGGTTAGGGGGTGTTTGTGTGCATGTAAGGCAGGTTGTAGTATTATCACTGTGAAGTGGTTAGGGGGTGTTTGTGTGCATGTACGGCAGGTTGTAGTATTATCACTGTGAAGTGGTTATGGAGTGTTTGTGTGCATGTACGGCAGGTTGTAGTATTATCACTGTGAATAGGTTAGGGGGTGTTTGTGTGCATGTACGGCAGGTTGTAGTCTAATCACTGTGAAGTGGTTAGGGGGTGTTTGTGTGCATGTACGGCAGGTTGTAGTCTAATCACTGTGAAGTGGTTAGGGGGTGTTTGTGTGCATGTACGGCAGGTTGTAGTCTAATCACTGTGAAGTGGTTAGGGGGTGTTTGTGTGCATGTACGGCAGGTTGTAGTATTATCACTGTGAAGTGGTTAGGGGGTGTTTGTGTGCATGTGTACACAAAAATTGAATTATATATAAAGTAATATGAATCAAAACTCAGCGATTTGAAATAGTCAGGTGTGACAGCTTACAATGATGCAAATCATGTAACTTACATTGGTCAGACCATGACAAGAGTGATTCAATCGATCACTCCTCTCTTTCCCTTGATGCCTCACTCCACACATCTCTAACTCGCTTCCTTTACACACTAACACAAGCCATTTATGACATGTTGTCTGACATCAGGCTGTCCTCCACTCATTCATTCATTCACATCAAACCAACCTATAACCATTTATTCACTCTCTCATTCTGATCATATACACACTAACAAGGAAACTAAGTGATGTGTTCTCTGACATTATGCTTTCCTCCACTCATTCATTCACTTATTCTTTCACATCATGCTCTCCTCCATTCATTCATTCATTCATTCATTCATGTCATAACTTCCTCACTTATTAATTTATTCACTCTCATTTATTCACATATTAAACAGACTAACAAGGATACTTTATGATTAGCTGTCTGGCATCATTCCTTCCTCCACTTATTCATTCACTCACTCTCTTATTCACATTCTATACACACTAACAAGGATACTTTATGATGTGCTGTCTGACATCATTCCTTCCTCCACTTATTCATTCACTCACTCTCTTATTCACATTCTATACACACAAACAAAGATACTTTATGATGTGCTGTCTGACATCATTCCTTCCTCCACTTATTCATTCACTCACTCTCTTATTCACATTCTATACACACTTAAAAGGATACTTTATGATGTGCTGTCTGACATCATTCCTTCCTCCACTTATTTAATTCACTCACTCTCTCATTCACATTCTATACACACTAACAAGGATACTTTATGGTGTGCTGTCTGACATCATTCCTTCCTCCACTTATTCGCTTGATATCTTATTCACATTCTATACACACTGACAAGGATACTTTATGATGTGCTGTCTGACATCATTCCTTCCTCCACTTATTCGCTTGCTATCTTATTCACATTCTATACACACTAACAAGGATACTTTATGATGTGCTGTCTGACATCATTCCTTCCTCCACTTATTCATTCACTCACTCTCTTATTCACATTCTATACACACTAACAAGGATACTTTATGATGTGCTGTCTGACATCTGCTACTGTGTTTGTGTGATTGAACTTGGCAACCATTCTGAAATAAAGGATTATAAGTACATACAATATAATTTATAAAATACAAAAAAAAAGAATACACAAACACAATAATAACATGAAAGATTGAAGTATTAATACACAATTATTCATGAAATAAGGTTAAAATAACTATGTACAGCTAATCTATATCTGGCTTATTTTACTAAATTTGATCCATGATGTCCTTACAAAAAATTTACATATCTACACAAGATATGGGTGACTGGTACTTACATATGTGGATCTAGCACTCAATCTTTTTTCTATATGATTGAAAATAAAAAAATATGTTCAGTGGTGCTGCACACAAGCAAGTTTCTGCAATTCTCAAAACCATGTTTTCACCAAAAGAGCTGTGCCATGGGGATACAGAATACAGTGATCTAATTAAACAATCAAGAGACCATTCCCAAAACTGTCAGCATACAGACTAACAATAAATGGTGTGTGATACACTGCCAGAGGATGGAAGACAAAGAATGGAAGACAGGACTTTGGCAAACAAGTGTTCAAACACCACTGAGACCTGATAACACTGTACTGATCATACTGGTTTAATTTGCATGTGACCTGTATATTTAAGCGTTAACAGCTTAACTTAAGGGTGTGTTATATAAACATGACCAATGATAACTAAAATGGACTGCCTCCTCACCGTGAGCCGTCAGCCAGCCTGAGCTGTAGTTGTGTCGTAGGTTTAGATGGATCTATGTTTACTGTGGCTCCAGCTGATGTGTTACCACCAGCCTTTGGCTCTGGTGCCGAGGTCACATTTGGAGCAACACTGCGAGTAACATCAACAAAAGAATAAGTGCATGATCTAATACAAAGTAAATTCAAGAAAAGTTATGCTTTGAATGTCCAAATAACTTTTATTAATACACAGACTGTTTATTTGAAAAACACTTACTCTTTTTAATTTAGGAACTAATAAATTTATGGTAAAACAACCTTCTGAACTTCAGCCAAGTGCTCTGATTTTTCAAAGTCTTGGCTACAAGTTTCTGAAACTTTCAAGTTTAGACCATTACAAAACAATCTGGGGTTGAAAAATAAATGTGCAAAATTTTCTGTCAGTCTAGTCCCATCTGCTTTATTCCTGTTTTCCTTCCCCCCTTAAAAAAAAAACAAACAAAAATACCCCAGCTGAAATCATCCTGGAATTAAAAAAATTCCCTAACTTGAAACGAGGAGGTAATTTTCAATGTTTTAACTGATTACCCGGAGGGCTGAGAACCATGACGTGTTACCTTCCAAGAACGTGCCCTGCCCCAGTGAATGCCTGCATCTGGACCTTGGGTTTGACGTACTCCTCCTCTCTGTGATCCTCCATGTTCAGGTTCACCTCGCCTCCTTTAGCCATCCGTATCAGCTCCTGCGGCACTTCCCTGTAACAGTTGAAATACAAGAATGAGTGTTCTTGCAAAAAAATACAAATATTTCTTACTTCAAATTCCAGGTAAAAGTTTTCAAACTTCTTGGTTTTTAACATTTAGTGTATCAACATTGGGGGAAAAAATATGCAGTAATAAAAAAATATGGGGTTAACAATTATCCTAGATTTCTGATGTTCTGACTTAGAAATTGATGGTGAGACATAATGGATACTGGGCTAAATTCCTGTGTAGTTTTTTGTAAAAGAGCAATCACACCAAGATATATGTACATGGCAGGGGACTAGTACAGAATTTTAAAATGTGCTGAAGTCATTTTATATTTTATTTTTCAAAGGAAATACACCATACAAATATGTTGTGATAGCAATTGTAATTAGTTTAACAATGCACAGCCACATGGCACCACCAGCTCAGGAGCCCCACTTTGGTTTGGTATGTCATAAGCCACATTGATGTGAACAGAAGTCAAGCAGAAAATGGATGTGATATGCAGCCTGTGTGCCAACACAGACTTTCTGTGCTTGTTAAAAATTTGCATGGCCTTTGACAGTATGAACTGGGGCACATAACAATGTCTTTTCTAAATAATTAGTGTAAAATGTACTCAGTCTTTCCATACTAAAATTACTTGATTGTGAAAAATTCATTCATTTATATTTTAATAATCTGATAACTATCCTCAGTAGTTATTAATACATACTTTAATACTATATTCAGACCTAGTTTACTGATCTTTGCATATAAATAATTTTGAACAAGGTCAGACAAGATAACCATTGTGTGGTCACTGTGTGATGGAATACTGAGCTGTGTACACAAAATGTCTCATTCATAAAGGTTTCTTTGTTTGTGATTTTTTCTCTTTTGTAAATATCACAAATTTGGAGCATCCATGAAAACGAAGCCAACCACAAGGTATTTTATACTAGTCTGCCTCACCCTTTGTGTATACTGTCGAGGAATTCCTTGTTTTCCTCGTCTTGGTACGACCTGAGTGGACCGTCACTGATGCTGAAGCCATTCTTCCACAGCTTGAGAACCATGTCCACCTGTAAATAGATACTACATATAGTGCAACAGGTAGTTATACCATCCTAGATTTATTGACCAAATTCATGACTTTCAAAGATACAAATTTAATACCTTTTATGGACTTTCTAATAAATTAAGTGAAACCATTACACATTATCACCAAAATTCTGTCCATGACTATCAGATGTGCTCTTAGTGACATATACTGAAGCAAAACTAATATTTGGTCCTCATAAAACCTCCTCAAGTAACTTCAGTTGTAAAAGGAGATAATTACCAAGAGCAAGCCCTGCAATGCTTTTTAACCATAAACTTTCAGACAAAATATTGGGGATTTGCCTTTCCTGTGAACTACTGGCAGTAATCTTCAGTCAATGATGAGCACCACTAGTTTTGGTTTTTGGTGTATAGTTAAATACATGTACAATTTCCTGGAACACCCCTACCTGCTGTGGTCTTTGTTGTACAGGTTTTCCCATCACCATGGCTGATGGAGCACCCTCTAGATCACCAAGGCGATAACCTGTTCCGTGGAAATTGACACTAGCTCTGGCAGATGAACTGGTTCCTGGTTCCACCACCTCAGCACCATGTCTGAAATAACAAGGGACCCATGGGTCACGGCACTCAGCTGAATGTGACAGATATAATTGTATCACCATTGTTGTATGTAGGTCTGTAAGATTTCATTTTGACAGATGTATTTTTTTGTATTAATTATGTAGTTGAGCGGTGTTGTAATACAGAAGTATCAGTATTTCAAATATGTACAAGAATGTGTGTCTAAAATATTGCATTGGGAATGACCAGATGTTGTAAATTGCAGAGGAAGGAAATGGAGATTTGCAAGTATAAAAATACACATTTCATAAATCAAAATAATTATGGAAAAGTAGAAAACTAATATGTTTTGGGAAGCAGTTGTTGCTGAGAAGTTGCCATGTTTGATCTGAATTGAAGAATGGGGGATTGTTGCTAATATTATTGTGTGATCTGACCATGTGTTTTCTAATGTTGTAACTGAAACAGATATTTCTAGAAGTATCATTACTTCAGCTATGTGACAGTAATATGTGCATAAAATAACCATGGGAATGAATGAACACCTGTCAATCATAGCATAAGAAAGAAAGTGGGGATTAACATCTACAATACAATTTTAATTTATTGATTCGAATAAAAAAGCTGTGAACAAATCCATTTTCAAATTAGCATACACTATAACTGAAAAGTATATATTGTAATTTATAATGCATGAAAATTGTGGTATTAAACTAGTTAATAATACACCTGAACATTTCCCTATTTGGCCCATCTGGAACATGAATGTTATAATCTAATACTTATAAAAGGAATTTGGTTCACGTCTGTTCGCAATGTTCTCTAAAACCGCGTTGTGTACAATATTGTGCCATACATCATTTGAAAGGTTATTTTCCCTGGAGTAACATAGGCAATATGAAAATAAATAATTTTTAATGTACATATAATTTTGAGTGATTTTTCCGTTCTTTTACCGAGCACAGCCGAACTACCTTCGGCAATCAACGAAATGCGTGCATCGTGGTCACTTAACCTCTAACACTAAGGACTATTGTTCATATGAATAACACTTGCTTTCAAAGAGGGATTTGACCCACGTGCGTGGTCAGTAAAAGAGAACAAGGGACCCATGGGTCACGGCGCTCAGCTGTTATATATGATAAAAAATATGATTTGGGAAAGAGACACATGCTTGTTTTGTGTGGTAATAAATATAAGCTTTATTATGAGTTGTTGGTGTTTAGCTTATGTATGATTTTGATAGTATCTTTGGAGACAGGGAAGAGGATTGATTTCATTTATTTTATAAACAAATGGAGTGCTATTGTCACACAGATTTTGACTTTGCCATATAACTTATAAGCAGAACATATAAGATAAGAGTTTAACTATTTAATAAAAATAATTACAAATTGTCCCAAATATAATTTTTATTAAAAATAATAAGAGAATACATTTTGAAAGTATTTGCACTGGTATTCATATACTTTCATTTTTACCTGAATTCCCATTCTTATGCAAGAAATTTTATAATGGAGTACATATTCATATTCGTATTCAAATACATTTGCAAAGTATTAGCACCATGTCTAGTATTTATTCAGTTTTCACCAAACAATGATGTTGAGAATCCAGAATATACAAAATCACAAATTTAAATAATGATCATAAGTACCTGGTTTTATGGCTTTTATTTATATTAAAAAAAATAAATGTAATATATTCACTTTGGACTACTTTCACATCAATCTACACACTAGACACAGTAGGAATCTAGATTAATATTATCAACTGCATCTTTTTCTATCATTAATTTCCTTCATATGATCCCTAATGATTAGTAATGAATAATATGAATTATTTTTTATCATTAAAATTTCACTAAAAAATACCATAGGTGATTGCATGGTGTTATTTGGAATAACATTGACATTGACATTCTATCCATCCATACAAGATTCTTACATCATCAGTAACTACAAGTTAATTTTCTGTTACTCATCAACTAACAAATTCCTTTTCTATTAATTTTTCTTTAATTTGTTATAAAAAAACAATACAAAATTATTAATTTATTGTTTATTGTTATGTTGTTTTTCAACTACTAGATGAGTTGGGTTAGACACCTAGATCAACTGTGGCTGGGCATTAGCTGCCTGGCTGCCCCGGTGTATGCTTTGCTCAAGCATGCATAATCTCAACATGGTCAACAAACAGGTGACTGAAGAGGGGCTGGATTAAGCCTGGGTCTGACATGGTCTCATAAAAACATTAATAAAAGCTACAATATTTGGCCAATTTCTTTCAGCTTTCTAAACTACAAAGATGAAATCCTTATGTGTGCATGATGTGAAAATTATATCAACAGTGCTCTCAGGAAACAAACGTGCCATGGTCAAAGTTGGGCAAAATTTAAGGTACTAATTTTATATTTATACTAATAACTTATAAAATTTAAAAAATTCAGAACTAATTTTGGGTATTCAATTGAATCTTGATTAAATAATGTTACATCCTTGACAAAAAATCTCTAGCTTAAGCAATCCTCTTGTTAAGGGAGTAAATATATTTCTTGATTTTTTAAAAAGTGCATTATGTTTGGGCCCATAACTTAAAACAATTACGCAATACTGACATCATTTCTGGCATGTGCATAGCAAATGTATAGAAAAATATGTATATTATATATGATCAAAGTCAGATCAGTGGTTTTGATATTAGGCAGTCTTACAGTGTAACAATGGGTTTTTAATGGAAAAATGAAGTTTTTCATTAATATTTCGAAGGAATTAAGTCCTAGTGATAAAATTCTTGGCATGGTAGGGGATTTTGGAGACATCTAACTGTATGCTAAATTTGAGGAACTTAGAGCTGAAGCTGGGGAGCTGAGCTCTAGCAAACTGCATAACACTAGCTTGATGTAAACTTGATGTGATATGGTGCTTGAAAACTTGAATAAAATCTACAGTTTTTGATCAACTGGTTTCAAATTTTGGTGTTAACAGACAAAATGCTAACAAAAACATGTTGTGAAAATTAAATCCACAGTACTTACAGGAACAAGTGACCCATGGGTCATGACGCTCAGCTGACTGGGAAGAGATTCACAAAAGGAAATTTTATCATCAGAATGGTAGATACCCATTCAACTGAAGCATCAAACAGATTAACCAACAGGCCAAGATTAAGTCTGTATTTATATATCTGAAAAATAGAGAAAAAATGTGTAAACTTTAAAAACTAGAATACGGGTAGCCGACAAGTGACTACGTGTATCTGCCAAAATCAGAGTGGAACGGGTGAAGTGAGGCATGGATTGAGAGGCAAGGGGAAACAGAGTGAGGTATGTTGCATATTAGCATGAATGTCTGCAGTCTGAATGTGTATGTAGGTTGTGCCACCTACCACAAATCCAGAAAGCTGTCCAAGTTGTATACATATGCAAAAGTTTAGGCAGAAAAGTCAAACCACTACATGGATATGAGTGATTTTAGCCCACGGCAGACAAACAGACAGACGCTGTGCAAAAATGGTTGCAGGTGGCCCCTCCAGTTTTGTGTATGATAAAGACCTATGTGAGATCTATACACATGCAAAATTTTGGCCCAATCGGTCAAACGGTTCCCGAGATATGAGCTTGGATGTCTGCAGCATAAACTAGAATAAAGGTGGCGCCACCTGTCATAAAATCAAGAAAGCTATCCAGGATGTATAAAACTGCAAAATTTTAGGCAGATATGTCAAACCATTGCCAAGATGTGAGTGACTTTATTGCATGGCAGACAAACAGACAGACGCTGTGCAAAAATGGTTGCAGGTGGTGCCACCAGTTTTGCGTATGATAAAGAGCTATGTTAGATCTATAGACATGCAAAATTTTAGCCCAATCGGTCAAACGGATCCCGAGATATGAGCTTGGATGTCATCAGCGAGAATGAGAAAGTAGGTGGCGCCACCTGACATAAAATCAAGAAAGCTATCCAGGATGTATATGCATGCCGAATTTCAGGTGAATTAGTCAATTCACTGCAGAGATACGAGTGATTTTAACCAAAGGCAGATGAACAGATGGACACTGTGCAAACATGGTTACAGGTGGCTCCACCATTTTTTGTGTATGTTATAGAGCTATCGAAGGACTACATTTGTATAAATTTTATTTCCTGATCAGTCAAACGGTTCCCGATATATAAGCTTGGATGTCATCAGTGTGACCGTGAATGTAGGTGGTGCCACCTGTCATAACATCAAGAAAGCTATTCAGGATGTATATAACTGCAAAATTTTAGGAAGATATGTCCAACCACCGCCGAGATATGAGTGACATTATCGCACGGCAGACAAACAGACAGACGCTGTGCAAAAATGGTTGCAGGTGGCGCCATGAGTTTAGCATATGATAAAGAGCTATGTTAGATCTATACACATGCAAAATTTTGGCCCGATCGGTCAAACGGTTCCCGAGATATGAGCTTGGATGTCATCAGCGTGAATGAGAATGTAGGTGGCGCCACCTGTCATAAAATCAAGAAAGCTATCCAGGATGTATACGCATGCCGAATTTCAGGTAAATTAGTCAATTCACTGCAGAGATACGAGTGATTTTAACCAAAGGCAGATGAACAGATGGACACTGTGCAATCATGGTTACAGGTAGCGCCACCATTTTTTGTGTATGTTATAGAGCTATCCAAGGACTACATTTGTATAAATTTTATTTCCTGATCAGTCAAACGGTTCCCGAGATATGAGCTTGGAAAGCTCATAAAATCAAGTCCCAGAGCTCTCTGGAAACGAACGCAGCAACGGCGGAGGAACCCGGTCAAAAACATAGTATCCGCAAAACTTTGTTTTGGCGGGTACAAAAATACAGGTGGCTCCACCAGTCTGCAGAAACTAACAAAAACACTTAATGATGGCTTAAGTGATGGAACATCTCATGATCAATATGTATGCCAAAAATCATGACCATCAGTCAAGTAGTTAATGAGATATTGAAGTTTTTGTATGAAATTTTTTACTTTTCTGGGGGGTACTTTAGGGCCTTATAGCTCGAAGGATATGGGTAACAGAGATCTAATTTATGGTTTCCATGGAGACTTTTAATAGGTCTCTCAGTGTGTCAAGAATGAAGATTCTAGGTCCAGCGGTTACGATTTGTGCCACGTTAACAGATGACAGCATCTTTAAACGTCTCAAAAATAGAGAAAAAATCGTTAAAAAATCGAACAATACAGGTGGGGCCACCAGTCTGCAGGAACTTATGGAACATCTCATGATCAATATGTATGCCACAAATCATGACCATTAGTGATGTAGTTATTGAGATATTGAAGTTTTTGTATGAAATTTTTTACTATTCTGGGGGGTACTTTGGGGCCCCATAGCTCGAAGGATATGGGTAATAGAGACCTAATTTCTGGTTTCCAAGGAGATTTTTCATGGACCTCTCAGTGTATCAAGAATTAAGATTCTAGGTCAAGTCTTTACGATTTGTGCTTTGTTAACAGATGTTCACATTTTTAAAGGTCTCAAAAATAGAGAAAAAAATTTGTAAAAAATCGAAAAATACAGGTGGCGCCACCAGTCTGCAGGAAGTGATGGAACATCTCATGATCAATATGTATGCCAAAAATCATGACCATCAGTCAAGCAGTTAATGAGATATTGAAGTTTTTGTATGAAATTTTGACTTTTCTGGGGGGTACTTTGGGGCCCCATAGCTCGAAGGATATGGGTAACAGAGACCTAATTTCTGGTTTCCAAGGAGGTTTTCCATGGACCTCTCAGAATATCAAGTTACAAGGTTCTAGGTCCAGCGGTTACGATTTGTGCCTGGTTAACTGACAGACAGACGGACAGACAGATGGACGACGGACAAAGAGTGATCGCTATAGCTCAGATGACTTTCAGTCAGCTGAGCTAAAAAAACCTGCCATGGTCAAACTTTAAGGTACCAATTTTATAATTTTGCCAATATTTAAAAAAATTTAACAGATTTTGATCTAATTTTTGGTATACAATTAAATTTTGATTAATTAAAGTTGTATTACTGAAAAAAAATTCCTACCTTTAACACTTTTGGTCTTAAGTGAACAAATATCTTTCCTGATTTTTTTACAAAGTCCATTATGTTTGGGCCCATAACTATTTTAAATTAAATAATACTGACTTAATTTCTGGCATGTACATAGGAACTATAAAGAGGAATATTTAAGGTAAATATGAAGAAAACCAGGTGAGCGGTTTTGACATTAAGCAGTCCTGAAGTGTGAAAATAAATTTTTAATAAAAAACTGAGGTTTTTCCTTAATATCTCAAGGGAACAAAGTCGTATTGACCCAATTTTTCAGCATGGTAGGAGATTTTGGGGACATCTAACTGTATGCCATATTTCAGATTCATAGGTCCAATGGTGTCCAAACGTGCCAGTCTTACGGACGGACGACCAGACGGACAGATGGACCATATTTAATATATATATATATTTAATATATATATATATATATATATATATATATATATATATATATATATATTTACCAGACTTAACTGATTCACGATACAGACTGGCAATAAACAAAATTGTTTCCAACCATTCTTCCTTAAATATTACATGGCACTTAATAATCATCTCCTCCCTGCATGTTGAATCAACATGTTTTTTCCATGGTCTAGGACTGGCTTCAACAGAAACTTGTCATAGGTGCCTTCTTAGATTAAAATTTTCCTAGTAATTTGGAACACCACTGAAAATAACACAGAGTGAGGCCTGCTTTGACCACCCCACATACACAGAGGCCAAGTGCTAGATCTAACTGCTCAAATGCAATACCTGATTTTCTCTTTTATACATGGCATACAAGTAGTTCCCCTCCATATATCCTCATCCCTTACACATTGATACTTACTCTTTAGCAGACTTGAACATGTCTTGTATAAGGTCATTAGGTGACTTTTTTTTCTTTGGTGGTCCTAGCACCTGCTGTCCTCTGGAAAGATTAAGAACATAAGAATATTTTGATCACCAACATATAACACTGATCAGTAGTGAAATTTGATATGTACAATCAAGGCTTATATGGAACAAGCTGTTTAGTTTTGAGGAATTGTATGAAAAGAAAGCATTATGTTTAAAAAATGTGGTTATGTTGACCCAATTTTAAGCAAATCAAAATAATCAGCATAAGAATCATGTGCAGAAAATACCTTTCATAAATAAAATTGATGCTAAGTGTATTTCAGATAAGATGGTGAGAAAAGAAAGAATATAATATATCTTTAAATGGACAACTTTCTACAGGAAACTGTCATTCACAGACTTACGCTCCCCTGTCTGACCCTCCGACGTAGAACGCCTGTCCCTCCTCGCTGGCCTCATCGTCATCGCTATCTCTTAAGCTCTCGAGTGTCGCAAATCTGTCAAAATCATGTGGAATTAGAAGGTGATTAGACTATTAATACTGTGTGATCCTAAATATTTCACCATTCAGTAGCCATAACTTGACAAGGCAGGTAGTAAATTCAAATTTAATGAATTTATATAAAAAATTTGCATATAATTCTCTTTCAAAACCATGCAAACTGTAAACTGGTCAGAACCCATGATGTATGTCACAATAAAGTGATATCAGGGTTGAGAGGTACCAAAGTCAGAATGGTAACCATTATAATATCTCTGCTGTAGCTATTGTAATTAGGTAATCCCATTGAAACAACTAAAATTTGACAAAGACTCACAATGTCCTGCCCCCCCCCCCACCTTAATACCGTAGAATATTTTATATTTTTTTATACTTGTGTATGTCAAATTTTATATTTTTCTTGAGAATTCTGAACTTTTAATAGTTAATTTTGGATTTCTAATATATCCAAATGTGTTCTAGATTTGGGACAAAAATCTCTGAGCGAATGTCTGACATGCTTGACCTTGAGCCAATGACTGAGGAGTCTGACCATGTACCGGTGTCTGAGGACCTATATTTTGAGTTGCAGTGTGTATTGAGTCTTAATCTCTGTGCAACTGTATATGTTTAAAGAGCTTAACCGACCCAGTGCAGACCGACCTGGAGCCAGATGCTGAACCGGTTTTCTTCGACTGCTGTTTAGGAGGACTCTCTGGAGGAGCGGCAGCAGGTGGCGTTGCAGCAGCTGGTGGTCCTCCTGTGTCCCCAGAGTCATAAAACGCCTCGAGAGCAACCTACAGTTACACACATACACACACATGATGGTATCATTTTGAAATTTAAGCCCCTATTCTTTCATTATGCATAAACAAGGGACCCATGGGACACATCGCTCAGCTGAATTTTGGAAAATTTTAGTAACTGCAAAATATTTTTATTTCTTTTGGTTTTTCATGTATATTATCATTAGAAAAGCTATGAGAAAATGGCTCTGCTAAAATGAAACTGTAAATTATAGGATAATGGACATGAGCTAAACCATTTAGTGATGCACCAAGGAAACAAATAGGCCTATGGTAAGTGTTATATAAAAGTAACATTTCATAAACAAATAATGTGTGAAGGTAATTAATTTTTCAAAAGTTAAATATATGGCCATATGAGTTAAAAATTAATCCAACAAAGTTTGACCAATATTCCTAATTTTAAAACTACAAAGTATTTATATCCTCTGAAATCTTGTCAGTTAGCACTTACATTAGATCCTAATATTTTATCACATTTGAATATTAGGATTGAATTCCTAAATTTTTTTTTCTTTAAGAAATCAAAATTGTCCAAGTCTCATCAAAAAGAATTTATTTAACATTAAAATTATAAGATTCATCCTGTTTATTAGTATTGTGTTTTGAAGGAGTGGGTGGGGGGAGGGGTCTCTGTTGTTACTGCTCGTTGTTGAAAAAAATGTTAATTTTAAGATTCATCTAGTTCATAGTACAGGTCTGTCAACAGAATGGGGTGGGGGTGGAGGGGGGGGGGGGGGTGCCAGAGAAAAAGGCTTCCTGTGGTATGGTATTAACTGCAGACAGCCTGATCAAGCTAAACTCAGGGGAGAGAGGGCCTGCCCTAGTGATGGGATTGCATAACATTATGCCAACAGCCTAGGGAGCATAGAGAGCTGCACTTAATGACCTACAGTCACCAAAGTGGACTGCTTAACAATGTAAGGGAATACAACAAGAGCCTCCAAAAAAAATTCAATAACTAGCCAAATTTTGCAGCTTTTATTTTCAAATTTTAGATTTTAAAAGATTAAATCCTTATGTGCAGATGCTGTGAAAATTAAATCCACAGTCCTTATACGAAAAAAGGGACCCATGGGTCACGGCGCTCAGCTTAAGTTTGAAATTTTTGCAAATGCAAAATATTCTATTTTAATGTTTTTCATTTATATAAGCATATGAGAAGCTAAGAGGAAAGAGGCCCTCCTACTTGGTTATAGTAAAGTTCTAAATATATGATTGCAAACTAATACTCTGACAAGACTGTCATAGAGAAAATCAGTAAAAGTTTTGAGATACTGTGATGCATATAAAAAATTTACAGATGGACAGGCCAGTGGACAGAATGGACTAATACCTTAATTTCACTTTCAAGGGAATAATGCATTTGAGTTTATATATAAGCCTATTATTTAAGCATATCCACTTTTTCCATTAAAATAGTTTTTATCTGATTAATTTTTTTTTATTTACAAGTTTTATAAATTTCTTTTTTAATAAAACACTGAAAATATAAGGAAAAATATTAGAATTCTAAGTTGCAATCATTATATATCCAAAGTGTAGATCATATTGGGTCATAGTATGCATACACATATATTTTTATTATTTTTAAATCACAAATGTTTAAACTGAATTAAAAAGAAGATAATGCCACAACATGGCATCTACAAAATTGGAGTTTTCAGTACATGCTAAATCTTATTCACTGAAATAAAATAAAAGATTCAGTAAATTTGGTAAAATAAAAACATCTTTTCAAATTAAGTATACACACTGTTGGTTGAATGAGGGACAAACAATATCATTATGCTAATTACAATCTAAGCTATAATTTATTACTGGAGTTAATAGTCAATTTCACACCTGGTGAAGTTTTTACTCTTCTCAAGTAAGGAATTACTTATCTGATGAACATCCACACTTTCATAGCAATACACCACTTTGTGGACACAATTAAATGTGCACTTTAATTATTGTAACCCTGGTGGTAAATACAAAATCTAAAATGTAGCATTGCATAGCCAAGAATAAAATGAAATACAGAAAATTATAACATTCTTCTTGTTAATGCACCATCAAGGGTGTGCAGGGCTGAGGGGAAGCCTGCTAGTAGTGGCCAAGCTGAGCCAAGGCAAGCTGCCTGGGGTGGGTTACATAATGCAAGTGAAGGCTGTACTATTAGGTGGGCTAGATGTAAACAACACTTGACATGGTGTATGAAAACTTGAATAAAAGCTACTCTATTCAATCAATTCCTTTGAAATATCAGATTTTAAAAGATTAAATCCTTAAGTATATATGCTGTGAAAATAAATCAACAGTGCTCACAGGGAAAAAACGTGCCATTGCCAAAGT
Source organism: Sipunculus nudus (assembly GCA_026874595.1). NCBI lineage: Eukaryota > Metazoa > Annelida > Sipuncula > Golfingiida > Sipunculidae > Sipunculus > Sipunculus nudus. The sequence goes on from CM049319.1 coordinate 2,155,097, forward strand.
TGGACAAAATTTAAGGTATTGTTTTTTTATTTATGCTAATACTTTGAAAAATTTGCAAAATTCAGATCTAATTTTGGGTAAACAATTGAATCTTGATAAAATAAAGTTATATTCCTGAAAAAAAGTCTCCAGCTTCAGCAAATTCTCATCTTAGGTGAGTAAATATATTTCTTGATTTTTTAAAAAGTGCATTATGTTTGGGCCCATAACTTAAACAAGTGACCCATGGGTCATGACGCTCAGCTGCCAAGCATGACCTGCGACATCATGGGCTGCGATTCACAACTAGTAAAATTGTTGCAGAACCTATATGCCAATTTTGTTTAAACTTTCTACATTGCCATAAATTCTTATCATATATGTCTGGTTAAAACATAGTGAACTAGATATTTCTTGGCACCGCAGGTGCCAGAGTATCCCCAGACATAGTAGGGCCCCCCCCTTTAAGAATAGGCCCCCATTTTTAGCAGTATATACTGACACTTGGCAAGCAATTATTGTTTCTTCCATCTATCAATCCACAATCTTTTTGAAGATGTTGGTCCTGTGACTTTGACCTTTGACCTCATGACCCAAAAATCAATTGGGGTCTTGCTTTTTCAACGGGACATATATAAGTCAAGTTTGAAATCTATACATCAATAAAAGCAGGAATTATCATCCAGAAACTAATTTTTGGACAGATGGCTCCTGTGGCCTTGACCTTTGACCTTGTGACCTCAAAATTGATAGGGGTCTTCCTCTATTGGCAGATGAATTATATGTGCAAGATGAAAGGTCTGAGATGAAATGTTTGGCTGAAAATGCATCCACAATCTTTTTAAAGATGTGTCCTGTGACTTTGACCTTTGACCTCATGACCCCAAAATCAATTGGAGTCTTGCTTTTTCAATGGGACATATATAAGTAAAGTTTGAAATCAATACATCAATAAAAGCAGGAATTATCATCCAGAAACTAATTTTTTGACATATAGCTTCTGTGGCCATGACCTTTGTTCTTGTGACCCCAAAATTGATATGGATCATCCACTATTGGCAAGTGAGCTATATATTCAAGATGGAAGACCTTGAAAGTTTGGCTAAAAATGCATCCACAGTATCTTGTAAGATGCAAGTCCAGTGACCTTGACCTTAGACCTCATGACCCTAGAACCTATAGGGTTCTTACTTTAGTAGTGGGCCATACATAAGTCACGTTTGAAATCCATATGGCTATCAACACTGGAGATATCATAAGAGGTGTGTGATTTTCACCAAATATGGACACATTAAAGGTCAAGGCCACTCTCATGGTAAAGGTCATGACCCAAATGTAAACAGACCTCATCCCATAGCCCATCTCTCTACATGTGCATAATATGAAAGAAATCTGTCCATTAGTTTTTGACTTATAATGCTTACAGTACTGTCAAGTGGCAATTATGGGGGTATTAAAAGGCGTAAAAACAAGAAAAGGATAATAGGTGGCACCACCAGTTTCCGGTATATCACAAGGCTATCCAAGATCTTCGGTCACCTTAATTTTTAGACCAGTCCATGCAAGCTTACTTGAGATATTTAAGAATTTGTGTTATTTTCAGCAATAATGGACCTATTCAAGATCAAGGTCATTCTCCTAGCATAGGTCATGACCCCATTTTAAAAAGGCTTTGTCCCCTTACCTATATCTATACAAAAGTAAAGTTTGAAAAAAATCAGTGAAATATTTTTTTTAGTTATCCCACTCACAAGGCTTTTTTGCGGCGGCGGGACCGTCGTGAAACCATAGTATCCCGACTTTGTCTGGGGATACAATGATGGTCTGAGGCAAAATGTATGGTTGTTGAGCTATCAGGAACTAATCCCACAGCTTGCTCGATACCTGTCAGTCTCAAAAGGAATACCACACAGGCCACATTTAAGATCAAAATATAGCAAAAGATCAAGGAAATCCATGCAAGAATTATTGTGAAACGGGTGCTTCCATATTAATTTTTATTCAATACAAGCTAACTGTACTGAGCTTTCATAAATGATGGTCATATTTATTAAGAAATCTTTGACCCAATGCAAGATAACATTAATATACATCCCACTGCATTCACTTTAATAGTTCTTGAGATAATATGTTCTAAAGGAATTTAAAGATGGCTTCCTGGTGGCCATATTGGATTTCTGACAGGTCGGTAATTGAACAACAAACATCCTCTAAAAGGGACCAAACATCATAAACTAGATGTGTCGGAACGACACGAATGCCCCCGCCTTGGGCAAATTAGAAACATTTGTAAAATTTAGAAAATTTTTTAAGTTCAGGAGGTGTTGTATGGTCAAAAGTAGGTCAACAAGGGCAAAATGCAAACTCGATCTGTAACGGGTCATTATCAAGCAACACACCAAAAATCATGCCAGTATATGCAGGCATTGTGAAAAAAAGTCCATACATGTGCATTTTCCATAAAAATTTCTGTCTTTCATGAAGTTTTCTATGTTTAAGAGCCGTAAAACTATCAAAAGTAGGTCAACCGGGATGAAACGCGAACTCGATCTGTAAATGTCATTATCAGTACAAAAAAGTCAGTACATATGCATTTGTTATGAAAATTTATATTTTTCATGAAACTTTCTATGTTCAGGAGCAGTCAAATGGTCAAAAGTAGGTCAACTGAGACAAAACAAGAACTCGATCTGTAACTGGTCATTATCTGCCTACACACCAAAAATCAGGCCTGAATCTGCAGGCACTGCAAAAAAAAGTCCATACATGTGCACCTTTTTATGAAATTTTCTATGTTAGAGCACTGTCAAACAGTCAAAAATAGGTCAACTGGGACAAAACGTGAACTTGATCTGTAACTGGTCATTATCTGCCAACACACCGAAAATCAGGCCAATATCTGCAGGTATTGTGAAGAAAAGTCTGTACAAGTGTATTTGTCATGAAAATATATATTTTACATGAAATTTTCTATGTTCAGGAGCCATAAAACAGTCAAAAGTAGGTCAACAGGGACGAAATGCGAACTCCGTCTGTAACTGGTCAATATCTGCCAACACCAAAAATCAGGCCAATATCTGCAGGCATTGCCAAAAAAGGTCTGTACATGTGTATTTGTCATGAAATTTCATATTTTTCATGAAAATTTTCTATGTTCAGGAGCCTTAAAACAGTCAAAAGTAGGTCAACCTGGACGAAACGCGAACTCGATCTGTAACTGGTCTATATCTGCCCACACACCAAAAATTAGGCCAATATCTGCAGGCATTGCGAAAAAAAGTCTGTACATGTGTATCTGTCATGAATATTTCTATTTTTCATGAAATTTTCTAAGTTTAGGAGCCGTAAAACGGTCAAAAGTAGGTCAACCAGGACGAAACGCGAACTCGATCTGTAACTGGTCTATATCTGTCCACACAACAAAAATCAGGCCAACATCTGCAGGCACTGCGAAAAAAAGTCCGTACATGTGTATTTGTCATGAAATTTCATATTTTTCATGAAAATTTCTAAGTTTAGGAGCCGTAAAACGATCAAAAGTAGGTCAACCGGGAGGAAACGCGAACTCGATCTGTAACTGGTCTATATCTGTCCACACACCAAAAATTAGGCCAACATCTGCAGGCACTGCGAAAAAAGTCCGTACATGTGTATTTGTCATGAAATTTCATATTTTTCATGAAAATTTCTAAGTTTAGGAGCCGTAAAACTGTCAAAAGTCGGTCAACCAGGACGAAACCCGAACTCAATCTGTAACTGGTCTATATCTGCCCACACACCAAAAATCAGGCCAATATCTGCAGGCATTGCGAAAAAAAATCCGTACATGTGTATCTGTCATGAATATTTCTATTTTTCATGAAATTTTCTAAGTTTAGGAGCCCTAAAACGGTCAAAAGTAGGTCAACCGGGACGAAACACGAACTCGATCTGTAACTGGTCTATATCTGCCCACACACCAAAAATCAGGCCAATATCTGAAGGCATTGCGAAAAAAAGTCCGTACAACTGTTTGATTTCGAAATGACGAAAGGACGGAAGGACGGAATGACGGACATGGGTAAAACTATATGCCCCGGCCACTTTGTGGCGGGGGCATAAAAATTCACAGAAACTGCCCTGGCAAAAGGACTTCTAAAATGGCTACCTGGCAGACATAATGGTTTTCTGACAAGTCTGACATTTGATATCACACATCCTCCAATAAGACACTAAACTTGTAGCAATTGCTTCAAAGAATGTAACAGTTATGAATGTCCAAAACAATTCAAAAGGCATGATCAGGTTGGAGAGCTCTCATATCAGATTTATGAACATGCAAATGTAAAAAGTGCAAGTCCAATTTGTTTTAATTATTAGCTTGCTATTCAATGGGGTCAGCAGGGTAGGTAAACTGCAAAACCTAAAAGAAAAGAAATGCAGAAAGCATCACTAAGAGTCTTGTAATCAAATAAAGCCATCCTAAATCCAGGTAAAGACCCACATTATCAGAACAAACACTTGCTGGTATATCTGATGATTTTTATAATAATATTCAGATATCTAGAAAATGTTCCCATCATTTTATAAATCAGTAGCTAAACCTTAACACTTAACTCTCATAGTCTTAATGCCTGGCCAAAGCATTCAGGCAACAGTGTTTTTGTTATGCACTAATGATATATCCTTTTCACTCCATGAGCTGATACAAAAGGGAGTCATATATCACAAGTGTCACTGACAATTATGGGCACATAGTGAGATGTACCAGTTGTGAGTGCCATGGTTATATATACAAGAAAACAAGAAAAATAGAGATGGTCTACAAAATAAGTTATTGTGAACATCCCTGACCTATGACCTTGGCTTTTGCCCACATATCAACTGGATTCTTTCTAAATGACCGGTAACTACTTACCACTTGCATCTGGCCGGGTGTAATTACTTGGCAACCAATGAGTGAATAACTTAGACCTGCAACCTTTAACCTCCTGACCAGCTGACCTCAAAATCAATTAGTTATTTCTTCATGCAAAAAGACCCATAAATATGAAGTTTGAATCAAATTCAGTGATGCATAGATGTGGCATATGTGGAAGACTGAAGGTTTGGGTTGAACAGTTTCACTTGAAATATGTTCACAAGCATTAAGAACAATATTGTGACCTTGACCTTTGACCTTTTGAACTCAACATCAATAGGCTTCTTCTCCTATTGGTAGGTAAGCCATATATGACAGATGGAAAGTATAGATTGAAAAGTTTGCCTTAAAATGACTCCACGCAAGAAGAGGGTGCTGTGAACTTGACCTTTGACTTCAAAATCAACAGGTCTTTTCCCCTGTTGGCAGAGAAGCGATATCAGTGCTGAAAGGTTTGGAATGAAAGGTCTAGCTTGAAATGTGTCCACAACCTTTTCAAAGAAGTGGATCCTGTGACCCTGACCTTTGACCTTGTGACCTCAACATCTATAGGATTCTTCTCCCACTTAGTATGTGAGCTATATGTGAAAGATCAAAGAATTGGGATGAAAGGTTTGGCTTAAAATGCATCCTGAGGCTTTTCAAAGAAGTTGGTTCTGTGACCTTGACCTTTGACCTCCTGACCTCAAAATAGTTATGGTTCTTCCCCTGTTGGTAGGTGAGCTGTATGTGAAAGATGGAAGGTTTGGGATGAAAATTTTGGCTAAAAGAATTATTTCTGGGGGGTGCAAACACACCCCATAACTTCGAGAATATAGGTCGCAGTGACCTAATTTCAGGTTTGCAGGGAGATCTTTTGAGAACCACTAAGACTGCATAGGGTTTATGGCCCTAGCCCCTACGGTTACGATTTGTGCCCTGCTAACGGCCGGACGGCCGGCCAGACGGACAGATGGAAGGACACCGGACAACGACCCATCGCTATAGCCCAGCATGACTAAAAGTCAGCTGAGCTAAAAAATTACGCAATACTGACATCAATATATATGGGTAAACCATGGGTTTTTAATAGAACAAGGCCTACAGGCCTAATGCGAACCTGTGCATTGGGAAATACACTAGGTATAATGCTTCAATGCTGGACCATTACTTTTCATGTATATGAACAATGCAAGTACTAAACATTTTGAATATGAAACAATTACACAAACATCACTGCTGAAATTCTGGCATGGGTGCACACAACACAAAAATGATTGTAGCTGGCACCACCAGTCTTGTAGACAACAAAGCTATCAGAGATATATACATATGCCCAATTTCAGACTGATATATCAAACCCCTCCTGAGAAAAACGCAGGGACACACTGTGCAAAAGTCATTGTAGGTTGCAACACCTGTCTCGTGAGCGAGAAAGTCATCAAAGACACGTAGACAGGTCAAAATACTAGACCAATACATCAAACTTACCTAGAGTTACCTTGCTCAGGCTACTGCACTGAGTGAACTCATGACCTGCACCTGGCAAGGAGAGTGAACTTTTGACCTGTACCTGGCTGCACTAAGTGAACTCTTGACCTGTTGCATAATCTGACACAGTTGGCAGTCTGCCAAAGCTATAAATAGATCCAGGCTGAAATCTGATGCAGTGGGCAGTCTGCCAATGCTATAAATAGAATGCAGCTACTGCACTGAGTAAACTCCTGACCTATACCTGGCTGCACTGAGTGAACTGTTGCCTAATCTGATACAGTTATCAGTCTGACAATACCACAAATAGATCCAGGCTGACCTTTGGCCTGTTGCCAAATCTGAAATAGTAGCCACACCTATGCAAAAGCTCTCAGATTGGCTCCGCATGCAGCCCTGAGGGGCATGACACACATGAGGGGATCACATGATATTCATGAGTTGATCACATGCTACCTATGAGTTGATCACATAGAGCCCATGAGGTGTTCACATGTCACCCATGAGGTGATCACATGCCTTGTGCTTGGCTGCACTGATTGAACTCTTGACCTATATCTGGCTGCACTAAATGAACTCTTGATCTGTTGAGGAGATCACATGGTGCCCATGAGGTGTTCACATGTCACCCATGAGGGGATCACATGCCTTGTACTTGGCTGCACTGATTGAACTCTTGACCTATATCTGGCTGCACTGAATGAACTCTTGATCTATTGCCAAATCTGAAACAGTTGGCAGTTTCTTAACCTATGTAAATATACAGACACAATCTTGGCCTGTTGGCAAATCTGTTTACAAATACTGAAAGACTTTGGCTAAAATGCTTTTTTTTCAAGCTGAAATATTCATAAACTTTTTATCAAAATATCTAGAAAAATAAAAGATTCAGTTCTTTCATTGTTAAAGGTCCAATAATTCTGCCAAAAATCATTCAACTAAACTTGAACAAAGGCCACCTAAGAATAATTTTGGTGCCATGTAACAGAAGTTATAACTGAAACAATAATTTTGTAGAAGAACAGTTTTGCAGTCCTCAGTTTGAGTTACACATAATAATGGCCATAAGACCAACTTAAGTTTTTCTGATATTATTGAAAGAACCCTGTCCTATGATAATTCTTTTGAAAAATTGAACGATTCAACTTGACAGTTTCATCATAAACATTTTAAGCTGAAAGAGGCTAAAATTATGAGGTTTTTGCCCATAAAAAACAGGTCAATGTAGGTGGCACATCAAAATCTGCAACTTCAAATATGAGTCATGTGACCAACATTTGCACAATACTTGGTAATGCTAGCTTTTGTCATTTCTGAGATAACTATGTCAGTATGCTTACTTGGCCAAATGACCGTTCAAATGCAAACCATTTGAACAAACTTGAAAGTGCTTGCCTCTGGGATCATTTCTGTAAAATATTAAACAATTTGGCTGGACCGTTTACAAGAAGACTTTTAAAGGTTTTTCAGCTTTTCCCCTATAAAATCTAAGTAAATGCAGATAGAAAAAAAACATAAGATGAATCCCACAACATTTGATATGTGACAGATAATTGCATAAAATCTGGGGATGGTAGCTCCTGCAATTCCTGAGAAATTATGGGTTGATATACAGATGACCAATAACCCCCGTACAAAAAATGGTCAATGCAGGTGGCGCCACCAATACCTGAATTTCATATATGACTCATATGACCAACACTGGCATAAAATTTGGTGATGATAGCTCTGGCCGCTTCTGAGATTGTCATTTTAGTATGCTTTTTTGGACAGATGACTAGGTTCAACTTCCTGTAATTCGGCCAAAATTCACATAACTTGAACCATTTGAACAAACTTGAGAGAGATGGTATAAAAGATTATTTCTGTGAAATATTAAACAAATTGGCTTGACCATTTCAGAGGAGAAGATTTTTAAAGGTTTTTAGCTTTTTCTCTATAAAATCTAAGAAAATGCAGATTTTTTTCAGATGGCTAATTTTTTAAATTAAATTTCATGATGCTAGCTCCAGTCATTGTCAAAATAGTATGGGTTAACGTATACCTGTGATTGTAAACATTGCCTGGCATGAGGAATATCTAAAATCATAAATCTACATTTTTTAAAAAGTTTTTAAAAAACATTCTTGTCAATATTAACCAAAGATAACCTGAAATCTAAATGTCTGGAGGCATGATGTAACGGATGCTGGTAAACTGATTCCAGGCTAGATGTATCTGCTTCACACAGCTAGCATATATGGTAAAATGACTCAATTCAATCTTTATTATTCAGCCAAAATTCATTCTATGGAACCATAAAAGACAATTATTATAAGAATTATTCAGGGGATTATTCTTGTAAAATATTAAACAAATTGGCCTCAGTGGCGTCAGTCAAAAAACCTTTTGCAGGTTTATAACTCATAAATGGGAAAATAAAGCAAAATGGCTAAGTTAAGCTTCCAATAACTCAGCCAAAAATCACTGAACCAAAACCATTTGAACAAACTTGAATTATCAACATCTAAGGATAATTAATGTATTAAAGATCTTTGTAGCAACTGAGCTAAAATGGGCTGTTATGGCATATGACTAAATTCAGCTTCCCATAACTCAGCCAAAAGTCACTGAACTGAGACCATTTGAACAAACTTCAGAAAGCACTACCCTAAGATCATTTCTGTGTGATATTAAACAATTTGGCCAAATGGTTTCAGAGAAGAAGTTTTTTCTAGCTGTCAGTATGATACCGGCACTGATGACCTCCGTTCAAAAAAGGCCGATGCAGGTGGCGCTACCAATACCTGAATTTCAGACATGACTCATATGATCAACATTGGCATAAAATTTGGTGATGACAGCTCCAGCCATTACTAAGATTGTAATTTTAGTATGCTGTTTTGGACAGATGACTAAGTTCAACTAGCTGTAACTTGGCCAAAAATCACCGAACTTAAACCATTCAAACAAATTTGAGAGAGATTGTTCCAGGGATCATTTCTGTGAAATATTGGACAATTTGGCTGAACAGTTTCCGAGAAGAAGATTTTTAAAGTTTTTTTTTGTTTTTTCTCTATAAAATCTAAGAAAATGCAGTTAGCCAAAAAATAAGCAAAATCCGATAGAGTTTTATAGATGACTAATTTTTTGCAGAAAATTTCTTGATGCTAACTCCTGCCGTTTTCAAGATAGTATGGGTTAACGTACAGACGACGGACGCCGGACGATGCCACACCATCGCATAAGCTCACAGGTTCACTAAAAATGAAGTTTTTCATTAATATTTCGAAGGAATTAAGTCCTAGTGATAAAATTCTTGGCATGGTAGGGGTTTTTTTGAGACATCTAACTGCATGCTAAATTTAAGGAACTTAGAGCTGAAGCAGGGGAGCTGAGCTCTAGCAAACTGCATAAACTAGCTTGATGTAAACTTGATGTGACATGGTGCTTGAAAACTTAAATAAAATCTACAGTTTTTGATCAACTGGTTTCAAATTTTTGGTGTTAACAGACAAAATGCTAACAAAAACATGCTGTGAAAATTAAATCCACAGTACCTACAGGGAAAAAACATGCCATGGTCAAACTTGGGCAAAATTTAAGGTACCAATTTTATATTTTTGCCAATATTTTAAAAAAATTGAAAAGATTTTGATCTAATTTTGGGTATAGAATTTAATTTTGATGAATCAAAAGTTATATTACTGGAAAAAAGTCCTTAGCTTTAACATGTTTTGTGTCAAGTGATCATATATCTTTCCTGATTTTTTACAAAATGCATTATGTTTGAGCCCATGACTTTTTTAAATTATATAATACAGACCTTATTTCTGGCATGTACATAGAAACTATAAAGAGGAATATTTATGGAACATATAAGGAAAAACAGATGAGTGGTTTTGATATTAGGCAGTCCTGAAGTGTGAAAATATGATTTAATAAAAAATTGAGGTTTTTCCTTAATATCTTGAAGGAACAAAGTCCTACTGACCCAATTTTTCAGCATGGTAGGAGATTTTTGGGACATCTAACTGTATGCCGAATTTCAGATTCGTAGGTCCAATGGTGTCAAAACGTGCCAGTCTTACGGACGGGCATCCTGACAGATGGATGACGGACAATGGACCACGACTATAGCTCAGATGACTTATAGTCAGCTGAGCTAAAAAATTGATGTTTTTCCTTAATTTCTCAAAGGAACGAAGTCGCAAAGACCCAATTTTCGGCTTGGTAGGAGATCTTGGGAACATCTAACATTATGCCAAATTTTGGATTCCTAGGTCTTATGGTTTCAAAACGTGCCACATCTACGGACGGACGGACAATGGACCACGACTATAGCTCAGAAAAATGCATGTAATCCCTTGGAGTTTTCTGTCCATATCACCTTGGAATGGTAGATATATTCCTAAGTGTTGCACATGTACCATATTTGAAATTAATTGTATGCATATGACACTACAGTAATTGTGCATGATTTAGAGTACGCTAAAATTGTTTTAAACTTGTTTACCCTGTTTAGGCAGTATTCAGGTTTGAAAATTAATAAAGATAAAACTGAGGCAATGTGGTCAGGGAAACTTAAAAATAGTAATGAAAAACCATAAGGATTAATATGGTCCACTTGTATCAAAGTTCTAGGTATCCACATATCCTACAACCAAGGGACGTGCAATAAATTGAACTTTGAATAAAAAATAAGAAATATTTATGAGCTTACAAACATATGGAGACAAAGAAACCTAACATTACAAGGAAGAATTCTAATAGTTAAAACATTATGTTTTTCAAAATTGGCACATCTAATATCAAACTTTGTTATACCAAAAAGCTATAAAGAGAGAATAAAGAAAATATTATGGTAATTCTTATGGAAAGGTCAAACAAAAGGAAAAGTAAAAAGAGAAATTTTAGTGAAACCAGGAAGAGTGGAGGTCTGAACATGCTACACATAGAAAATTATATTAAGGGGCAACAAATTATGTGGATCAAGAGATACTTCGGTAATACAGATAAAGATTGGAAATTTTTCATTGATAATTTTAGTGCCAGGTATTGAAGCTTAAAATTTTTGCTACACTGTAACTACACCACAGATTATCTAAAAGGGACTTTTCCCAATTTTTATCTTGATATACTTAGGAGTTGGAAAGATATAAGAGTTCAAGATGAATCCATATCTATTTGGAATAATAAATCTATAACAACTGAAGGAAGACCTATATTCTGTAAATCTTTATATGAAAGCAGATTGGTCCATGTAAATCAGATATTTAAAGATGACGGTACCGTAAGAAAGTTTGATTACTGGCTAGCTAATGGTGCAAAACAAAGAGACTATTTAGTATATAGATCTGTGGTTAAACAGATAAGCTGATTGTACAGTCATACTATAAGAGAGATCTGTAATGATCTGGGCACAGATATAATTGATATGGATATATGTAAAACAGTACAGGGTTCTGCTGTTATGTAGAATATTACTTCAAAAAAGGTTTATGACTATTTTGTTAGTCAGCTAAGACCAACTTCTGAAACAAAATTAAAATATAGCCTTATATATTATATTTTGGAAGAAGAATGGGGTACTCTCTATTCAAATTGTTTTAGCCTGTGTAGGGAAAACAAAATTTGTGATTTCCAGTATAAAATATTGTATAAATTTTATATCTTAAAGGAAAGCTACATCAGTTTGGAATCACTGATAATCCAAAGTTTAGATTATGCAATCTAGAAATAGAAGATATTAAACATCTATTTTTTAATTGTGATATTGTAAAGAGATTTTGGCAAGATGTCTGCATTGCATATAAAATATCACCAGATGTTATTACAGAAAAACATATAATCCTTGGGATACCAGAAGAAAGTTAACAGAAGGAAAATACAATCTTTATTGATGGTAAGGCGTATATCTATAAAACCAAAGAATTATTTATATTTGATAAAGAAAACTTTAAAAAGTATCTAAATTATCAGAAGAAAATAGAATGTGCAGCTGAATACAAGGGGGGAAACAAATGGAAATTATTATGGGAAAAAATAGGATAAAGAATTTGGATATCTGAAACAAGGAAATAAAGTACATATATTCATTATGTCTGATTCAATGTGTAGTATACATTGGTTACTGTATTGTCCTTATTGTCTTATTTTTGTGTGTGTTATATTTTCTACTTGATGTGTTTGTATTATTTGTATTATGTAATTTGAAAAATGTGATGTGTTTTGCAATAAAAAAAAATATTTAAAATTAAAGTTCAGAATTAATTATATGAACGCAAAGAGTAGTTTTCTAGTTTACATATTTTTTCATTAATTGCAATACCTCGACCCTCAGGAATCAATCAGAACTAAATTCACTCAAAACTACTCAGTGAGAACCAGTAAAAAGCATCAATGAGCAAACTCATTACAGCCTCAACAGCTGAGAGTGACAAGTTTAGGTGTGACCGTGTGAGGGCAGATAGCAGATCGATCAGGGTGAAGGAGTCATAGTGATAAGCACTGTTTCTGTACTTCTAAAATTCTGTCATTCTGTTAATTTATTTAGAACATTTATCTGATACTTTATATAAAATAAGCTAGTGGCTGAATATGCATATTAAAAAAAAAAACATACAAACATATATATATATAAATATATATACATTATATATACACAGCCAATATATATATATATATATATATATATAATATATAACTGCAGATATAGATGTTTAAAATATTTCATGCTTCTACCACACATATATATATAAATATTCATTTTATCCATTGAATTACTGTCACTTAATGAATTACCTACTATTACAGCTTTTGATTGTGTCCAACATGATCTGTTGTTGTTTGTGTTAGCAAAGTCAGGTATAAATGGTGAAATATTAGTAACTTTACAGTCCATGTACAAACAACTGAAATCATGTTTACTTACAGAAAAAGTCACAACAGAATATTTTTCATGTGGAAATGGGACTCGCCAAGGATGTATGGTAAGCCCTTTATTATTCACTTTATTTATCAATAAATTTCATATTTGATCAAAGATGAAAATTGTCATGGTATATTTATAGATGAAAATCTCCCCAACATGATGACATTAATGTATGCAGATGATTTGGTTAATTTTAGTGATACAGTAGGAAGACTTAAACAACAAATCAATAAATTACAGGATTACTGTACCATGTATGGTATAAGGGTAAATTTGCAAAAAGACAAAGGTAATGGTATTTAGACATGGAGGACCATTAAACAAAGCATTGGGAAATGGTATTATCAAAATAACCTGATTGAAAGTGTATCATTCTACAAATATTTAGGGATACATTTAACAGCTAGATTATCTTGGTATAAAACACAGAAGGTTCAAGCTTTACAAACAGAGAGGGCACTTGGGATCATCAAAAATTTTAACAGGAAGTATAGTAATGTCACATTAAATCAGGTATTTTATCGCTGTGATAGTATGATCAAACCAATATTACTTTACGGATCAGAGGGATTTAATAAGAGTGAATTAATTGAAAGATTTCATTATAAGTATTGCAAGTATATACTGAGAGTAGGTTCATCCACTCCAAATGCAGCAGCGCTTGGAGAATGTGGTCGATTTCCAATGTATATAAGCCAGATTTACAGATCTATTAATAATTGGACAAAACTTATTCATATAACTGACAACAGATATTCAAAACACATTTATAAATTACTGGTTAATTAATATAACAAGGGAAAAGTAACCTGGGCAACACATATTAAAAACATACTTTTCAGTGCAGTATTTGGCTATGTATGGATGCTGCAGGAAATTGGAGATGTAAATATGTTTATGAGACAGATTCAAGAAAGAATTAAAGATATGGCTATCCAGAACTGGCACAATGACATTAACTCATTAACTCATTAACATGTTTTAAATTAAGTTTATATTGCTCATTTAAATCAATGTTGACAGTAGAAAAGTATTTATTATGTGTTTCAAACAGTAAACACAAACAAGCATTAGCTAAGCTGAGATGTACTAATCATACTTTAAATGTAGAAAAGGGGAGACATATTGGTTTGGAAAGACAGGAGAGGGTGTGTCAGTACTGTATAAATTATGGCTATAACAAAATTGAAGATGAATATCATTTTGTGTTTGAATGCCTTCTATATAGAGACATTCAAGAAAAATATATTGACAAATACCTGCAAATACCAAATGAACATAATTTTGTAAATTCTGCATTTCATAAGAGAGAGAACCATTAAAGATAAAATATACTATTATGTAACATTTAACTTAATGTTATCTGTGTATATGAACAAGAATATTCATGTTGAATAATGGTTGTAAAATTAATTAATTAATTAATTTTTTTTATGTTGAATATGCACCTAACTTGGATGAATGACACAATGTGACACATTTATTTTGTAGATAATTGTATTTCATTTGTCAAATGTTAATTGCTGTTGTTTCATTATTTTACATGTTATGATCAGTTACCTGATGAGTTTATGACAACTTTTGAACTATGGACCAGCGACTTTTATTCCTAAATAAAGTATTCTATACATAACTGCAGATATAAATCTGTGTAAAATATTTCATGCTTCTACCAAATATATATATATTCATTTCATCCACCAAATTACTGTTATTTAATGGATTAGCTACTCTGATAATATTATAATTTTACTGAGGAAACAATTGAAAATTGTTGAAAATTAAAAATTACATGAAATTGCACACTTTAAATAAAAATATAAACATTATGTTATAGCTGAACAAATATTTACAAGTGAACATAAAAGGAAAAATGAGGTTATTGAGGTACTTTTTTGTATGATCATTTCAAAACCTTGTATTTTATTATGTTTGTTTTGTTGTGCTGTTTCTGTATTACAATATATCTGAGAATAAAGAAATAAAAAATAATGTAATTGGCAGAACTATAGAAACCGGGCTTCAGCCTACCGCCGGTAAAACGGGTTTCCTGGAAAAGGCCGATACATATAATTTTCCTCAGAATTCCCGTATTTAATTTTGCTCATAGCTGGAGTTTATTATATTAGAGGAGGAGGGGTCTGGGGAATTTTCCTGTTAAAATAGTAAATGGTTTCCCATTTTCGCGATAGAAGCCTCTTCAATCGCAGATATAAATGAACAAAACTTGCTCCTGCTGGTATCTCGTCTTCACGGCTCACTTTGTAGCGTGTAGGGCTCCTAGTCCAGAGATCGTAGGTTCGATTCCCGATTCAGGCGACTTCTGGGGTGTGTTGCAATAAGGTGACTTAAGTCATGTAGGTGACTTAAGCCCGGGGGCACCTGTGTGTCACTATGGTAACCATTATGACATCACAATTGTCACAATGGTATTTAAGCCCGCAACTGGGCTTAAGTCCAGTAAAATGTTATTGCAACAGGCCCCAGATGCTTTGTAGTTGTTTATGTTAGAAGAGTTGAGTGTAGGGACATCTACAGGGAAAAGTAGGAGTTAAAATAGGGAATGAGAGGTGACAATTTTATTTATATGTTCCTCAATACAAGCGAAGCCCACGTTCTATAGTGGCTCCATGTAATTTAAATGTAATTTAATATATTTAATATTCTCAGGCAAGGAATAAATCGTAACGATGTAACTTGTTTTGTCATATTTTGGATTATTTGTCTAACACAAAATTAGAGCAAGGTAAGGCACAGGTTACTTTTTGCGCAGGTAGTCAGCTGAATAGCTCCCGCAACCTTTGGACAAGAAAGATTTACACTGCTTCACTTTATAAAAAATTATCCCGGAAAAACATGCGGACACGGGTACTGGGACGAACTATAGTAGTATTAATTAAAGAAATTATCAACATTTTAGAAATCTTTCTTTTTAATCTCTTTTATTCATCACTAAAATTTGTAATATAAGTTTTAGCTATATTATCGATTTATAATTCAAGCATATTGTGCTGACAGTTTGTGGTGATCCACTTCACCAAGTGATTCAGCAGGGAGCGATAATAGGGTAGGTTAAGTAAACAAATTCCATGGTTCCTCGGATGTGCGCGTTAGATGCAGCCACTTACATCAAGATGCCATGCTGAAGATTCAAGGAAAAACCTTGCTCTGTCCGTGTCAACCCCAGATATACCAGCAAACTGGGCGACCAAAGCCTCTCTGTCTGTATCTGCCATGGTTTTTCTTTCGTCTTGGTTCAACGTGTGTCACGGAAAATATACTTGGTAAATAATTTCCGTGGGATAACTCGTGATGTTATGCAAGAGAGTGAAAAAGAGGTTGGAGGGCGGTGGTAGCCTATTTAAATTTTCGTAAAACCCATGTTGTAATTTTTATTTATATCCTCAGGTGGTGTAAGATATAAAAGAAATATGTAGTTTTATGCAAGTTAACATGAATAAAAACTACGTTTGAATTAAAACGGGTGTATTCATGCTGGAGCTGTATGTCCTAGCACCTGTGTTGAAGCTATAAAAATTGATGTAAATTACCAATAACATTTTAATGGCCAGCTAAAATCATTTAATATAAAAAAAACATGGGGAACAAACCAAGAAAATTTGACATTAAGCCTGCTGGCCATAATTACTGGTAGAATAAGATGAAAGTATCAGATACGTTTCAGTAGAAAACTCAGATGAATTTTAGCAGAAAACTTTAATAATTTGAATTTCAAAATTTTGCTGAAAACCAGTGTCTGCATGGCTGCGGGTTGTCATTGTATATAAGTAAAAACCTTTGTAGTATCAAATCCTGAATAAAATTTAAACATGCAAACCTCTTTTTAGTACGGTACCGGCAAAAAATTAATGATTAAAATAAGAATGAAATTCTTAATATTACAATTATCGAAAATGTGCACGTGTTAATTATATACATTCGCAGAGTCTCTGCCACATATAATTAATTGCATTATTTTGCATGTTATAAACGCGTGGATACAAAGAAAATGGGCAACCTGTGCGTTCTCGGGTCGGCTTCTTCTGGACTTATTTTTTTTTTATAAAAGGTTCAAGGGATTGTCTTTGGTTACAAGACGTCAGGGACCAGAACAGGCCCATTTTACCCCGGTGAAGTACAGGGGTTCAAAGTGTGACTGTCTGACAAACATTCCTCTAAATTAATGTTAACACGCACGTACTGCTATTTTTATTTTTAATTTTGACAAAAATTATCCGAAATTACCTCATTAAATGATTTAGGGATAACAACATCATTTAGTATACAAGAAGGCTATACAAGAAGTCGAGAACAAGTTGGGCGCTAATGCTGGGTTTATGGATGTAATGAAATTTAAGTTCTTAAACAGTGCATATATATATATTTATTGATTATGTAAATTAAGTTGTTAGGTTTACCTATCAGTGTACAGGTACTGTATATCCAGCCTGTGAAAATATTAATATATGATTTATATTTCAACTATTAATAAAAGACAGAGACGCGTTCTTTTTAAATTTACGGTATATGAGGGAAAATAATGAAGGGGTAGCTCCCTTCAATACAGGAAAAAAAAAAATCAGTGTAAAGAGGACATTTTTGGGCGCCTTTCGCAGAAAATATCAGGATCTTCTGCTAATCTCTTTACTACTAATCTGTTAAATGTTTTTGCATAATGAGGTAAAAATTTAAGGTGTTTCCTACTTTAATATCTATATTTCTGAAACTAGGCAGAGGACAGATTGCCAGTTCGAATATCAGCCAAGGAGCGTTAAAATTTTCATGGCCGACACCAACTCAGTCTGTGTGCGCTGCACGCTGATGGGAAGGCCGTGTCTCACTCACAGACCCCCTCCCTTCTCAGTATAGAATTACATGTATTTGCATCTTAACAGAGCAAATAAAAAAAAAAAGAAACTGTTCATTCGTATCCTTCACTTATGTAATAGAAAGTATAATAAAGTTAGGATCAACTTAATAATTTAATTGCTGGGGACTGCAAATTATTCACAAATAAATGGTAACGGGGGGGGGGGGGGGGCCCAAGAAAAAACACTATCTAAATCTTCATTAAGGACCAACCAAGAAAAACAATCTGCAAGATAATGAAAGGCATCTGCTCTTTGCACACAGACTGCAATGTTCACTCACACGCAAACACATTTATTTCAAGCAGGAACTAGAAACAAATTATGGACAAATAAAATGAGCAAATCAAAGAATGAAGAAGTCTGTAATAATAGTCATGATATATACAAATTTATAATGTTATTATCAAGTCTCATCATAAAATTGAACTGAATCGGAAATGATATGCTCCTGAATGGTTTGCTTTATGTGATGGTCATCTATGGTCAATAAGCAGATGAGCAGTATAAAGCAACCGAAAGGAAACTAGAAGTTCAGTATAAATCGCCATCTGGTGAGCGAATGTAGCACTATTGGTGGTTAATGAAAAGAAAATAGGAATAAAAATAATAAAATGATTAAATTAATAATAATATTAATAATAATAATAATAATAATAATAATAATAATAATAATAATAATAATAATAAAATTAATTGAAAATATTAATATAATAAAAAAAATAATAATTATTATAATAATATTAATAATACATAATTCAATAAGAGCCAAACAAAAAGGTATACATCATGTTCAAGAAATAATGTCGAATTACGGTACTTATTTAGGACGTAGGAAATGTTTATTTAGCTAGAGATTTCGAGATCTCGAAAATGACAAGAGATTGCGTTGCTTCACATGCTCTCACTACAAACGACCAGTGAAATCCACCACCTTCGGCTACATGTTTTTTTTCTGTATGTCAACATGGGCTCATGTACCTTGTGTACTAATGGCCTGTACATAAGAAGCTTATACATCAGTCACAGGGGCGTCATAAGAACCTTACAAAGCAGGGATTACCTTCAGTTCTTTGAAGTGTATGCAGAGTTAGCCGGTATCACATGATTTCTGTGTATGAGGCATGCAACTGAAGAGTAGATTCAAGGCCAAAACAGAGCGGGTTGCAGAGACAAAACGAGATTAAAGGGAATAGAATCTATAGTCGTGGAGTTTTGTTCGTCGTCTGTCCGTTCGTGAAGGGCTCATTTTCATTTCCAAAATGTATGTATTATCACACGTCAGTAGCTCATTTTGGATGAATACAACATTTTCCCAGCAAAACAATCGCAGCAAAAGGGCTCAATATGTTCAGTTCACTGTTTTTTTACGTTGTGATGGTTCTGAATATGTGGGTAAACACAGCCGACGTGTCCGTTTACAATGACAAGACTGCGTGACCAGAAAATTGATTAAGGTCACACGCGACAATTCCGGAGCAAGAAGAAGAAACAAGAAAGAAGACCAAGGAAGAAACATAGGCTCAATCGAACAGTCTTCATTTATAAACTGCGCGGTATGCGGTGGCGTGCGCGTTTTGTTTCTGGTTTGAGACACTGATCAATGTAAGCTTTTCTCAACCTTGTGAACAAGATTTAGAAAGAAATATTGAGAGATATCGTGATATTTTAAAGTAATTATCGTAAAATATTCCGTGATTTAGCTTTATCGCGAGCTAACTGCTACAAATGGTTGTTACAATTCAAATAGGGACTTAAATAAATGATTTTTACCGTATCTAAAATTAACCACTGAATATAAAAGAGCTGGGAGGAAAAATACTGCATAGCAAGTACCCAAAAAGATTAAAACAGGCTGACATATCAAGGTAAGAAGAACACTCTGACTGAGGAATGCCGGCCTGAATCCAGAAATTTCCGGTCAAGGCAAAAGACTAGAGACTCGCAATTGGATCCTACCAGCACCTTATAATCAAAGACAGAACAGGTCAAGAATGAAGATTCGAAGAAACCATTAACTACATAATGTCTCGAATTTGCAATGACGGAACTCATATACAAAAGCAATAAAGCAGCTGCCTACGTTCACTGGAAGATCTGAAAGAAATACAAGATCGAGGCCGACAGAAAAATGGTGTGGATATCAACCAATCACTAGCTCAGACCAAAGATTTAACAAAACAGTACACGACATGTCAATCCAAACTGATAAAGAGATAACAGTCAACAGACCAGACATAATCATCGACGAAAAAAAGGATGAAATGTGCAGCCTCATCGATATGGCAGCTAGTACCATCATACAGAAACAAATCTGTAAAAATGGCTGAAAAAATGTCCAAATACAGAGATCGAGAAAATTGAAATCTACAAAATGTGGGGAATGAAACCAACAAAAACAGTGCCAGTGGTCAGGGGACCACTACAGGACTAATAAAGACAGGCCTCGAAAAGCACACAGCCAAGATTCCTGGAGATATCAACATTCTAGAACTCCAGAAGATCGCCATCCTTGGAACAGCCCATATAAACGGACTTCAAAACCTTGGAATGGACTCAGCTCCATCAGAAGAAAACATGTAAAAATAAGGAAATATCTGCTAATGGAATATATGAACCGGTGATCTAAAAATTTAAGTAGTCTTCTAAACACCTTTTGAGAAGATTACAGCGCATCACTGACCTGTGCTTTGAGAAGAAAATAATGGACAAAATACCTAATTTCCCACAGGTTCACAAATTCTCTACGACACAAGTGACGGATCAAATAGGTCACGTGATTACTTTCACGTTTAGCGTTTTTATTTGTACCGATCTGTATTGTTTCCAAGCGTTCCCACGTGACCTACAGATGAGTGTCCAGGGTAAGCTTTCAAGAAGACTAAAGATAAAAATAGTTAAACATTAGGAATGGCTGCATATTACTGATTTCGCGAGGTCATAGGACATTCGTTTCTCCGCAAACGTTGCAGCATACAAGTCTCAGCAAGGGGGGGGGGGGGGATATATCATCAATAAATTGGCATTATTTGGAGAGCGCATGCACACGTCCGCCAACGCCGAATAATTATCCAGATCATGTGTAAATTAAACGCATTCAACACTTATTTCTCCTAACTGCCCACGAAGTGTTTCGATAGTTTTTGTAAGATATTACAAACACACACACATACACACACACACACACAATCTTACATATATATATGTATATGTATATATATATTATACATATATATAATATATATAAATAATACACATTATATATATATATATATATATATATATATATATATATATATATATATATGATGTGTATTATTTGAATATGTTTCTATAATTTCTTTGGTCCAGGAATTCATTTATCTGATTTATGGCAAGAATAAATTTGCAGAGTGAAATTTGTCATATCCAGTGTTGGGTACTGGCTGTTACACCTGGCGGTCGGTGTCAAGTGGCATCCGGGTACTGGTGTGATGGCCTTATCGAAAATAGTTTGTCATTTCGTTTGTCAGTTACAGTTTGTCATTTAGAAATTTAAGACTTATGTCAATCCGTGCATTGATGTTTGGATTAACCCCAATTTAAGTTACTGGAAATCTTCCTCTGGGATTCACGGTTCCGAAAATTGAGAAAGAATGTTCCCTTCAGTGTAATTCTTTGTTCGCCTCAGCTCTTGTCGCCCTTGGCCTGTCACTTGTAGCTTGGCGATCGAAAAATCTTTCTACAAGTTTCATTCATTAACTGAAAATTCTCTCGCGATGCGTGCTCCTCTGATACCCTTTTCCAGGAAGCAATACCTGGTCAATTTCTTATCAGCGGAGCTTAAAACCATTGTGTGCACAGCAAGGTATCGAACTCAACTGAACAGTATATTATTTTGTTTTTGGTCATGAAAGGGATGTAACTAGTCACCCCAGAGTAAAAGGCCATCACACCTGTACCAAATGTACTGACACTTGACACCGTCCGCCGGGGACATCATATATGTTGTACCCAGCCGGAGACATCACATGCAATACCCATGGCCAGCACTGAATACAGCAAATTTCACTTTGCAAATTTTATTCTTGTCATAAATCAGGATGTTGAACTTCTGGACCAAATACTTGTATATTAAAATTATTGTAAACACCTTTCTACAAACCAACTACCAACAACTTACATATACAGTATTTATAAAATACTAGCTGATAGACCCGGTATACCGGGCTTATTACCGGGGTTGGGGAGATTTATTAACTGAGTTGTGAAATGTTGGCTCATTTTTTTTATTCTCAAAGTTAACAGAAAATATAGAATTTCAGTGGGAAACTGTCTCCACAAGATATTTTTTAACCATTTTGGCATGGCTGCAGAATAACTCGCGCAACTCTCTGAGGCACAACACTTCTGTGAACAGAAAACGTTTCTATGTCCAGCTGCTTGTATCTTAATTTTGCCACTAATTTTTATCTGCCTCTTACTTTTAAATTACATGAATCCTAAACATCATACCGTCCGTCCGTATAAACTCATAACCTTGCAGAGACAGTGCGTGAGTCGCTCCAATATTTTTAACATTTATTTTGTGGGGCTGTCCTCGTGGCAAGAAATTTATACTCCAGTATGTTTACCTTGAAGACCTTGAAGGTCAGTGATGGTGTTTACATTGCGAACTGGAATGAGACGCGGGGGCATTCAGGTTTTCGATGATATTTGACTGGATTCTATCGTTGGTCTATATTGGAGATGAGGTTGATGTGAGAACACATGAAAGATTTATTAAATGTACGTTGCAAGGAAACTGTTCCTGAAGAAAGACACAGAAACATGCATACCTCGTAAGTAGCAGAAGCGGACCCAACGGGACTCCATGCAAAGGGGCCGTATTCATTTCCGACCGCCGCAACCTTTTTTCATCGTATCAGACAAATTTTGAGGCCTGAAACCCCAGACACCACTCCACCCTACCCCATCCCACGCCTGTTCGTGAAATAGGGACCTTGAATTAGGTTTTGTCATTATTCCTCCTGGGTTGAATTCTCCAGTTCATAAAGCGAGAAACATTTTTTTCTCTTTTATTGACCACGCACGTGGGTGAGAGCCTCGTTCAAATGAAAGGCCCCACAGGCTCAAATCCCTCACTGAAAGCAAGCGTTATTCATATGAACAATAGAAGTATTTGAGGTTGAGAGACCACGATGCATGCGTTCCGGTCATTGCCGAAGGCGGTTCGGCTGTGCTCGTTCTAACCTCTGTGCTAGTCAGTAAAAACGGAAAAATCACTCAAAATTATATGTACATTAAAAATTATTTATTCTCATATCGCCTATGTCACTGCGGGCATAATAACCTTTAAAATGATGTAAGGCACACTATTGTACACAACGCGGTTTTTGAGAACATTGCGAACAGACGTGAACCGAATTCATTTTATAAGTATTAGATAAAATATATATCCTATTTTAATCAGAGTTCAGCCGAGAGTATATACATGTAACTGAAACGCATGGCAACGCGAAATACTTCAAAGAAATGAATTTACGAAGTATTAGCTGAAACTGTGAAGTTCATGAGAGTAGCACGTTTAATTTTCAGCTTATTAATTAATTGAAACTTTTTTTTTATTCTAGCTAAAGGGTAATTTTACCAAAGGCTTGCTGTAATGACAGTCTCCAATCTTAATTAGCTCTCAGATGTTAATGAGAGCGAGAAATAATCAGTAATAAATTGCCACACGAGACCAGGACATCATTCTTACTTCTTACCCCTTGTAAACTGTCAGTCTCATAATTAATGTCAATATTATGTAACTATGTATGACATGCACGCACGCGTATACATACACCACTCACACACACTAACGCCAGATCGGCCCTCTGACATTACGACCAGATTTCTGGCGGTCTGAGTACACTTACACCTAGGTCTGAGGAACGCATTATAAGGCCCCAAGAGGATGCAAATATTTTTGCCATTTTTTTACAACGCCTCATAACCTACTGGTACTCTGTCAATTGACCTAACCAGACTTATCGTTAGCATATTTGTGTATTTCTAACAACACCAAACGTAAGCGAGAAAAGTTCCGTTTTAACTCAGCATATTGGTAAACCCCTGCGCTTGTTTGTTGAATATCTGACCGCATGAATACAGGCACGGCTCGTGCGGGTTACTGGACGCAGCCAACTTGTACGCTATACAGGTAATGACTCGTTACCATAGAGACGGGGTTTCAGTTTGGGTTGTGAGTTCACTTGTGTTAATTCATCAATTGTAGCATAACGTTAACTTGAAGATTATGGGCTGTTTACCACAATATGAATGCAACATGATGTTAGACCACTGCGATGCATTCCTCGATATTGCTTGTATCACGACTCAAGTAGGCTTACCAGCCATATTATCATTGCCTACGAAGTCGGGTTGTCACGGCTAACTCGCACAACCGCACTAACACACGGAATATGACACACAATTACGCATGCATCCATCACTCACATACACACACGCACGTACACAGGGAGAATGACACACACGCATTCAACTCACGCAACATAACTAACGCCATCATTAACAAAATCTCATGAAATATTCATGTTATTTTGGGAATGGGCCGATGAAGAATCGGTTAGATTTTGGTGTGGATCCAGAACATGATGCGGATCCAGGAATGTTATCAAGGAATATTTACAAATATAAAGTGACTTATACACAAATGAACCTGTGAATATGGACCTAATAAGTATTTGCAGCACGGCTTGTTTGGGGGGGGGGGGGGGTATCAACCACATGGCGGAGCCTTGTTCATTCGAATGCAGGTTCTAGTTTGATATAAGATATAATTTTTTTAGCGAGCCAAATGATGCCGGTGACCAAAGAACCGTACCACCCGTGTAAAACAATGAAGGTCTGACCTGTCCTTACGTGACAACTTTCTGGATACTTCTTACACTGCCGCGTAGACCACGGCTATCATGAGGCCACAGAAGTACAGTATATTATCGTTTATATGCATCAATAACGCAAGTGCTGATTTCTTGGAACAAGATGTTTTATATAATGCTATACCTTATCTCAAATGATATACAACTCAGGCATTATCATTTACGTACTTTTTATTGGTTCAAGAATACACACACAAGCCTCGTGCATTTAGAGTCAACACAATATATTATAAAATAGATTAAGATTTTGAATTTTCAAATCAAGTGTGTATATTGTTCGAATGAGAATTTTACCCATGATTTATTTTTCGGGAGAGCTAAACCACATTAACATTTATAATTTATTAAGTGATATTTTCCGATTAATTTACGTATTGAAGCATATGTATATATAGCTGTGCCGGCGGCACTGCTTTGAACCACGTGGTCACTAAAAATTACTACTCCAGTGGAGGCGGGATATACGGCTAAGTCGATGAGGTTATATTATTCATGTTAAGCTTCAATAAAGCACAAAGCACAAATAAACACAAATATGGCTGTTGCTATGACAAAGCGCATGCGCAATGTGATTAGCCGCACAGCTGCCTTTGCATGTTATTTTTCTCAGTGTTTAAATTCACCTACAATGACCGGCAAAACAGATTCTTAATTGACGTTTTGTATAACTCACCACTTCATCAAGACTGCTGTCTTTTTAGAGCTTAATCAATCAAAGTTTGATAGACAGATACGCATTATGTAATTTTATAAGTTCAGTATTTTCGTAGTTATTTAAAAATTCTTGAAATATTACCAACAAGAATTCAGACTTTGTTTTACATAGTCTGCGGTCTGATAAAAATGCGTAACACATCACACGTATATGCGACCTCAAAATAAACTGTATCTGATCCTATATGATCCGCTTTGCAATTTTCATTAGGGGTCCCTGTTGATAATGTCGACTTTCCATTGAGAGCAGATCCATTAAGCCCCGACAAATCACGGGACAACTTCTTTCAAAATGGCGCTCAAAGATGCCTTGTCGGCAGTTTATGATACCGTAAAAACCCGAAAGGATCAACAAAACCTTATTGACGTAAGCGGCATGCGCACAAAGCCTCAGGAAGCTTATTATTTTAGAGCGGCCGATGCGTATGTAACCGTGGATCATCCGGTGTGATGGCTATTCAGGGAGGGCTGTCTGGCGGGCTGATGAAGTGGCTAGATGACCATTGTTTCGGCGACACCTTGGTTTGGCGCTTTGCTTTATGATCCGTCGTCGTATTTATCAAAGTTACCGCCCAGTCTGCCTGCAGATACACGGTCGATGGTCATCATACTGGTCGTCATAACGATGGCGGGATAACAATACATATTATTATCATCAGCTTAATCTTCTCTTAACGGACGGAGTTCTAATTGGTCCATGCATCTTTTCCTTCTTCCGTTTCTTTATTATCCCGAACGTTCCTCTTTCCCTTCCTTGATCACCTATCTTTTGATTCATATTAACATAATAAGCATAAAATTTACAATAGTTTATATAATTTAAAGCGGTCTTGTAACTCAACAGCGTCAAGAACAACACTCCATATATGGATTATATATTATTTATGTTTATTCATGTATTTATTGAATAAAGATTATACATGTATATATTTACAATAAAAAAATCTCAGCTGCAATTTTATTATTATCAACAACCAATCACACAGCATGTATTAACCACTGGAAAAATAATGACGTCAAAATTCCCCTGTGAAATTACGCACCTGAGTCGCCGCATATACCATGCACAGCTTAATGATTCGTCATGTCGGAATCTAGAGATTCTAGATCCAAGATGAGGATGCATTTTGAAACAAAATCGTTCTATTATAAATAACAATGAATAATGTATTAATTACAATTAAAATTCTTTTAAAAAAATACCTCTTTATCGATACAAAGATACAAACATGACCGCGATCCTAAATATAGTATCGTTGATGTATTAGAACCGTACCATTAAGATTAATAGCCATTCAAGGAAATGACTTAAGCTTTAATAACCGTGTATATGTAATCGTTATTTTCACTTCTTTGGCTTTGACAATTTCTAAAAAACTTGCCCGTGCCTTGTACTGGCCAACTGTTAGCTTTTAAGCTTCTGTCCTTTTGCTGCCTTTATTAACTCTCTTTACTTGTGAACCCCACGTGGGGTGTATACAAAGCCATATGTAATTAAAGGGAGTATCACCACATTCTTTAACTAGAATACGGGTAGTCGACAAGCGACTACGTGTATCCGCCAAAATCAGAGAAGGACGGGTCAGGTGAGGCATGGATTGAGTGGCAAGGGGATATAGAGTTACATGTGTTACATAATAGAAAGGATCTCTGCCACATAAACATGATTGTAGGTGGCCCCACCTGTTATTTGAACGAGAAACTATCCAAGATGTATACACATGCAAAATTTCATGTGGAAAAGTCAAACCACTGCAGAGATATGAGTGATTTTATCCCACAGCAAACAAACAGATGGACGCTGTGCAAAAATGGCTGCTTGTGGCGCCACCATTTTTGTGTATGTTATAAAGCTATCCAAGGGCTACATTTGTGTATTTTTTTTTCCTGATTGGTCAAACGGTTCCGGAGATATAAGCATTAATGTCTGCAGCGTGAACGTGAATGTACGTGGCGCCACCTGTCATAAAAATCAAGAAAGCTATCCAGGATGTATATGCATGCCGAATTACAGGTAATTTGGTCAAACCACTGCAGAGATAAAAGTGATTTTAACCCAAGGCAGACAAATAGATGGACACTGTGCGAAAATGGCTGCAGTTGGCGCCACCATTTTTGTGTATGTTATATAGCTATCCAAGGGCTACATTTGTGTACAAAATTTTTCCTGATTGGTTGAACGAATCCGGAGATATAAGCATGGATGTCTACAGCGTGAACGTGAATGTAGGTGGCGCCACCTGTCATAAAATCAAGAAAGCTATGCGGGATGTATACGCATGCCGCATTTCAGGTAATTTGGTCAGACCACTGCAGAGATGAGTGATTTTAACCTAAGGCAGACAAACAGATAGCTGCTGTGCAAAAATGGCTGCAGGTGGCGCCACCTTTTGTTGTGTATGTTATAAAGCTATCCCAGGGCTACATTTGTGTAAATTTTTTTCCTGATCGGTCAAACGGTTCCCGAGATATATGGGTTTATGTGTGGAAACAGACGCACAAACGGACGCTGGGCTGAGAGGAAAGGTCAGAGGTCAAGGTCACTTGGTTAGGCACCAGTTAACATGTGACCCGATAATTTGTGTAAGTTTCCGAAAAATCCGTCCAGTAGTCTCAGAGGAGTTCTCCGGAAACGAACGCGGCGGCGGCGGCGGCGGCGGAACCCGGTCAAAAACATAGAATCCGCAAAACTTCGTTTTGGCGGATACAATTACTAATTGGTCATTAGATAGAGTTGAAACTTGATTGTGACCTTGAGTGAAAGGTCATCAGAGCTGGAGTACTTCTTCCTTTGATAAGCGTGGCCATGGTTATATATTCAGCCTTAATTAGTGCAAACCAGGGTAGCCAGGTTACTTATTGACCACTAATTAGTGCTGGGATCATATATGCTCCACCCCACCAAGCTTTTAAACTTATACAGTTTGACTTGACAGTGTGTACTATAAAATCACATTTTATACATGATATATAGTTATGAGAAAATCAAGAGGGAGCAAACTAAAGGAGATAATGATATAATATGGATAATAATATCGATTCATGTTATAAAACTGTCTCTTCCGTTCACATGTCAGTTAGGCAACTAGGAACAATTGCAATTTCCAAACAGTTTTTTGCATTTTTCTCGAAAACAATATTCGCCTCAATTACACCATATTTAGAGATATACCACACAAACCATTAGGAATAAAAGCTTTCCAATTTATGTTTGAAAACATGTTATATTTGTACTCATAAAAGCTCTTTTTTATATCTAGTTTATGAAATAGTTTCCTGCCATCTTTAACAAAGAAAAAAGACGTGTTTTAAATTTATAATTTGAGAAGAAGAAAAGAAGATAATTGTATGCATTTTAATATAATGTTATTGGCAATGCATAGATTTTGTTTTGAAAAAAAATGAAAATTTTGGTTTAATTGTTCAAATGTCCAGACCCAAAAAAAACTATATTAATATAATTATGGCTGAACCAATATATAGTCCACCTGGTACAATACTTCAGTTGGTGAAACAAGCACCACAATTTGTTGTTTGTACTTGTAAGACTCAATAAAAAATGTTAGACAGTCAAAAATCCAGCCTGGCTACCATTTTTTTAAGATGCCCGCCATTAGCCTCCTTTTCATAAGGACTTGGATGAAACTTTATTAGAGTGGTCAGATTTAAATGATCTTTTACATCAGTCAGTAGGTTTGGAGGTATGGAGATTCCAATGATGTCATATTCGAAGGTGTATGAGGCATATTATAGTGATTACGCTGTATTTCAAAGGCATTACTTGTTAATGTATCAGAAACAGAGGTTCTCAAATGGCTTCATTTTCGTTCCTTTTGTGTTCATGATCCTTGTAAAGGTGACCACTATAACTCAGTCATTTTTTGTCTCTTCATATTACAATATGTTATGAGTCATTGTTAAATCTCCTTGTATATTTATGATAAAGCTTTGTTTAAAGTTTTTTACTCATTATGTAAAATGCGGAAGTCAGACATAGCAACATACTTGTTAACTCTGCATAAAATTTTGACAGTTGCAGCCTTTACATTACCGAGATATATAATGGTGAAGTCTTTGTAAGTCATATAGTACAGAATATATATACAGTGCTAGATATTCTACAGAAGTAAACTTGCTTACTCTGAATCTAACAAATTTATATAATGCGGTTTTAAAGTCAGCCCTTAGTATTTTACGTTGGCTGTGTTACACAGATGGGTCGCTGCATCTGTTAACCAGGGTTACACTGGTCATACGATCTAGTTTCTTTTATAGAGCCCCTTCTTGAAAGAACATACAATCTTACCGGACTTGTACAATAAGACTTTCGTCCATCCATTAACTGTTTGCTGCATCAGGGTTAAAAACGATATATTAAATGTTACAGGCCAGCAGTGTCTGTAGTTTGCGGGTTTCACAGGCTTGCCAGGACGATTTGTTAGGCATCAAGTTTTTCATGTTAAAAGAATATTTTACATTTATCCTTGTAAGCTGGGAGTAAATGAAAACTCTTGGACAAGTGTCCAAATATTTCTACATACTGAGACAACAGGAACCTTTATTTGGCCAAATCCACCATGTCATCATCTGGATCACTTTTATCATAACTCATGTATTAAAGTTGTGCCAAAATCTGATGACTAAATAAAATTGAACTTCAACTATTCAAGAAAACACTAATATTTTCAATCCTGGGTCTGTGTCAAAAGTCATCCATTATATTCTGAGACAGAGGAATCAAGTTCAAATCTGCTTGAAGTTTTACCTCAGGAGTAAGGCACCGTGTGTCAAACAACTCATGAACACACAATCTGTTGTCGTATTTATTTTCATAAGTAAAACATACATGTATGTTTCAATTAATGAATGTGATCAGTCCACATCAAGGCTAGATTTTTACTTTCAATACAGGCCTGTTTTTTTTGCAAATGAAAGGCCCAAGCCAAAATATAACCATAGGCCTTGGTATATTGGTATATTTTAAACATTTTAACCCTGTGTTTATGTAAGCCATTACAGTTTGCTGTAATGCTCCACAGATCTGCTTTTGCCTATTTATTGCATTTTAAATAAGATCAAACTTTAGTAATGTAATGTGATGTAAGGTTTTAACAATCTTATATCTAGTACACAATATCTAAGTAGTTGCTCATTATTTTTCAATAGCTATTTTGATTTTCTATTCATGTTGTTAATGTGTTCTGAATATGTATTTTACTACTGAACCTGAATGTTCCAATATCAGTATCTGTTCTACCATTTTCAATTAAAACTCAGTATATATGGTTTCTGCTAGATGAAGGGTCAGTGGTAGATTTATAAAAAATATTAAAATTTTGAAATGTCACCGAAGCTGTTGTACAGAGTACACCAGGCAGTTGCTTTTTCTACAATAATATAAGACCTACATCCAGGAAAACATGAGACCAAATTAATGACCAAAACTTGAAATATAATGTATATCAATAGTTTAACATATATGCAAATAAGTCCAAGTCCACAATATTCTTATACTATTCATCATACGTTCTGCTGAGCCATACAGACCATGGGCCACTGTTTGATTCAGGCAATACGATGAGCTGAGTACAAGTAAAAGAGCTGAAATATTAAACGTGATGAGCGAAGATAATTGAATAAAAATAAAATTTCTGTGAAAAAGTTTCTCCAAATTAGTATTCAAAATAGTACATATAAAATCATTAGTCCTTTCTTTTCAACAAGGAAAAAATAATTATTGCCTTAATTATCTCACTTCATAAATGAGACATTAACAACAACATGAACAGATAGTGTGATTAAAGCGTGATACTTGGGTTTGCCTATTTTGTTCTCAATTTATCTAGAGATCGAAAAATATGCAGACTAGAACTTGATAGATTATATATGAGCTGGACGCAAATTTCTGTGAAAAAGTTTCTCCAAATTAGTATTTAAAATAGTACATATAAAATCATTAGTCCTTTCTTTTCAACAAGGAAAAAATAATTATTGCCTTAATTATCTCACTTCATAAATGTGACATTAACAACAACATGAACAGATAGTGTGATTTAAGCGTGATACTTGGGTTTGCCTATTTTGTTCTCAATTTATCTAGAGATCGAAAAATATGAGCTGGAGGCAAGTTCAGTTTTATTCCCGAAATCCAGTAACAGTTACAAAATGAATATAAAATGTATACCATTGTGCATGTTAAAAGTGTCCTCTCAAGTATACAAATGTCGGTAAAATCTGCAACATAAAACTGCGATATGTATGGTTTTCAAGATTTCTTTAACTCGTTAAAACTAATACCTCTTCATCCTATTTTTGTTACGTATAAGCATGAACACAGTCAGAACAGAGAGTACAATCATATTTCTGTTTGTCAGTATTTAAAAATTTTGACAAACGATTCAAATTTGAACAAAACAAGTATTAACGCAGCTTTATTTTCAGGCTTGGGTCGTGATTAAATGCAACAGATATATAAAGAGTACATGTAAGACCAATGAACCATAAAGTACAATATGAAGAGATTTGAAGAGAAGAAAAAAGAACAAACATCTAAAGGCTAAATTATTAAATTGCTCGCAGCTTTATTAGATAACAAAAACAAAATGGTTTCCCTTAGCTTAGTTGCATATTGCAAAAAAAGTTAATGTGCTCTGTTACACCTAATTTTTGTCTCCCTATAGTGGTACTATCTACAAATCCAAAGGCAGATTGTTAAAATACTGGTCTTGTGGTTTCAGGGATATGGTGTAGGAACAGCTTTCCCTCAAGACAAGACCACCTGGCATTGAAATCCCTCTGTATATGCTAAATCTTATCAAATGTTAATGAATCCCTGATGTTCTTGCATAAACTTCTGTCGGAAAGGTCTGTTGTGACCTTGTAATTGATAAATGAATCAATCCAAAGACTTTCATTTAAACATATTTGTGGACCATATTTATTTATGGAAATTCTTACCTTACAATAACTTACTAATTTTCAAGATTTGTATTGAAAAAAAATTATATGAAAACTTAGTGTAATTCCTTCCTGAAATACCCATAGATGAAACTACTTGCCGTTCTTTAATGAGTTAAACTTTTTAAAAAAAACTACAAGAGATATTTTCTTATTTTTATCCAGGTGTGTGTACATTTTTTAAAATCCATAACTGAAATATGTTTACACTTTTTATTCATAAATGGCGAGGAGCTTGATAATATAAACATATATGTTCTATGTAAAAGATAACAGGATTGTTATTAATCTACTCAATGATATTGTAATTCAAAAGCTTTCAAATGATAGGCCTGCATGTAAGGGTCCAATTATATCTTGAGCTCGATTACCAATGGAAGAAATAATAAACTTTGCTTAAAAGGCGAATCGAAATTGTGAGCAAGTTCCATGATGGCAGCACTGAACACAGTAGACAGTAGACAATGTATCAATAACAACATTTTGAATGTTATGAGGAGTCAAGGGTCGCTTATGTGCTGGATAAAAAGCTGAAGTTCTTTGAGCAGAGTGGGGCTTTCATAGGCGGGGGTGACACTTTTCCCTTGTTTCCTATGCCTTGCCCTTTGCTGGTTTGCGTTTTTCAACATATTGCGGCGGTTTGGTTCAGTTCGGTGTACCTTGTGGACCTGTAATGGTGCATTTCCCCGTAATAAATGTCAACCGGTCGTTCTCTCAATGCTGAAACAGCGCAATTTCCCCACAGTTACAAAAGTAGAAGCAAAGAAATGTCAGCTGTGGACTCCACGACCGTCTCTTGGATGTTTTAATTTGAAAATCGCTCCCCTCCCGACCTGTTCTCTGAGAGCCACGATTCTCACTAACTTTTACAAAATAAATTAACCATAATTGGCGCAAGCATTATGAAAAAAATTCTTCGAAATAGTGATTACATAACACGTTTAAAAAATGTAATTTTCTGGATTTTTGTTGTCTTAATATTTTTCAGGTTAAGCTTATGATCCATCATAAAGTAGATTTAAAAAATAAAATACTTTTTTTTATTATATATTTTATAATTTAGTAATCCTTTGCTTCCGTATGGTTTTTAAAATCTAATTTATTGAATTTAATTGCACTGATCAAAGTCTAATGTGCAGTTCTATGCAAATAAAAATAATGCCAATGTCAAAAGAAAATTAGGGCCCGACTTTAAGGATACCACCGCTGAACAAAAAAAAACTTGAGATCTGCATTCTAATGAATACAAGCCTCCGCCATTCGCTAATTCGGCCCATATTCAAAGGTGTATTGCATAAGGTGTATAAAGACGGTTGGATTGTGACTATTCCTTGACGACGTTCCTTGGTCCGGATCATGTGCCGGATCCATACCACATTTCGGTCGCTTCTTTAAAGACCCAATCCCGAAATACCCTGGACATTTCATACGATTCTGTTCCACACTGCGTCAGTTATGTTTTGAACAAACACATCAAGACACCCAAAAACACGGAGGTATTAATATCCAAAGCAATTAGGAGGCATTGTTTAGTACGCATGAATATGAACTGATACTTTCAATATTATTTGAATTGTTTTGGAAATTAATTTCAGTCACAATTTAACTGTTACTTGTGAAGTCCTTGTGATTGATTATACTTTCTTGATTCCATGCTTTTTCACTGCGAAACCATTTTATTTGTTTTCCATTTTCAACTATCTAACATTAACAGCTTTCAAGAGCACTGTTACATAATTTTGTCTTTAATTAAATATCAGCCAGAAATAATTATCACTGGGAATAAATGCCTGCTTAAATCACCCAAATGATGATCATTGACAAGGAATTTAAAAGAATAAAGTCCAAATAAGATCCATATAAAGTTAAGCAGACGCTGACGGAAAATCCTGTGAACACTACTGTTGTGTGACATAATACAAAAATTATACAGTCAGTATAGGGGTATGTTTGGTGACGAACAAGTCATGATGCAATAATTTGCATTTGTCGCAAATATATGAAAACAAGTCCCTTGTATTTCAGATTTCTAAAATAAAGATCTTTCGGTTTCTAAAATGTGGAATTTGAACAATTTCGAAATCCAGGAAAAAATAAGCTTTACAATACTAAGTTTTATCCCCGGTAATGTCTCAGTAACGTTAGGTTAATTTATACATTTTAATGTTTTCCCGTTTTTAGCTCAGCTGACTGTAAGTCATCTGAGTAATAGCGATCACCCTTTGTCCGTCGTCTGTCCTTCCGGCCGTCTGTCCGTTAACAGGGCACAAATCGTAACCGCTGGACCTGGAATCTTCTAACATTACATCCAGGGAGGTCCATGAAAAATCTCTGTGGAAACCTGAAATTAGGTCTCTGTTACTCATAAACTCTGAGCTGTGGGGCTCCGAAGTACCCCTCCCCCAGAATAATGGAAAATTTAATACAAACCTGAAGTATCTGAACAACTTATGCATTGATCACCATGATTCTTTGCATAGATATTGATCATGGAGTGTTTCATCAGTTTCTGCAGACTCATGGGGCTACCTATATTTTTTCGATTTTTTTTTCTCCATAATTTAGACCTTAAAAGATGAGGTCATCAGTTAACAGGGCACAAATCATAACGACTGGACCTAGAATCTTCTCTCTTGACATGCAGAGAGGCCCTTGAAAAGTCTCCTTGGAAACCTGAAGTTAGGTCTCTGTTACCCATAAACTATTTAACTATTTAACTACTCCCCAGAACAATGGAAAATTTAATACAGAACTCAAGTAACTGAACAACTATTGCATTGATCAGCATGGTTCTTTGCATGGATATTGATCATGGAATGTTTCATCAGTTTCTGCAGTCTGGTGGCGCCACCTGTATTTTTTCGATTTTTATGAATTGTTTTCTCTACTTTTGAGACCTCAGACCATCTGTTAACAGGGCACAAATTGAAACCATTGGTCCTAGAATCTTCTAACTTGATATCCAGGGAGGTCTGTGAAAAAATATCCTTGGAAACTTGAAATTAGGTCTCTGTTATCCATATTCTCTGAGCTATGGGGCTTATAAGCACCCCCCAGCATAATTTAAAATTTGAAACCAAGCAGGGCACAAATCATAACCATTGGATCTGAAATCTTCTAACTTAAAATAAAGGGAGGTCCATGAAAAGTATCCTAGAAAACGTGAAATTAGGTCTCTGTTACCCATATTTTCTGAGCCATGGGGCTTATTAGCACCCCTCAGAATAACTGAAAATTTGAAACCAAAGTAGGGCACAAATCATAACCATTGGGCCCAGAATCTTCTAACTTGATATCCTGAGAGTTCCTCAAAAGTTCTCCCCAGAAACCTGAAATTCGGTCATTGTGACCTATATTCTCAGGGTTTTAGGGTATGTTTTAGCACCCCAGAAATAATGCAAAATACACACGAATTGCCAGAATCCTCAGGAAGGGCTGGTTGGATTGTCATCAAATTTGTTGTGCTTATGGGTCTTGAACTATGAACTTAAGCTAATATACATGAACAAAGATGCCACCTACAGTATCGTAATTAGTTCCCGTGCAAGGACATATTGTCACATGTCAGTCTGCTGAGCGTCATGACCCATGGGTCACTTGTTTATTTAATTAAGCCAGAGCCTACTCCGGAATCTCATGTCTTGCATATTGATCTTCACCAACAAAATTCCCCCGAGTCTGTTTGTCAGTTATGCTGTCCCTTTGTCTCTCGATCGTACACGTATGCGTCAGGGATATCTCATACGCTACCATCCAGAAAAAAAGTGACATTTAATAAAAAATTACTCTGGTGATAAAACAATCTGCCCTCCTTTCCAAATAAGATGATTTTCATGACGTTTTGAGATTTTCATCCTCTCTATTTGTTGCATCACCTTCCGAAGGCACCGACAATATATTGAAACCCATACACGTGAGGGTGGCCGGAAGTCACGCCCGGCATCCCAACATCTCTTCCCGTCTATCAAGATCACCCAAGGTCAGTCAAGGAAAATGAACGAACGCCGACAAAGATATTTCTTGCAGAGCTCTAAGCTGATGGGAATGGTACAAAGTCGATTTATAATTATCAAGGTAATGAAAAGGAAAGTTTTATTAAACGGAAATCACTTCCATGTGACCAAAATGACTTAAATATTTGCAAA
This sequence comes from Sipunculus nudus, assembly GCA_026874595.1. Lineage (NCBI taxonomy): Eukaryota > Metazoa > Annelida > Sipuncula > Golfingiida > Sipunculidae > Sipunculus > Sipunculus nudus. The sequence goes on from CM049319.1 coordinate 2,191,969, forward strand.
GAAGAGGCAACATGTTCAATTTTTATCACAAAGCGTAGTTGTTAAGTTTGAAAAATGGCTTTCTATTGAAAGGCAGATCTCTTGGTTAAAAAATGAGTTTTACAAAGGCAGTATATTACTATAGCACCAACTGACCAACAGTTTCCATGTATGTTGCGAAATAGAGCTGATATATATTCTTTACTCCTTGAAAGGCTTTTTTTGGTGAACATAACTATTATTTATAATTATAATAATAATAATTATTATTATTATAATTAGAATATTTATCATTCAAATAATATTTAAGTAAGTTTATATAGTTTAACAAAGAATGCACTATGATGCAGTAAGAATATGGTCTGTCTGAATATCTGCCTGAGAAGGCAACGTCAGTGACTAGATATCATCGCTTTAAACATACTTTCTTCACTTGAAATTATGCAAATTATGCAAGACGAGTCTTTTACTGAATTGCACATGGAAGAATGGTAACAACATATTAATAAAATGTATTATAAAATAAGTTCATTTAGTTGCTTTTAGTCATATTATAATGAAAATGAGGCCCCAAGTGCAACAGTGTATTATTCAATGCTACCTTAATGTTAATCAAGGATTTAAGACTGAATTGATTGACATCTGAAATTGTATTCAAAATTAAAAGTTGGTAATATATTGTATCTGGAGTAAATTTTCCTTATTACGTCCATATGGGGAGATTATGAATGAAAACAAAAGTTCCTGACTTTTCTTTTATTTTAAACGCTGGCCGAGTGACATTGCACAATGCGGACACTGGTTATTTTCTCGGTTATCCCTCGACAGTGTCAATAATCTTGAGATTGCAATAACAGATGTGTTCTTGTGTGATGTAACCATGTCGTCCCGAAGTCACCCGATGTTAACCCATATCTATCGAATGTTATCATGATGTCATACCGATCCTTCCAAAATTGGTTAATTCATCAACATGTATATGGTGTCCCCGATATTGTTGCCCCGAATATATCTCGATGACACATTGCGTTAAACATATGACAACTGTGAGCCCGCCTTTAATATCTTAACGTACGTGTTCGTCATCGATATCAAACGTCTTTCAGGATTATGAAGAGGAAGTTTCGCAGGACCTCACTTCCGGTCCAGAATTCCTGATCAGATGTTGCCGGTCTTTTACATTCGGCATAAGGTCATTTGTATGACAGGTGAAAAGTATTCGTAGGAATGTCACCTGGGGAAAGGGTTCTCTTCACGATAATGGCCGTCCTTATCCATATCTTCAAGGATTCCATCTGCTTTTTACTGCCCTGCAGCCCACCGGTATGGCTTTGTGTTTTACTATATTTATGGTACTGCCGGACATGTTCCATTAACATTGCATTTGGAAGGTATGGACCAAGCTATAGCTGATGTATTGTATTTTATAATCGGGACTTATTACATACTTCTCCTTCAGTGTTGTATTGTATTTTGTAAAAGAATAATTGATGTTAAAACGGTCCACTGGTGAGGCAGGTAATGAGTTTGTTAAGTATTTGTATCAGGATATTTTTATAAGGGCTAAGGCACTCAGCAAATTACTACAGCCTAATAATAGCCACATTTAGTGATCTTTATACACAACTTATTCACATGTCCATGTAATTAAAAAAAACCGGCAAGCTTTGTATTAATTGACATACGTCCTGTATATTAAACAGACAGTAAATAAAGCCAAAGTAATATATGTAGCTTTGTCTTTGAAATATTGACCTTTTTATACAACAATTTAACATTAAATGTTAAAATGTTGAATGTTCGTCTTCTTTCAGTATTTTTGATTGAAATATCTGTTTTCCAATGAGCTGTCAGTTGAGTTCGTTAGAATAAAACAAATGAACCAGAACACAGAATGATTCTTCTGGGGAATATTTCATCTTATTGTTAGTTTGGGAACCAGAATGTAAACATAACCAGATGCCCATGACAATTCCTCGTAAACCACACAATAAGACGCTGGCGCCAGACACAATTTTTTGTTTAATTGTCTGTCTAATTTGCGGCAACGTGTTCCCATACACCGCAAGGTGCTTAATCAGCCGAGACAATGTAACATTTACTTTAAACTGAGCCTGCGTTTCTTTAGACCCGATATGAGGACACCCAACTGCCCGCGCTGTCAATACCAGCGGCCTGCCAGAAATCAACTTATCTAGGGAAATCAATAAATAAGACGCCATTCTGCGCATCCTATTAAGAAAGGGCAAAAAATAACACCTGTTGAACTTCCGGACACCTAGCACGTGCTGCAGCCGGGTCAGGTCTGTGACGTAGGTCGGTTATGATAAAGTCATGTCAATCTGTGAAATGTCAAATTTTATTTCTATGGAAAAGTAATTTCAAGAAACATGTTTATGTAATTCCAGATTTGTTTTGGATAAACAGATAAAAATGACGTATTTTGAAACAGATGGGGGATCTCCTGACATTTACTAAGTAATTATCGTGATGATCAACCCATTTCCAATGATTCCTTACTTTAAATAATTTGATTTATCAATTAATCAATACCAATACGTGGCCGGAATTTACTTACGAATTGTATTCTAACAGCATACATTGAAAATAAAACACAAATTTATCTCTACAGAAAATTAATTCTTCTGATATTATGGACACTTTATTAATTATATATTCATAACGTGATGCGTCTGTCCCGCCTTTCAAGACGGACATTACTAAAGACACATAAAAATAGCCTCAGTATCGGTTTTCCGGGCATTTGTAAAAATACAAATGAAATATTATATTTAAGAGTAAGAAAACACGGTAGATATTTTCTTAAATTTACTTATAAATTATAATATCACATAATTCTTTGAAAATCGACCTGAATCTTTTCTGATTTATATTTTACAGTTGAAATTTGAATGTTTAAACTGAACTAAATACGAAAGCAATGCTAGGTCGCAGACAAGATTCAATGGGACATACACAAACACAACTACTCTGTCGTTCTCCAATCAAAACCATAAAACATTCCTGACGGTCCATCACAGATATAAGCCAAACTTCATGGGTTTGCTATTTGCAGGAATGACAAATGAACAAAGCTGAGCAGATTGGTAATGTTTAATTGGTCCCCGTGGGTGGGCATTCCGCTGTGGTGGGGAACCGAGATGTCAGACTGCTGGACAAACGCGATCTGTCTATCTGGGAGGGGAGGGGACCAGTGGCGTTCAAGATGATGAAACTAGACCTCCCAGGACAAGGAGGACACTTTTGATGGATGTAAATAATCACATTCTGATAGAATTACGTCAAAAACGAAAAAAGCAAACCAAACTTGTATTATAAAATTAGTAAGTGTTAATTTATAGAAGGATATTTAAATAATACAATAAAACATGTTCAAACACACAGTTTTGTAAGACATTGCTTAAAGCGGGTCTAAGGATGGGATGGGGATGAAGATATTCATATTTTTTCACTGATATATGCTTCACATGTCAAACGCATTATGACCATTAAAATGGGAGAAGTCAAATTCCTTGTCAACTCCGGGCCTACTTGAGTTATCAATTTGAGGTGTCAAGTGTATCAGTTTGCCTATTATATATCTGAACCAAACCATCATAAATCACCTCAGAAACGACCATTTGTTACGCTACACGCTGCATTGAAAAACTGATCGGTGAGCCGCGAAAATGTGATGGTAAACACTGAGTTATGAGACGGAGTGTAGGAGTTTTTATTACGCCTGACTTTAACAATATCAAATCACTCTCCTCCACCCTGGACAATAAACACACACCCGGTGATCGGCCATGGATCATACATAACCACGTATGTCAACACGCATTTAACAAGACATTTGGCTGGATTTACCAGTTGCCAAGACGACATTACACTTAGGACACAAAGTGCATCAGGGTTTTCATGTTTGTTCGGCCTTTACTGATGCCAGAAAAGGAAATTAGTTTTTATTAATATTCCTCTGAAACAGACAGTATCGCAATAATAAAAGTGTCAATATCATATTTTTTATGTAAGAATTCGTTTCTGGAATCAACAGTATCGAGGGCTGTAGTCTTCTTAAATATTCAGGTGTTCCTAAAATGAGGCATAATTGAGACTGAGCCCCGGTCTGCATGGTACCGTGTATCCTAGTCTATTCGCCATCCGTTCATTCGCCAAACTCTTCTATCGCCAGAAACTAAGAAGGTCCTAGCATTCTCCACCTGTTCACCCCCTTCACTCAAGCAAGTGCTCGAAGATCACTTTTACTTGAAGAAATTCCTTAATATATGTATTCGGATATTTTTTTCATTTTTTTCAGATTCGTCCGATGCACGTCAACTCCTTCAACAAGTACATTTTACATGACGTTCCGAAAATATAGGTTGTATTGCACGTTTTTATATTTATACATGTAGTTCCATATTTCTTCCGTTGTTTAGTATTACATGTTCAATGGCAGACAAAATACCTTTACATGTGTAGAGAAAAATTCAGAATCCATCGGTATGTAGAACAACTAGACAGATTTCTTTGTCATAGGCGAAATGTGAACGTTTTACTAGGACATGTCTCAATTCCATCAAGCAGTGGCAAAATTTCTCAAAATTGTATATATTCCTAAAGTAACAATTAACTTTATGAAAGCTAGAATAATAAATAAAATACGATTAGATTATGGGGACAATAGCCACAGTCTATATTTTTTTATATTTATTTCAAGCTACTGAACGGTAAATAATGCGTAACTTAATTTAGTTGGTAACTTGGGTTTAAGACTTATGAGAAAAGCATACAGTCACAGTTCAGAAGAGCTAACCATGAACTAACGCAACAAATTTAGTTGGCAGGTTGACCCTGACCCAAGCAACCTGTGAAAATATAATTCGTCACATATTGGATAAGGCATTTCTGATAATTGTTCCAATTTATATTGTGTTTTCATACTAATCTAGTACTCATCCTACTAATCTAAGTACTCCAGTTAAATTGACAATAATATATTCTGTTGTTCCATGACGTAACCACCTGACCGAGAAATCATAACGTCATTCCTCAAGGTGTCAGGCAGCCGGAGGTTTGAAGGAGATGTGCGCAGACAGTTCAAATATAGATCCAAACTCGTACCTGGCAAGTGATTAAAGTCTCTCACAGAAAAGCTGCCCATTTATTACAAAAGAGCAACCTTGAAATAGGTAACGGTAACTGCATGATACTGACACAGTCCTTTAAATAACCAGATAAATCCAACACAGCGAGACAAGCCGTAAGCAGTCTACCGGGACATATATACATGTACATACGCAAAGGCGGTCAGTCGTAACAATAACGAGCTTACGACGACCATCTCATCAAACATTCATTCAATATAGACCAGGTACATGAAAAATGCTGTAAAGTACTTTGGTTGTGTTTTTATCATCTGATGACAGACTTAACTTGATTTATATTTAACAGTGGCTTTTTATGCCTTTAGTATAATTGCTCTGCAATCATAGTTTACCGTGATGAATTCTACTGCGGAGCTAAACCGAACCAGAACGATAGTGGATTCATCGTGATCAGAATGATTCTGTCAATACAAGGATAACTTTGTCCTGCACATTAAACCGGGTTAGGTTTATTTTGTCCTACACTTTAAACCGAATTAGGGTTATATTGTCCTACACTTTAAACCGGTTTAGAGTTTTTTTTTTGTCTCGCATATTAAACCGGATCAGAGTTTTTTTGTCTCACACATTAAATTGGATTAGAGTTATTTCGCCTCATACATTAAACCGGATTAGAGTTATTTAACCTCACACATTAAACCGGATTAGTTATTTTGTCTCACACATTAAATCGGATTAGAGTTATTTTGTCTCATACATTAAACCGGATTAGGGTTATGTGAACCAGATGTGGGTTAATTTTTTCTACAAGTTGATCCGGATACGATTTTTCCCCCTACAAGGTAATCCTGATAAGGATTACTTACCAAACAAGTTGATCCAGATTAGGGTGATATTGCCTGTCAATTGATCTGGATTGGAGTTATTTTTCTCACACATTAAACCGGATTAGAGTTATTTTGTCTTACACATCAAATCGGATTAGAGTTATTATGTCTCACACATTAAACCAGATTAGAATTACTTTGTCTCACACATTAAACCGGATTAGAATTACTTTGTCTCACACATTAAATCGGATTAGGGTTATTTGAACCGGGTTATTTTGTTTTACAAGCTGATCCGGATAAGATTTTTTCCCTACAAGGTAATCCGGATAAGGTGAACTTACCAAACAATTTGATTCGGATTAGGGTAATATTACCCTGTCAGTTTATCCGGATTAGGGTAATATTACCCTGTCAGTTGATCCGGATTAGGGTAATATTACCCTGTCAGTTGATCCGGATTAGGGTAATATTACCCTGTCAGTTGATCCGGATTAGGGTAATATTACCCTGTCAGTTGATCCGGATTAGGGTAATATTACCCTGTCAGTTGATCCGGATTAGGGTAATATTACCCTGTCAGTTGATCCGGATTAGGGTAATATTACCCTGTCAGTTGATCCGGATTAGGGTAATATTACCCTGTCAGTTGATCCGGATTAGGGTAATATTACCCTGTCAGTTGATCCGGATTAGGGTAATATTACCCTGTCAGTTGATCCGGATTAGGGTAATATTACCCTGTCAGTTGATCCGGAATAGGGTAATATTACCCTGTCAGTTGATCCGGATTAGGGTAATATTACCCTGTCAGTTGATCCGGATTAGGGTAATATTACCCTGTCAGTTGATCCGGATAAGGGTAATATTACCCTGTCAGTTGATCCGGATTAGGGTAATATTACCCTGTCAGTTGATCCGGATTAGGGTAATATTACCCTGTCAGTTGATCCGGATTAGGGTAATATTACCCTGTCAGTTGATCCGGATTAGGGTAATATTACCCTGTCAGTTGATCCGGATTAGAGATTTTTTTACCTACAAGTTGATCTAGGATTAGTAGTTTTGTCGGAATAAGCTGATTCTGCCCAACAGGTTATGCCGGGTAGGGGTGATTTTGCCATACAAGTTTTACCATATCACGACGGTTTTACCCAACAAGTTGATCTGGATAAAGGTGATTTTGCCCTGCAAGATGATCCAGGTTAGGGTTATCGATTGTAAAATCGATGAATTAGGTCAGCACACTGTACTTTAGAAACTCCTTCGTCGTTGGTCCATCATAATCACACAAGGTCACGGGATCCACTACCTGAAGGAGCTTGTGGATTAACAAAAGAAGAATCCTGAGGAGTATGAGATCAAAAGATCAAAGTCCTATTTCAGATACACTAGGTTTGCAGTTCAATACAACCAGTCTAATTATGTTTGTCTATAATATTATCGTATGTTAAAGGCACATATACATTTGAAATAATCTATGTATTATCTCACATAATTAGTTTATACTGAATGCATCAGTTTCCTCAGCAAAATTCTTAAGTCCCAAACAATGAGAATAAAAATGAAAGAAGAAACACAGAAGAAACACCGGTTTGAGATGAGTTGCGTAGTGCGACCACTAGGTGGCGTGCGCGCTACGTCAATGTTTTGCGTCATTGTTCGCACCCGATGCAAGCTTATTTACACTTGTTGAGAAAGCAAACGGTTTTAAAACTTAATATTTTCAGATTACATAAAAATTTATGGTGGAATACTATAGTATATATATATCTAATATACCTGGTATGTGATTATGTACCTTAATGTTTCCGTAGTAAAAGTGTCTTTATTTATTTGGTAGTAAGGTCCATGTCAGGTGCATGGATTAATTGACTATGAAGATAGCCGTATGATAAGAATAATTTGCATTCTTAAACCAAGAATATGATATAAAGAGCTGGGAATTAAGAAGAAAAACCTATCGTTAAAACATAAAGAGTATTGAATCAATAAACTGCATCGAATCCCATTTTCAGCGATAGCACCTAGAGACCTCAGCCCTTACATCCAACATATAACCACTCGGCTACGTCAAATCACACCACTTTGTCCTCGATCACTTACAATGGACTAGTTGCTAAAAATATCTCTCTTTCTGTTGATATGGCTGTTGACGTTATCATATCTTCTTCGTAATTTAAAACATAAAACGCCTCTTTACTCATAAGAATAATAATCAGCAAAATAAGATATGGTAATATACCAATTTGAAAATTGACGTCGGCATTAACCTCAGAGTCCGACCCAAGGCTTCTATTTCTCTGATCATTATGGTATGATTCTTACAGCGTTCCCAGTGGGACTAAACTGTTTAAAGATCCATAAATTTCAATTATTTTCCATTTTCCTTCACGTATGTATAAAATCACCGATATTTACATCGCAAGGTTTTAGCTATTTTTTTTCGAAACCAGCCGATGGCAGGTTTATTTTTCCTTTAACAAGTATGCTTTGAATAAGAACGAAATATAATTGTTCTCAGTGCCAACACATCCTGAAACGTCAGATGGTTTTATATAATGACTGTTTGTCCATCACAAAAGATTTTAAATTCAACCCAATAATGACAAGGAAATTGTATTTATTCCGAATGGGCTGAAAATAAATCACAAGTTTAACACCATTATTATGTTATCGATCCGATTTTCTTGGACATATGTAGATACATTGTTAATGAAGCGCAGTTGTAGACAGCTTTATCTGATTTACTCCCCCCCCCCCCCCCAACATAACTGCATTGCATGTTTTATTTTCTTCAAAGATATTATTTGTGACTCGTGATTCAGCGGAAAATTTTGTAGGTCATCTCGTGAGTATTCTGAGGGAACAGTTTATATGAAAACACATCCGGGTATTACGTTTTAGAGAGTTAAAAAAAGACAGAATAGTTTCGAAAAAAATATGAAGAACTAGGTGGAGTTGCATGCGCATCCGCATACACATGAGGCGCTGCACTGAGAGCAATGTAAAGTGAATCTGCACATGCAATTACAATTGAGAGCGAGAAATGGCTAACGTTCACTGTATTGTTCACTGTCACGTAAATGAAGACGTAATCACAACAGCAACGTAAATGTTATGTCACACTACGCTACACTTTCCTACCAGACGCTCGCCCGTCCAAAAAATAACCCCTACCTTCCCCGTCCCGCGGTGGGGTGGGGGGGGGGGGGTGGATGAAATACATGATGTATTTGTTGAATTATGTGAATCAGCAATGGAGAAGATATACACTGCCAATTCATCATCCTTGTATTGACGTAATCACTATGTCGTGATAAACAGTGCATCCCTGCTTTATTAATCCCCCTATACATTGTACTGTGTAAACAATTGTGCTTTTGTACAAAGGATATGTGTTTTTCACGCTCCCTCTTTCGCTCTAGTTGTTGTTTCCTCTCTGATAACTGATGTCCAGTGGTGGTATGAAATATGCATTGCCAATGGTACAGTTAGTTGATTGTCACGCGTTTATAAAGTCACGCAAATATTCAACTCAGTGCACTCAACATCCAGTGTTTATACCAGTGTAAATGATCGCAAACAAAAGTTCCGGGGATGAATATAGTAAAACCGCTAATAACGGCTACCATAGTGAAACGTCCTCCCCATTTAAGCCACACCATGCCACGATCATCCTACAGCATAGCCAGCGCTAAAACAGTATTCCTGTATTTGTGGTTTTCCAATCTCTGATGTGAAGGGTTTTCTTGCCAGGCGTGTTACTTTAGTCATTGTTATAATAACGCCAACCCTGATATTCCCAATTCCGGAATATTATACATTCTTCACTGTAGCATACCCCTCCTGCATCTCCCGAGTCACTCTGAAGTTCTAAGTACATCAGTTGTAAGCCTTCGTCCTGTCTAGTTCTTGTAAAAAAAAAAAAGATTGTTGTCAATCTAAAATACAATGCATCATGTCTCTAACCGTTTCTATAGTGATTACTGTATGAAGGGACGTCTTTGAACTTGGGAACTACTTCGAACATTTTTAGAAACATTATATTTCATAACATAACAATTAAAGCAAATTGGTGTTTTTCCTGATAAGCTGTCAATATAAATAAAACAATTGAGGATGATTTTGTAACTATAGGTTTTCCCATAGACTTAAGGTCAATGCTGTACTCGCTTTCAAAATGGCGCCTTGTTATATTTATTTGAAATATGGTTCAACATTGTTAGTACATCTGAATTGATTGATATAGCGGAAGCCTGCCGGCATGCACATTGTCCTACTACTGTTATGTTTTCATGCTCAATATGTTCAAACTCCTTCCAGCTCTCTCATATGCTTGCCGATTTATGGTGCGGAAATTTGTGCTCAAAGTAAACTCGTATGTGGGGGCTACTTTGAACAAGCGTAAAATAAATAAGAATATAGTTTAATGATTCCAATAAAAATGGTTGAGTTATAAAGTGTAGTTTTACCGCCATATATCTTAAATGATGAATAAGGACAACTTAAACACATCAAGCAGTTGGACAATACGATATTTATTTTTGGTAGTCGTTTTGATTTGGTCGGAACGCTTCAGCAGCTTGCTCCTGTTTAACACATGGTGACGTCAGGTTTTACCTGATGGAAATTCGATAACGGACAGGTAAGTGCAGGTATGTAACGGACCATTCACTCGTGGCAAGTACACGCGCATCAAACGGAGGTTTACAAAGTGGCCGTACATTGGGTTACTCGTCTCTTTCATCAATACCAGCTTATATCGGCCTACAGGTCAGTGGCTGTGGCTGGCAAAGTTATAAATAAATGATAAATTTAGGAAAAGGTTTGTTTTGCTAAAACCAACAAAAACGCGCGATCTTTCAACTGTATTTACTTTACCCTAATAGATCCCAAATTTCTTTTTATAAATACAGATGGTCGATATGCTGTATCAGTCTATGATAATTCTTTTAAATTTGATCTCGATCTTAATTATAAAAGCCATCGATAATCCTACTGACAATTATATTGCATTGGTACCAACATTGATTCCCTTTTTTCCACGCTTTGATTCTTGTTAAAGTATCTTGTGTGATTTTAATGATTCCTGTCAATTTATTACGGCAACCCTGTCAAGGCGGAGTGAGAGAAAAAAAAACGCAAAAAAATGGATTCATATTATATGACAGTCATTAGCGTTCATAATTCAGTGAGCCAACCATAATGAAATTAGCCTTCCCAAACTGTTTCATAAACTCTCCAATATTTTACACATACATTTATGGAATTTATTAATCTGAAATGTGTTTTTTTATATCGATTTTCTATAATCAGGTACTGGCCATTTTAAGCAAACTTATTTAAAAATTTCCACCCTAAAATTTAAGAAGAAAGTTAGATGATGAATCCACAATAAAAGATTCGTGCAGATATTTGTAAGTATTGTAAGATAATGCTATTGTTAAATGCACACGTGTTGCCAGATGTGAGGAATATTTTTTATTAGATGTAAATGTTGCATTAAATAAAAAAATAAGAAATATCTTGTGAAGGAATCTGAAAATAATATATATAAACCTTGGGAGTTAAATTGATTATAATACATATAAATTTACGCTACGCTGAAGCAGGTTAGTTGGAGGGAGTCAGGTATTCATATACTCTAATATACATATATATATATATATATTTGTATATATATATATATATTTATATATATATATATATTCTACCAAAGCAACGGTCGTACGGTTCAGAGAGCTGAAGGCATTGATGAAAAACGTTAAAATTATAAAGAAATAACGTGTTGAGGTTGATCAGGTGAATTTGCTTACAATATGCCTGGCGTATTCAATCGTTCTAAAAATAGTCCGAGATGGAATTAAACTGAAATTGTACAACAGGTGCCCTGATGTAATGAGCAGCTGTATCTGAACCTGCTCTGATCCCCTGTATCTTTGTCATGAGGATTTGCAGGTTTGTTCAACCAGACGTCAAATTAATATTTATACCAAGGTCAATGTTTTGCACGCAAGGCATGACGGGAAACAGGAAATAACAGAGCACGCCCATGCTCACACTTCGCAGAATCAGACTCACGAGTGTACGACTCTGCTGGTTGGGGTTTGTGGGCGTCAATATCAGTCACCCACAATGCATCGGGGCTTTTAAACACATCAGTTGCGTAGGTGTTAATGTAATTAGAAAGGTAACGTTCAAATATGTTGAAAAAGAATTATTTAAAGGCAAATAACATAAACATGGGTGGTTTGCACACGAAATAAGCCATATTTTTAAGCATGCATGCGCATGTGAAATGTAAACAGCAGGTGGTTTCCTTGAAATGTAACAAATTTTTATTTTAAATTTGACAGTTGAGACAAGAAGTCCAGGTGGTCCCACAATGCACAGCAGGACGAAGATCGTTTTGAGTAGAGATGAACCTTGACGGGAGGAATATTCTTCTTTTTTTTATATCTGATCAAAACGACTTTGTCCTCGGGGAAACGATAACACATTAAGACCCAGGACCCCACCTTAATTTTTGACACATCTTCTGTATATTGTAACGGAGTGACATAAAAGCGGACCGAACTGTCTCGCTAGCGAATAGCGAAGCGTTTGGAACACCGGACATGTGCGCAACCGACATAGGTTCGAATCCCGGATCGGCCCAAAATTTTCCCGTAAGCAAAATATTTCTCAAATATGGGCTCGTCCAAAATGACAATCAATTGTGGGGCCTGGTGAATGGTGGTTCGAAGTAATTGAGTAATTACCGCAACCTAGTTTACCATAAGTGTGACTCCTTGGAAATTGTACTTGTTCTGATACCAGAAGGCTCTTAAGTCAAGGGGTGGGGGGGGGGGGGGGTGGTTACAGAGTGCAAATAACAGCAAACCGAACTGTCTCGCTGATTCTGGCGAAGCGGGTGAAAATTCGAGAGCGGCCCAATATTTACCCTTCAGCAAAAATGTTTCCGTAACAATATGTAAAGTGTAAATTCTATTATTCTGTCAATGTTACAATGGAGTAACCCCAGTGACGTCGTCAGTGTTGAATTTGAGTGCATGATACCCGCTTGTAAATTTGATTGGCCTTAATTAAAAATTATAAGACTTCGCAAATGTATGTTAAAGTTTGAGACTTTTCATATAATAAAGACCAGTTCAGCAGCCGAAATGGCTAAATTGATGCATGTTGTTGTTTGTAAAATCCACGGGTTACAAAAAGACATCGCAATTTTTTTTTTGGAAAAGAAAAAGGCCATTTGAAAACATACACACACCTAAACACACACCCACATACACACACATGAATATCTCTGTAATTCTTAACACAACAGGAGTCAAAATTCAGAGCAAGCCCTTGATTATTATTAAATATGTAATTAAGATAAATGTTCCTATAAAAGCCATAAATATACAAGGTCTTGCTTGTATATATCGTCTAAAAGTCGTATTTGATTTCGTGATACCAACGTGCGTGAGGCGTTGAAAAACTGTCATCTGTTCCTCATGAATATTCAGATATCGGAGCAGCAGTTAACATCACGTGACATAATAAAAGGTTTGCGGCAAGTTATGCTGGCTCCTTTGCATGTCAAAGTAAATACCTACAGTCAGTTGGGAACGTGTTTGAATTATTTAGTCATATTTACTGAAGTTGATTGACAAGTATTTTTAAAATTCTCAGCAATCTGAGTGATCTAGAACAAGTTAGTCCTGCTCAAAATCAGCCACAGAGGTGAGCGTAGATGGTTGTCTTGAAGACCTAGTAGATGGTTATAGAGTAAACCACTGTGTGAGTCGGCTGCGTGGACGAATACTGATTGTAATTGTAGTGTGAGCTGTGGTTTCTGATTCCCTTGGCTTTAATCAGGGCTCAGTCTGTTGCATTTGAGCTCGTTTAAACCTGTTTTGGCTGGCCCAGGTTACCTTCTTGGATAACAGGGACTCATTGGTACAACACAAGAGTCGTGGGTATAAAGTATAACACTGAATGGTTAAGGTGTCTGAAGTGATAATTTATGGCCAGCTTATGATGAATTAAAGCTACCCTGGAACTGCCGCTCCCCACCTTCTGCCCTTTGTAGTTAGTATAACGGGGACATGACTGTTAATCCAGTGGTGTTACACCAACACTTTGGACTATCATGATCTCTATATTAAAACGTTAAAAATGCAGACCTGTATAATTCATATGATTTTACAATTGTCTACTTGGACTGAGGTTTTGGGCAAAAATCCTAATATTAGTGAGCCAGATCTGTTTTATATGCAATTTCTAATGTTACTATGCAAGATTTAATATTTATATGCCATGAACCAAATGTCTTTTCCGTTTTGAATATGTCATGAGAAAAATTGCCTTTATGATACATTTTTCATGAATCATGCTTAAATATATTCTGCTGCGTGTACTGCAATATATCTTATCTTTCATAAAAATGTTTTCCAGTGTGCAACAGGGGATGTGTATATGTATGTGTGTGTGTGTGTGTTATATTAAATTTTCTGACCAGCAGGGCACCATACAGATATAAGATATAACCTTACATTGTTGTCGGAAATGACCGGAGAAACAATCAGAGGCAAATTTTTATTAAATCATTAAATATTTTATTTAAATCAGAGGCAAACGTTTATTACAAGGTATAGGAATTCTAGCCGTTAAAGACAGTCTATCTTATAAATATCTAGGACAGTGCGGGTTTCTGTGTGGAGACATAACCGAGGTATTTAATCTCAGGTAAAGAACATTTGTCTCTGTATTTTTTATTGACCGGAACGTTTCACATTGGCGGAGGCTGTTGACATCCAAATAGTGCTTTCTTGTTGACATTTTGTCATGCTTCTTTCATGTTTATAAAGAATTACAAGAAAAGAACAACCGGACAGCGATTCTATAGGTTCTGAATGTATTTACTAAATATATGCATTGTATAAGTTAAAAAAAAGAAAGAAAACAGTCGGATCCGAAAGAATTAATTTTAGCACGTCAAGATGCAGCTTTCATTTTTTTCTTGTTAAATCATTTCCGGTACATTGGTAATTCAGTTTTGATTCATTTACTTTATTGCATGGTTAAATATTTATGAAAACACTCTAGACCTTCCTAAAGATTGATTTAACATGTGGATTTCTGGTAAAATATTTATGTTAAAAATACCATTGTCCTTCATGAAAGAAATATCAACAATTTCTGAAGAAGCATTTTTGTTATTCCCAACCCTCACAACAATACTTTTATTTTATCGTTTCCTTCATAGGGATCCATCAGATTTTTTTATCGGTATATTGAAATCCTAATTATCCTTTAGAAAAATTCGTAAAACTTTAGAAGGGAAATTGTATTGTACCTGAAGTTATCTGGCGAAGTGTCGGGATTACCGTATAACGTAGATTTACAAGTTCATATAAAAAAACATATGCTGTGGAAAACAGATAATGGTAACGCAATGGAGTGACTGGACAATGTTTAACACATACATTTCAGGGTATATAGCCCTGTTACGCGCGTGCGCTGAAGAAACAGACAACAGTGACGGTGCATTTAAAAACAGGCACGTTTTATTTACAGAAACAGTCTGCGACAACGAGGCTGAAAGTGCATATGAACTCAAAATTGGTGATTCGTGGAGAACATATATACTAATATTCAATATTCAACACAATAGAGGATAGTTATTTAAAATGACTTGCTGCATAATCTTTCCCACGGGCAGCTAATACCACAAGGATAAAATATATTTTTTATATGATTGGACTTATTATCGCTTTCATAAGCAGAAAATATCGATGTTGTTCAGTCAAGCTTAATAATAAGAATCTTTAACTAAAGTGAGAATGAGGATTGCCGTAAAATAATTGAGACCACCACAAAGGTTTTAGGGACACATTCTGGCATGAGCCTGCCCAAGTAAAATATACCGCCAGTTAAAAATCTCGGGTACCCGTCTTCTACACAACCCCAGCGTTAGGGTTCTGACAGATAATTTGTCACGTCGCTTCCAAGGTCCGTCTTCAACATCTACTGGAACAGCTACAAAGAAGAAGAAAATGTCGTTATTAACGTTTGTGATATACATACAATTCGCTGTGCACTATGAACGTTTCGTGATTGCAACAGACGTTGTTGTTTTTACTTGAATCATCATTATGATAAAAAAACCTTGTAAACATTCATTTTTGGAGGTAACCGCCCCAATGTTTAATGCTGACGTAACTTATATTAACCCGAGTATGCACATATACAGATTTCCATTATGGTTTGTGAATACATAAAGGGATGATAGCACACGCTTCCTCTCATGTTTTATCCCTGTGTTACATCATGTTAAGTAAGGCAGGGGGGGGGGGGGGTTGGTAACTACAGCACCTGCATGTCAGGGATCAGAAATCATCAAAATAGCTGGGACATATCAGACGTACTCTTTGTGTGATACCCGGCTGTGGGGCCTGGTTTTCCCATTAAACTGTCGGAGCGCTAATCCAAGGTCAAGGCCGACTGTGGAATATCTTATTGTCTGAGGTTTGAACTCTAACATTCCCGGATTTGATTCCAGCCCTACCACGTGTCCACAGAAGCTGGCATGGAGGAAACCTGTCTGCATGGACAGTCGTGTGTTTATTTGGGTAAGACAAATGTCTACATAGAATAATAAACCATATGGGATACGTTGTTGCAATGTTTATTTAAACATATTTTTATTTTCAAAATGACTGGAGCTGACAAAGTATTTTGCGTCAAAGATGTCTCAAATAAATATGTGACCAAAGGACTGATGATTGGCATGCCGTTCATCCAGGACCCTGACAGATACAGATGAGAACTGACAGGAGGCGCTGAGTAAGTCTTGACTCGGTGATTGGATGGTTACGTTCAGGAGATGAGAGGCTGTCTGATAACCGTGGTCGCTTTCCGTCAGGAACTCGTGGAGTGTCAATGTTTTAAACCAGTTTCTGGCCAATGTAACATCTCAAATGGAGAGGGCTCCAGAGCCACAGATGGGCGGAAAATGAAGTTGTAACATTGTTTAGGATTGTTTTACTTTCGTAAGAGTTTACAAGTTTCATATTGTAGAACACTTATAAAGATCAATTAATCATTGAATAAATAGAAACAAAACTTTATAACATCTATTGCAAATTACTTTGAATTTTGCTATTTTGGGTTGCAACAGTTTCTTCAAGCCGAATGCCCTAATAAAGTCGTCATTCAAACAACTTGAATGGAATTTAATAGAATTATAGCTTTGAAACTGTGACATTACAAAATTAAGAATCAAATGCAATATTCAGTCCACTGAAATACATTGTGACTGATGGGTGTACGTCTTTGTTTATTTTACATCTGCATTATTTAATAGGATTCTACATGGAATACATGGTCTTCTGAAGTTGATGCTAATCGTAACCAGTTCTGACATCCTGTGTCAATGGTAAAATTAAGTAATTTTAGTGGCGTGTTCAGTTGATTACACAACCGGTGGAAAACCGTCATTATTCTTGTGTTAATTAAAAAAATATCTCCCGGGCATAATTTAAAACGTGTTTAGTCAGCGGATTGTGACAATCTACAAGAACAGTTTGATGTCCTTATTCTATCAAATTCTTTGAGCTCCCCCACGTGACCACATTATTTCTTCTAAGATATATGCTGTCGTCTTAATGTTTTATCAGCTGTTTTACCGGCTTGCCATATAGCTTTCAGTAGCTCCATATTCAAGACACTGACTAATCAATTAAGTGACCTAAAACACTTAGTGAATTTATCATTATTTTGGATAAGGCTGTCTGCTTGTGTAATGTATATTTAATGTGAGACATATATGAAGCAATTTTGGTCCGCCGCCTTTTACGTTTATCATGGTAATGTTTGATACTTTCTTCGCAGTATCCTGGATATTTTAGATGGATTCATTTTAGAACATTCTGATAATGCATTTATAATTGGTGTACCCCAAAGTTTTCTTTCATCTGAAATTTTTATTTCAGACAAAGCATTTAGATATTGGGTAAAGGAATCGATTTTCTGAGTTCCGTGTCCGCTTATTTCATGTGATAAATACATTTAAATATTAGTGTAATGTGTCTTCCTTTTCATGTGGTAAAACTTTATATAATCACTAAGTGTAACAAAGCTCGTGCACAATAAAGATTTATATGACATATAAAATAAAACTTTATATACCAGTGTGATGATGCAATAATTGGAGAAGGAAGCATCAACCTTTCATTTTTCCGTTTATGGGATCATTGTATACTAAATAAACTTAATATTCCATATTTTATCCATTCCATTCCTATCATTTTTATTCATTTTATCTAAAACGTTTCAAGGTATGTCAGAACCAGTTCCAGTTCATATACAAAGGAACAATAAGCTAGACAGCCTTGAGTTTTATGTAGAGGTCATATGTCTGCTCTACTCTCCACATTACCTTTAACAGCTGCTGCATCGCAGTTGACCTAGTATTATTACAAAGTTACATTTGATTTCATGGACTGAATGAGAAACTTTCGGAAAACTCGATTCGTAAGTCCTGTGGATGAAACTCTCACCTAAAAGTTATGTTACATGGGTGGACCTGTTAGGGTCTCAGATCTCCCTAAGCTACTATGTTAATTTAATAATAAAGTCTTTGTGGCCGCTTTCTTCTTGCCAACAGGCTACTTTGGACCTAACCTTTATGTGAATAGCCTGGTCTGTATTTTTAAAACAATGTGTAACATAAGTTTAGACATAAATTATTGAAGAGGACGGGGCGATTAAAACCAAATAATCTTAGCTTAAATATGAATATAAATATAGCTTGATCTACCTTGATATTACCTGCTTTATTAAGCATTTGACATTTTACGTCCGCCCCAGCTTTGCTTACCTACTTTTATCAAAAGATCGACCATAGTAAATCTGAACAGACAGGAAACGGGGTGCACCACAACATGGTGAGAGGAACAAAGGCTGCCAACACGGAGTGGACATACATCTTAAGGTCGCCGCCTAGCTTGTTCTCCTGGTACTAAAACGCTTATATTAACCGGAAATGATGACAGGGGGGCAGAACCTCTCCCGCCACTTCAAACGTTAAATGAGATTTTCGGGCGCCCGGGCGGCTGCGTTAGTTTGCAGGAAAGGCATTAATTAAGGCAATATGGCCCCCACGACCAAACTCTATGCACTTAGGTGCTGAAATATTAAAGGGTAAGCTTTTTGTAATATGGTTTTTACTACATTTCTGTCCCCAGGCCCCATCTCAAACACGCACGGAGGTTGACAGAAAGTGCCACTTGAACGCCATATGCCATGTAACAGATAAGATAATTGCAAAAAAAAATTGCTACCTTAATATTTAAAAAGTTGAACTTATATACTAATTTTTATAAAAATTAAAAACTTGGGAGATAAAAACATGATAGGCGGCAAATGATATGATATGTATATTGCTGGTTCATTGCTGTTTAAATTGTTACTCCTTTCGAAACATGTTTCCTGCTTAGCTTCCTAATTGTTTTTAATTGAAGTACATAATTAAACTCAAACATCTGTATTCTTAAAGTTACGGTTTTAATAATTTGAATTAACGTTTAAAAGTCGCCATCTTGTTTGTCATCGTCATATTGTTCCGTTGTGATCGCGTTTTGTCATTACTTGCCGGAGTTGAAGTTTAAACAGAGATATAAATGCTTATAATTTGTTTTTATTAATATGTCGGCCCGTTATTTGGAAGTATAATCACTTTCAAGCCGTCACTGCTGTATTTACAATATATTTAAAAATAACAATACTCAAAACAACATGTTGCATTTTAGTACACGATTAATATACATTTTCTGTATAACATATATTGAGAGAATTATTTGGATGATGAAATGTATTATTATTTTACCTCTACGGTATGAACTGACAAGTTTACAATAACAGTTTTATTTATTGATACGGAAGTAGGTCGTCCGACAAGGTTCTGCCAATACAATGACAGGTAACCTTATATAAGACCGGACACAGAAAACGTTTCCTGCCTGACTTTTAGTTGTTTCTTAATTGAAGACCCATTTAAAGATAATGGAAACACCACTTAGTTAATGATCAATTTTAATTATCTATATACTTTGCACAAGTTAAACTGTCGGACATAAGATCCCCGATTAATTAGCTTCCTGTTGATGCTATTATTTCGTTAATTTCTTCTTAGTTTTATTGGTTTGTTTCCTTTTTATTTTTATGAGTCTCGACCACCATTTCCATTACAGCGACCCTGTCATTTCTGCGGCCTAGTTATTCTGCAGTCTAGACGTGAGGAAATATAAAGTAAAGAATACTCCGTCATTTCTTATTTATACTTAATGTTAAGGCTCGACGTATGTCCAAGTTAATAGTTTAAACGTTTTGTTCCTTGTTTCGTCCTGAAGAGAATTAGTTAGTTAATTTAGTTGAGAGATACCCCATTGAAAGATTTACCCGAAAACAGAGGTCGCGCCTCATACAGTATAAGACAGATATCCTTTAATTTGTAAAAAAAAATTCAATTTTAATCATATTTCAACCATTATTATATGATTCCTATATTTAAAAAAGGATTTAATTCCATACCTTAGTCACCAATGATGTTATCTTATTTTAGGAATATCACAATATATCATGCAGATATTGTAAAGAGTAGCCTACTTCCGTGTAATATGCTACAATGGGGATACATGAGGGTGCCGGGGGGGGGGGGGGGGGGGGGGGGCTCAACATCAGGGCACAGGTGAACAAGTGAGTCATGTAGACTTCATACTTTACTCTCGCAGGTAGAAATATAGGGAACAACACTGTGCGAGACTGTCTTGTATTAAGCAAACCGAATTCTAATTCCCGGAATTTTTGGTAAAAAAAGAGGGTGGAATAAAATGGTGTATGATAGTTCACCAACTCCATTGTTGGCGGCCTCTGCTGGCTAGAACAGCGGCGGCCCTTAAAACCAGTTAATGACCCTGCAGGGATAAACAGACTACACTATCTCACAGTGTTAAATAATCTTTAAATAAAAAAAGAATATTATGATGATCCAGAGTACCCCTAACTTTTGAAATTGTTCCTAAGGTATTGCCTTAACGCTTAGCAAAATTTCACGAAAATGCGTTCTATTTTTTGGAGAGACGCTAACAGCCAAATCAACCAATCACGAATGAATCCTGCAGGGATACACAAACTATCCTGTCTCACAGTGGTTAATTATCTTTAACTAAAAAAAAAAAAAAGGAAAATTATGTTGACCCAGAGTACCCCTAACTTTACCGAATTTTTCCTAAGTTGTTGCCCTAGCAAAATTTCACTAAAAAACGTTCTTTTTTAGTAGAGTCACTAACAGACAAACCAACCAATTCACGAATCTTGCGTTGGTATAATAAAGGGGATTGCCCGGAGTGGGTACGATATATCTAGTATTAACCACACACCTGTCCTTTGACGAGTTTCTGATACAGTCTGGTGTCTCTCCTCTTTCTGCCGGGACTCAGGGGGGAGTTCAGGTAATGCCATTGGTCTGCTACGGAGGCCGCGCTCTCAGTGGCACAGTGACCGCCAAGGTTGAACTGACAGGCACGTTTCCTGTAAAAGAGGAAGAAATATTTCATTTCCGCTCCAAAAGCTGAAACATTAGGGATCATATTAATAATGTATTTCTATAAAAATTATTTTTGTAAATATTTGTTTAAGGGGTGACCAATCTGCAAGGTGTTTTATATATTATCGGACATATTGAATTAAAATGAAGAGAGAGGATTTGGATTGCATTATAAATGATAACGGCTATGTCCCAATCGTATTTACTTCATCTCCTTGCCCGTTTGAAGTTATGAAAAGGGGCAATGTTTGATATATTATCAAGACTCAGTGCTAGTTATGTCGAAAGATGTCAAATTTTATCATTTTATAGATTTTAAGTAGATTAAAAAGATTTCGAAATTTTTTGTTAACAGGATATTTCAAAGAGACGCTTTTCACGTAAAAAAATCGATTTGACCTCTGTCTAATCGGGACTTGGAATTTTAGACCCTAGCACCCGGCAATGGAAAAAAATAAAAAAACATTTCAATAGCTTGTCGTAATTTCAGTGAATGAAGTGTAATAAGAGAGCATGATGTAGAGGTTAAATGTACAGCTTACTTGTACGGTATAAATATTATTTTAAGGAAACGGGTTTTACCACATGGTACATACAAGTGATATGGGGCAGCTGATATCACGTGTTTACTGAAATAGATAAATAACACTGAAGGTTTCCAGTAAAGGAACAATATGTGAGGTTATAACTTGAATTAATCACTTGAGTACGGACTCAATATCCTTATCGAATTAACCCGTGCATGTTTTCATTACCATTTAACTGCTGTCATCAATATAATTGACTAATTGTATTTCCATTAATAAGTCCGCCCAAATTGAAAACACAATTGACAGAAGAAGATGAGACATAACAAAGCAAGTTAGAAATAATTTGAAAATTGTTTTTACATTTTCACCACACACTGCACATCATCAATAACCAACATGTGTTTACCTCAAAACATAAAGAAAGATGGTTCAATAAACGGCTTAATCATTTAACCTCCATATAACTGTCACAAATAATTTACCCAGATAACAATATCATACTTTGGCCCATTCTTGAGCAATTTATTTTCGTAAACGTCCGGCATTATCCCGATCAAATATTTGAAACACGCTAATTTTAGCTGAAGAAAGGGCGTGATTTATTTACAGATTATGCCATTAGAGGAAGACGCGGGTTGCATACAGAAAGCCAGGCTCAAGATCAGACATGTTACTCCGTTAGAAAAATTAAAAAAAGTTTTCTTCATAATCTGATCTCGGTAACTGTGGAACTGTTTAAAAAGAGAAAATCAGGAACGCACAGCTGAAATGTCTATGTTCCTTAGTGTGATCTCCCTGAATGTTACACTGTTTTATACTACTCATTTTCCTCCTGTAAGAAGGAATTGTTCAATTGGTATCCCATATTATAAAGCATACATAAAAAAGATAAAATAAGGTACACGCTGAGACATTTTATACGTCATGGAAGTAATGATGTAGATATCCACATAATAAAGCGTTCATAAATAAGATTTAACCGGCTACCAAATAAATATACGAGAAGAGGGTATATTAAATGATGTAATGAGGGTTTCTCTTCTGGGGTTTAGAAAAAAGTGGGGAATTATTAAACTGACGATTGGCAAAGATGGCTTAAGAATAAATACATAAAAGTCACGTGGTGGTTTTTAGTATTTTGCTAATTTGTTGGCGGTAATACTGCATTTGCTTTTCAGTACCATTTTGTGTCGGATCATTGAAACAAAGCAGCCCAAGTAAAGTGCCAACGCCTGCTCACAACTTTGTGTATAAGCATTAAAAAAATTAAAGGCAGTTGCCAAGATTCGCTATAATACGAATAGAAATAGGATTCAAGCTCCAGTTTTATATTGTTATTAAAAAAGTAGAGTTTCCAGTTAGAATACTTATAGGTTCAGGTTCTACTGTTGTTATAATAAATTATAAGAAATTTGGGATTCCGCATTTAGTAAAATATTCAAGGGTTGGCACTTTTAAAACATGTGGCGTGAGACTGACAGCTGATGCTGAATAAGAGAGAACTAAAATACATTGCCTTGAAGCATGGGATGCTGCAATAATGGTATGTAGGATTAAAGACGCCTAAACATGTGAATTCCTCATGAAATTAGTAAAACATGACAGGAACTGGGGCACTAGACTAAGCAAAGGTTACCTGACGCAAATTCAGACTAACAGGTTTGTACTTTTCAAGAATTGCGCATGTGCAAACCGTAAGGAAAGACACAAAGGAAAGGTTGGACCACACACCGACATGATCATCAAACGGTGCACCATGCAGTGCGTTGAATCATTTTGTTTTACAAGTCGCACCAGAGAACCGTGACCGTGGTCAACAAACAAAGGAGTATCAGTCAAAAACAGATACATAAGTTTACATTATGACTGATGTGACTCAGCATTAATGATGAGATTTCATCGAATTCGCCACTTTATTAAGATCGTTCTTGCTATTTTACTGTTCCTTGTTCTACAGTGCTAATGGTAGTTTTGATAACCTACATGTCCTATGAAATATCTATTTTCACAAAAATCCCAGTCACATTGATATGAGAGAGAGAGAGAGAGAGAGAGAGAGAGCAGAAACAGAAACATGGTAGCCACACGTTGAATAATCCAGGATATCACTATTTTTGATTAGACATATATAAGCACGTCATCTGTTACAAATATTTACACCTTGTCTAAGGTTGCAAGTGACAGCTTTTTTATTCCTTTATTTTATTCTGGCTAAAATTACATTTTAATAGGTTAATCACTGATCTGCTTTTAACTGAGATGGTTTTCACATCAACGTTCCAATTTGCAGGCCACAAGGCTATGTTAAATGTTGTAAGAGACAAAATGGTTGTCATAATTAAAAATAAATAATAATCTCCCAACGACATCTGTAAACAGATATCAGTAACATGGATCACTGGAACTCAGTGCAACTCTGTCATGGCTGCACGGAAACCTCACTTAGTCAACCGGAAGTAACATATGGGAAACCGGAAGCACACGACTTTCCCTCCGGCCAGATTATCAATATCATCTATTTACGCTCGGGTGGCATTTATTTACAATACACTCTACTTAATTATTGCCACTCCCCATTTGCATAAATGAATGACGCCTCAGTGGACTTCATTCAGACTACAATAACTATTACCGCAGAATTTGTGGGCAGATTTTCCATGGGCGTATTTTCAATGTGAGCACAGTACTTCTGAAGTTTGCACTACAAACGATCGGATCAGGAAGAGTGATACAATCCTCTGATTACTTTCCCCCTCCGTGATTAGAGAGTATACCGACCACTCCGAGCGAGGTCTTAGGCCTCAGTCGTGTATTCACGGCTTGTGATTGACTGGAAGCAAGTTAAAACAACTTAATTCTTGTAATACTGAGCTCAGTGTAGAGAACTGGAGGATTACCACTAATTCTCTTATAAATCCCTGGTAGTCGGATCGATAAATTGATCATCTGGTCTTTATACGGAAATAAGTATCATCAACCTGCTTTTCATGATAATTAAAGTATGATACAAAGAGTTGATCAAGGCGGGAAACATGATAAAATGCACTTTATAATCTTTATAATAGGTGTAAGCCTTCCGTCAATAACCGTACCAGAGGTATAAGAAAACTCTGACCTTATTTTTGGAATTAATGTTTAAAATACTTCGAGCGGAGGATTTAAAGTTCAATGTACCAGTGTAACCTCTACTCATACTTCTACTACTACTACACGTATACTGAACGATGAGAATGACATGTTGTTACTTCTGGATATTGAACAGGGATAAATTAAAATTGTATACAATAATGAATTATCATTAAGCATTTGAAATTTTAACTTGTTCTATGATTCTATGACGGGGGGGAGGGGGGGGGGCTTTATAATCTTTAGGTGTTGACCTGTCGTTAAGACTTAAGATTCTCCATCTGGGAATTAACCATAATGCCCTTTCATCTGAATGTCTTATCACTTTGTAATGTATTTATGTTATTTTAATAGGCACAGACATTTACATCACTATAAGTTCATTTTGACTAAATAAAAAATTAAACCATCCCGGCACACGGAATTTCACCAATTCACCCGTTTTATACGTTGTTATGGTTGTTTGTAATAACTCAGACTAGCTATGTCTGTTCCATAACAAGACTCCGTGACCAGAGGTTCGAACAGGCGCATGAGAGACAACCTCCAAGGAAGGAGAAGAAACATGAAAGAAGAAACACCGGTCAAAAGCTTGGAAAATCTAGATTTGTGAAATTGAGCAGTACGACCACCAGGTGGCGTACGGGCTGTAGTTTTTGATCGCGCTTGGTGCAAGTTTATTTTTCACTTGTGTCCAGGAGTAAGCAACCGGTTTCAGAGCGTACTATTGGCAGAAACTTTAACATTTTCAAGAGAAAACACCATACATCATGTATATTCAGCATGCCTGATATGTGATAAGGTTACTGATAGTGTGTCGGTTTACTTACTGTTCGTGAACCACGTCGGCGTCCATCTCGTTAAGAATTCTCTTCATGAGCTGTAGACCGCTCCTTTTCCTGGCCATGTCGCTCAAGCGTCTACAAAAGCAAGAAAATGATAAAACGCCCGAACAAGATGACTCGTACCGCAACTACCGTGCGGTTTTCTATTAGATTATGCCAATAACAGGCTCTATATCAATAGCACTGCAGTGTAGTGTTAATTTGTCTATTTTGTGTTTGAACTATTGTATTGATTGAAGACGACTGTTGCTGTCTGGGCGGAATTAACTGCCAAACATGAGTATAGTCTTGTCCAAATTTGGCATGTATCGACATTTGACATATCTCAGCAGAGAGGATACATGCATGCTTAAAGTGATGTATGTATGAAATAACCATTAAGATTCACCGCAACACGTAGTCGCATACTGTATTATACAGAATATAGGCCAATGTTTAAATTATGATTTGCTGTTAGCTTAACTTTGACATAATCCAGTTAAGTTTATTCTGCGTGGACGTTTATTTCTTAAAATTTACTCAGCCCTAGATTCAAACTTCAAAGGATAAAATTAAGTTTACAAGTCCCTAAATCGTTTGTTTCTTTTATATTTTAGGTACCAAGCATATTCCGGATATTTCCGAGTTGAAAAAATCAGACATCTTTCTGTGACTTTTTTATGACAAGAACTTGGTAAAAAATACGTGAATTAACGTGCTTTTTCAATTATGAAGGAACAAGGTGGTCACGTGATATAACTTTCAATATAATATTCTTCGATCGATCCGAGACACTATAAGCTTATACAAAAAGCATATAACACAAGCGCTTAAATTATTACTCGTTATTTATTGGGAATTTCAGTCTTTCTCAATATAGACATCGTTGCTTCCTAATTCACTCTCTCGGGTCACAAATGAACATATTATGTTTTCGTGGCTGCTGGACGCTTTTGTCACAGTGTTGAACTGACCATTCAAAAATCCCTAGCGTGTAGCTAATCATATTACAGACATTCCGATAATAGCTTAACCAAATGCAACAAATCCAAAAGCTCATCCATATTTGCGGGCACCTCTCGGCAAGTGATCATAGTTCGATAAGCAATATTTAAAAATTATGTTTTCACACCAGTGGTTTATATAGGGGAGAGGTTCACGGCAGGAAATAATGAATAACCACGGATTGGTTCAAAGAAAACTTTTTCTTCTCAGCGACAGTACTAAAGAGACTGTTGGTCCGGGAACTAGAATAAACCGAGACCCGACGATATATAAAAATAACATATATAAGCAGCATGCATGTGTGCTAGACTGTCACATGTATGAACATTAATGCAACAAGCATAAGCATGCCAAACGTGCAAAAATCTCTGGTAGACAGGTGCTTGAATAAAAGAAAGGTCCAGAAAAACGGTCTTTTAACCTGTGAAGCCCTGTCATGTCTTAAAGTATCGTATCTCAAAGTCCGAAGATCTAATCTTCGGCTAATGCAATAAAAATACACATAGAGCTCCATAAGGTTATTTGAAAGGCAATCTTGAAATCGGGAATTTTGCTTCATGCCGGGAAGTTTATAAAATACTGAATTTCTCTGGTTTTATCTTCACTAACGTCGTACCAAAATTTATAAAGAATTTAGAGTTACGATTTCAAAAGGGCCTGACAAAAACAGTATCGGAGTATATGTAACAGTACATTACTCATGGTACAGAAAAGTTACTGCTGACCGAAGATAAAAAAGTGGAGAGAATACATTAAAATATAAGTATACACTTTACGATACTGAAAGTCGTAGTGACACAACGTACTTGATAATTTTGGTAATTCTTTACTCGTGCTTTCACAACAACAAAAACACATACAAAAAGTGCGATTTCAATAAGAAAAATCCAACTAAAAGTATTGTATTTATAAAACTGATACTTAAATAATACAATGAAAACTAATTGAACGTAAATATACAAAACAACATGCATACCGTAAAGGCAAAGACCTTTTCCCTGGAGAAAACGGACTTGAGTTGACAAATCGGTGAGCATTATCTTTACCCGCAAGTTTCGCTAGATGACACCCATATCCTGAATTTCCCGCCCCGATAGCGCACGAGGGGGACCATCTTTTCCTTCATGTAGAAATAACATTAATTATATGAAAGGCTTGCGTTCTATCGCGCATAGGGCGTTCTTGCGTGCGGGCTCGGCATGTAATCACGTGTCTGTCTCTTTTGCGGGCACTGCGTTTGCGTGCGTTCTGCTTGGCACATGCGTACTTAATTTGCGTACACGCGTGCGAATCTACCATATCAGAATGCGCATCGCTCTTTCGTATGCTTTGCGTCAGGGCACAAAACAAGGCTTAATTGACAGGTTGAATACAAACTTTTCCGCGTACATGCGTGTTATGTCAGTATATTAAAGTCTCGTGATGTCTTAACGTTTTCTTTATTGCGGGCGTAAATGCATGTTGGTTCGCGAACGGATTACATCATAGTTTTCTTTGTTATGTAACGTAAATATCGCTTTTTTAAGTCTCTGCTTTTTAAAATTTATTACAAAGGGTCTATACAGACATTTTGTGCAAGTAAAAAATAAGAATAACGTATTTAAAAAGACTGCGCATGCGTCCTAAGTATGCGTTTGTTGCCAACGAGAATTTATTTTTTACAAATATCTTGAATTTGTGATATAGGAGATTTTTTTAATCAAACACAATTTCTGTCATAATCGCTCCATTTACGATTTACATTGAGGAAATTATCTCAGCTTCCCTTTCCGTTTGGAAGACATTCTTTTTTAAACTCGGACCAGTACACGATGATGGTTGCGAACGGGCCAGTGTTGAATCTTATATTTCCGCGGGTTCTTATTGCTTCTAACAACTCATTCCAATTATTCAGTGAGGCCTTTTACATAATGTACCATGGGAATCGAGAGAATGCCATTTTGCCTACAACGCCAGGACGTGATATCCATCATGCCTGCCTTCTTGAATTGCCTACGAAACTAAATCTGTGCTACGAACATCTTATAATTGATCAACTTTCCCCACCGGTTATGCACTTTTTCACCTGTGCAATTACTGGAAGAAATCCATGACCAAAAGCAACATAAATCCTCACCAGCACCCACTGATAAATTAATTATATTATTTTAATCAGATATATTGCCCGCAAATGATTAGAGCTATAGCTATTTTAATGTGTCCCATGATTGCTTAACAAAGAGAAACGAAAAGGTCTCATTACAATGCCTTTAAAGGGACATAATCAGGAGCAATACTATGCCTATTCTTTCACATTATCAGTTCAGTTTTGCTTTATACAAACGT
This sequence comes from Sipunculus nudus, assembly GCA_026874595.1. Lineage (NCBI taxonomy): Eukaryota > Metazoa > Annelida > Sipuncula > Golfingiida > Sipunculidae > Sipunculus > Sipunculus nudus. The sequence continues at coordinate 2,221,294 of CM049319.1, forward strand.
TTCTCAGCAAAACCATCCCAGCACACAGTCTCAGTACCTCGCACACATCTGTTTATCACTTTGTTATGGCTCTGCGTGTAGGTAAACACAGTACATGTGTGTCTGTTCACCATAACATGGCCACGTGACTGGAGGTCCCAATATGAACCTTGACACAAATGTGCTACCCGCCCAGTGTATGTCAAATGGAATTTCATAAATTAATGAAATAATTTAAGGTAAACGTAAATTATGCGGTGCATTAACAGGTCAGTTTATATTAAATTGGAATATCAGATCGTAAAGTGTAGTTGGAGATACGGAGTAAATAATATTTGGTAAAGTTGTCAGCTGTTGTTCTCATCCTGTTTGTTTACATCCGTGCCGATGACGCTAGTGGATTATTCAATAGTATTTTGTTTATTATGTAAGTAAATGGACTTACTGTACCATGATTTATTATAATTAGATGACAGAAAGTTCTAGAGAATTCAGGCAATGTGTAATTTCCAATAGGTAAATTCTAGAAATCCCGTAGGTGCTAGTCTAGACAAGAAACGACTTGATTATTCTAGAGACTTCTAGAAGTTTCGGTTACCCAGGTTTAAATAAGGCGATGTCAAGGCCGGTCAGGGAAGAGACGTGAATGTTTGGAAGTTAGCGTCAACTGGTGACGGGTCGTTTTATATCAACGACGAATTAGTTGAACGCTGAGCGGGGTGTGTTATAAATTCCACGAGGACATTATTAGTCCTGGAGAGCATATAGATAGTTGCGGCCGATCAGGGCGTTAGGAGATATACGTGATTAGTATTTGTTTAAGACGTTGTTATTGTGAGATTGGAGCCAGTCAACGGCGACGGTGGCCAATTGTTGGATGTTACCGGAATAAACCGTGTTCTTCAGTTCAGACAACGAATGGTATTTTTTTGGACTTTTCAGTGTGAAAGAACTCGGGAATATAAGTCCGCTGCGTGTGTGGTGTGACAAACCTCATCACGCGATGTTTTAGCCAGCGGGAACATGTATTACATTTGTTTGCCAAGTCAGTCGAGACATCTCCTGATTGACACGTGTTATGGCTCCGCGATGCACACGGCCCCATGCGCTGTGTTTATGTTGACGCCTGTGATCGTGCCCGATACACTGTTTTTAACACTCGTTTACAGGAGTAAGCGAACGGTTTCAAGGCAATATTTTGGCAGGTACAAATTTATTTTAAAGGGAAGAAGCTATCTTTTGTGTTAATTCAACATGTTTTTTGGGAGATTGGGCCCCTTTAAACCGGTGAATCGTTCAACTGGTTCTGGTAAAATTACCCGAGAATGCGAGCTTCATTTTGACATATTTTATGCTATTTTTATCAACTCAATGAACAATTATAGAGATTTTCTTGACTTTGATGCGGAGAAATGAAAACATGGCATTTGTTGGACATGTTGTCTGCAGCAAAAACGTGTATATCGTTGTCCCATGTGGCTCTGTGTCCTTCAGCGCAATGAAAGGCTTTTTTTACCCATGTTTTTCTGTGAAATCTGAAAACGTCATTTGACTTTCCAAGCTGTTGCTGATAAAGGTTTGTTATTTGATAAAAGATTTCTTTCAACACTACTCGTACATGCAACGCAAAGGTTTAAAACCGCTGCTATCTTTTCTCCACTGGCAATTTGGCGGAAGGATTTCGTACAGTAACGATGATGCAGCGGTTTGATGATTACCCATAATGAAGCTAATGACACAGATTGATGCACCCGAATAATCCTAAACCACCCAAGTCATTAACAATAATGAACAATTATTGAAAGAATTTAAATAGAAAATGACATATTATGGACATGCCAGTATTGTGTTATATGTAACCCTAGATACGGTTACAATTAAAAATCGTGTATTTCTAAACGCATGACCGCTTTTTCCTTTGAGAATAAGGGTGTGGATGCACTTTTGACGGTCACCACTACCTGACGACCTCTCATTACTGAGTACGCTGTAACAGCCTGACGAGGCCTCTGGGCAGCGTATCGATACCCAGAGTGAACAAAGAAAACAATTAAACCCGCCAGTGATCCCCATGCGTCGGTTTTTCTTTACCTGAGAAGATTATACCCTAAAGCGATCATCTTCATTTGTATGATAAACTCATATATATACTGTGCCAATCACATATATACCATTAAAGTGCATCTACATATATATTAAAGTACTTGGTTTAATGTGCTAAAAGCGTGCAAGTGCAGTGCAAAACGCGCTATTTATAAATAACTAAAAAGAAAGCGGAAGTGACGTGGCAACCAGAAAAAGTCTCTTCCGCAGGCCATGACGTTATATGCGCGACAGCGACGCCTTGGTCTACAGAAGAGACTTTTCATGTGCACATTGTCAACTTCCGCTCTCTTTAAAAAAGGAAAGGTGTGACGTCATCAATGGTTGGTGACGTCATGAGGTGGTGCATCCGTGGGTGACGAGGCAGGGTGATGTAACTCTGTAACCATACCTAGAGAGCTCTGAATTGTTAGCTGCGACCGCGCTGCGCTTTTTACCAGGCCCATGGCCGCCTATGAGCCAATCTCTCCACATCATTTTATTATTTACTAGTTGCGCCGTGCAATGTTGACTCAGCCCTCCACCCACCATACAGCTACGCTTCCTGAGCGGGAAGAACCATAGTGCAACAAGGCAAAGAGGACATTCATATGTACAGGCAAGGTAGTGTCAGTAAAACTCCAATGATATACATTCGTACATACTTCAAACATATACAAGTATAGTAGAGAGATGAAGTACAAATACTCATTACATAGATATGTATATATCACTGCAATAAGATACCAAGGTTCACTGAAAGAAACAAACACAAGAACAAGATGCATTATGGGCATTTACAGGACGTCACAATGAGTAAAGTTCTATGGTACCGTAACACATGCGGTACTTAAAATCCTGATATTTATTATTGACGATAATACATCCGGTACCCATCAGCGCCACCTTGTGCTCGTGAAGTGTATGAACGATTAACCATCATTTTTTCCTTCTTATCAGTTACGCTTTTGCTTATTTACCCTAACTCTTCATGACAATTCTCAGCATGAATCTTTTCGTTTTCTTTGCAGAAATTTTTAGTTACGAAACTTGTTTGGGTCTTAACATGTTCACAAAACCCACACTTGAAGGCGCTGATGCATATTTGAGGTAATACCGTAAATATAAAAAAATATAGTACATCTGAACAAAAGGGGATCTGTTCATGCTTGAATGGCTTATTTCTAGACATATACTCTGCTTCAAAACATGATGTGTAAGACAACGTGTATAAAAGTGAATGAACATAACAAGGAAATAATAACAAAATATAACAACTCAGGATAATTTATATATATTTATATTTATTGTATTTGAAATCATTATTTTAAGAGACTTGTTGAGATCAGACTGGTATTCATGATAATTATCACTGGATTCAGGATTATAATGGGCAATGTGTTACGTAACTGAGAGTTTAGCCAGAAACGTGTTTTAACTACTGAATTATAAATGTATAACTGTAATGTAAAAACTCTTTTTGGTTACCTAACAGAACCAAAGCTTTTTCGTGTGGTATCAGTGAAACCTTGCCGATTTTATTCAGCCTTTAGTTATTGATTTGATAAATATATAAACGATGAGAAACTGGATCTGGTGACATTTTTCTTTTTTGATATCTAAAGTTAAAAAAAAAAAACTGTGAATGTCATACAAGTTTAATCAGTTGTAGCATAAAGGGAGTACATCTACCCTGGCGCTACTATAATATGCTTTATTTATTTTATTTCTGATGGATGACGGTTAAGAAATTTTTCAGGGACGGCGATAATACGAAACAAACTCTGTCATTTGCTATTTAACTGTATGATTGAGGAGGGAGAATTAAGTAGGTTTCCATATATATTGCATGACAGACCAACGGTTAAAGTATGCTACTAGTATCTCTGTTTTAACACACTTTCAGTGTGAAAATATATGGAATATCTTTTTTGTTTTAATATGAAATGTCATGGACCGTACTAGGTGTGGTAATTATGTGGAACTCATTTTGTGCAAACGAATTCAGTTTGAATTAAAAAGTACTTTTTATTTAAACTATTTTAAGACATAAGTACAAAATTAAAGTACATATCCGTATGATAAATCAATACCACTACCAGAAATAAACTGTATATTTTTATTTATTCATTACATAAAAAAAATGTTGATTGTCATTTAGAACAGAGCCTTTCGGAAGATAGATTTGAACTATTCGTTTGTCTTTCTTTAACGATAACCCTTGTATGTGTAATGTCACTGAATTAAATATGAGCACTAAAGATTAAAAAAGATAATCTTGAAAAACTCAGTGATGATTGATACTGAAGGTTAGATAATCATACCCTACCCGTTTTAGGTATACTTGACGATTATACAAAATATATGAAAATCGAGCCCTTTAGAGAAAACGGAAATGAATGGATTACATTTATGAATATTCAAACTCATGCAGAACGGTATCTACAAGACAAGGACTCCGTGTTAACATTTCAAACAGTCATTCCGTCCAACTCGCGATCTGAAGAGGAAATTACTAAGATGAAACAACAGAACAACCACACGGTAGACATTTACTTACATTTGGCTGTGAAGGTCACCGTCAACGTCATCGATGACGCGTTTCAGTGCTGTCAGTCCTCTTCTAGTTTCCGACAGTTGCTGGTAAAGTCTACAAGAAAAAGAAAAGCAATCTATTTATCACACGCCATTTTAAGTAATATTGCAGTGTCAGCACATTTATACGTGTACAGGTTTGCCTTTGTCATTGCATCCTTATAGGCACAAAGTGATGAATATGTGTGTCTGTGTACATGTGTGTGTGTGTGTGTGTGTGTGTGTGTGTGTGAGAGAGAGAGAGAGAGAGAGAGAGAGAGAGAGAGAGAGAGAGAGACGCACGTGCGATTATGGTTTGTGCAATGGCGTTTAATTTTGCGAACAAGACGAACCATAGCTCCTGGTTGACATATCAATTACTCTCGGCTTGGCATTACAGTCAGCATAAGAGACAAATGAAATTAGCATATACTTATTTGAATATTAAGTAATAATGTAAGTGGTACATTCCTCAGTTCTTTAGAATAATATCTGGTTGGCAGCTCTGGTGGACTGACTTGGCAACCTTGTGTAATTATCCAAGACGCGACCTACGGGGTGAGCAGCTTAAGTGAACATTTTACCGTGTTGACACGTTTTGAAGAGGTTAGCTCATTTAGATCCATCAATTTTAATGGAAACAGTCCTCGCCGCGTCCTGTTATTGGGTGGTATTTAGGTCACAGTATGAAATGGAGACGAGAGTTTTCATTTCGTGCCTGGAGACAACAGCAGCGCCATTATTTGGTCACGCAAATCCAACACACGCACTCGCGTTCATTTCAGGCTCCGTAATCACGCGAGATATAGCGAGATGTTCGCGAGGCCAACAAATTACCAAGGTTGCGTGACCACAGAAACGAAATATCGCTCTTTCTGAGGAAGCGAATGCTTTACTCTCATGCAAAAATTGGATTTAGCGAAATGTATTTTCAGCTGCGTTCCTAAGACTGTTATGAAGTCAGCGCGTTAAGGTTAAATGTGAGTAGAGAGGGATTAGTTTTAATTCCTTTGGGCATAAGTGTGTGATTACCACGGCCAAAATTGAATTAATAATGCCCAACGGCGAAAAATCCACTGAAATAATAAAAATGTAATATATTCTTGCCTCAGCCGCTCTGGACTCACTGCTTCACATTAACGCCACGGACAGGACAGGATGTGAACGAAGACTGAACTGTATTCAGAGCAACAGATAGAGGTCCTCATTACCGGCAGTCTTGTCAAATCAGGTTTAAATACTTTAAGTGGCTATTCACACAACATATGCCGAACTACAATCCGTTCATTAACTGATTAGTCTTATCTATTCGCGTTATATCTAGTACTTTAAAAATCGTTCATTCATTTAAACATGTTATGAAGTACCTCTGACACACGCGAACAGAATGTATGCATTTCTATTGTAAGTCAAGGTGTAGGAAGCCGAGTTTATACCAAAATAAGACGTGTCAAGGGTGTTTTTATGTAATATCATCGGTACAACCAGACTGGGGACACCAGGGGGACATACCATTTATGTCTTACCACTTTTTGGACATGAGTATAACAGTGTAATTAAATAGGCTCTAGCTGCAATTATTGAAAAATACAAAATGTTCACAAAAATGTGCCAACTATTCCCTGTTATTAAATTCTCAGATTGCTTCAAAATTCCTTAAGTTTTGATTCAAACATTAGTATTGTTTTTATTATTAAACTGTATTTAAAAAATCGGGGTGGGGTGGTTAAATGTGGTATATGCCGTTACAAGATGTATGTTTGTGGCAGCGGGTGGGGGTGTCCCCTTCCCTCACATTACGAGTCGAGGAGTAATATTTACCTCTTTAACTGACCTTCCTCTGTGCACTTAATTTTAACCTTTTCGAAACCTCTTCATAACAAAGCAAACCATTGACCATTACCATTCCAATAGCAATCATCTATTACAGAGGTAAAGCTGTTTAGGCTTGTTAAATGGGGACCGCCATAGCGATTAAGACCTCGAAGAACTTGACCTCGCGCACATGGGAACGACTTCAACGAGGCCCTTCAGTCAAAAGCACAATAACTACTGAGCTTTACTACTTCCATTAACCTCAAGTTTGAACAGTTCAATTGTATCTCTAAACTAATTGTTATCAGAATAATACGAATGTCGCTTTTGCTACCAGTTAATGTGGTCCAGGGTGCAGTATTTGACGAATTGATTAAACCGCTAATACGACCAAACCACGAACACAACTAAACTGCTAACACACCAGCATTGATATGTTTTTACTGTGTTCAGGTATCTTGATGACAACAGTTGTTTACGTAGCTTTCACTTTGTTGACAAACCAAACAAAAATGCCGACTTAATTGAATGTAAAATACATAAGTTAGCTTTCATAGGAGGTTATTAATTTCTGAAAGGAGACTTACAAATACAAATCCAGACCCAGAATGGCTTTTTGAGTTCAAATGAAAGATTGCCTTGAGTAACCATTCCGGTTTCGGACTACGTGACAGGGCAGTATCACACGCTTACGCTCTTTTTATATCCTGGTGTTGGCCAGGCCCGGTGACCACTGCACCTGCAGGCCCTGGAAATGTTACCGTTCCCATTGATTGGTCATACCCCTGAGGAGCCCCCGAAAGGCGCACTCGTTTGTGAGTGAAACTCACTCGTTGAGTACCACCTTCCAATTAAGCCCGCAGAGCGCTCCTCCTGGGTGGGGCCGACATTGAAAAACCTCACGGCTGAGATTCACACTCAGGATCTCAGCTTTGAGTCCTGTGATCTACCCCTGAGCCACAGAAGCCGGTTATAATATGATTAACTTAGTTATTTCGAAATTTCCGCTAATTATATGAACTCAGATTCATGTTAAGTAATTGCGGAACTGCTGAAATGCAGATCACAAAAACACCAAGGGGCTCTCTCATTGGATCTGATCTATTGCTACAGTAGTTGTCCTGGCGTTAATTAAGAACCTAAATTTGAGCTAGGACAGGAGAAGAATTCATGGAAATGAATATGAATGAAGCCATGGGCGTGGTAAGAAATTTTGCATTTTTCGATTAAGTGCTTATCAGTCGGCCCGACAGAGAAGGGTGGGTCTAATGTAGCAGAACAAAAATTAAAATTTTAACATATCATCATGCTATTGCTTAACTGCTTAACGGTAAAGTAAGAACTGGCAGGGTAAAGTTAACGGCTTTAATAGGTGGGATAAAGTGATCTATTTGTGGAACTGGTAAGGGAGCCAATGATGAACTATTGTAAAGAAACATATACAGCTCAAATATATATATATATATATATATATATATATATATATATATATATATATGCAATATGTATATACATCAGGCGTGGCTGTCTCCATATAGTCATTACTTTAATATCACAGTTATGTCATGTAGCCTTGCTTTCCAATTAAATAAACGAGAGCGTATGAGGTATATGGGCCGGGCGGCCTCATGAATATTCATCACTTTCATTCAACATTCTTATTTTCGTCTTATACTGGAAGGAACAGATAATCCTCGTTACGTCATCGCCTGAGCAATTAATTTCGTTTGACCGTATTTCAAAGCAAAACTGCTGTATATTATTACCTTGATATTATCCGTTATCTGCATACCTAATGTTTGAATTATTCATTGAATAATGTTTTAGAATCAAATTGGTTTTTTTTTCTACCATCCTTCTTCCTTTCTATTTACCTTGTTATTACATATATGGATTCATAGTGAACCACAAACATATCCCAATTCTTAGGGATTCTGGGGGAATGTCACCAATTAAGTTTTGGAAATACACAGATACATATACAGTGTATATGTTAGTTAAGGTGAAAAATAAAATGATTTGAAATAAATAATACGAGTCCATGTTTTCCGTTTTTGTGTGTGTTAAAACAGACAATGGAACCCGAAGAAGGGAAGCTTACAGGAAACACGGATTTCGACCGAATGAAGATCTTAATTCACTTAGTTCATAAAACAGACACTTGATGTCGCTGGTTATTTATGAAGGGAGATTATACCATAAACACGTTCCGGTTTCAAAATATCCCATCGCCAATACCAAATGAATGACATAAATAAGGACTAGAGTGTGTGACTAGGAGAGGTCCCTTCAATCCAGTCGTTTGTGATTTTGTTACTATTTCTGGCTGTGACTATCGAGCAATGAATGGTTTACCGTGTAAATGTTAAAGGTCCCACGTCAGATTTACAAAGACCCTAAATCAACCCCGGTCGTGTTTAATTAGCCATCGCTCATTGGGACGTTTCACATATACCAGCCTGAGTGGTGACACACTGGTTAAACCAACAAAGATGGTCTGAATCCCAACAAAAAGTAGACATTAGCTTCTTTATGTAAGGAATAAAATAGAAAAACGTCATCACCGAAATGTGATAATTTCAGTAAAAAACTTTTTTAACTGTTGTAATGTCTCTGGTAGTACTTCACCCTTTATGAAACGGTATGTAATCCGTATTATTGAGGCGGCGTGGCTATATATAAATGATCCTTTAATAGTTTTGATCTTTCCGGCATATTGTAACATGAAGTACGGCGGCGCGCCTCGTTCTGAAACTAATCGACTAAGCACGTCAATATGTCACCAGATAGATCAGACAACAGGCAGATTCTGCGGTCTACATAATGTAAAATAAAGCACAGCGTATTCATCAGCAATATGTGTAACAAAAAGCGTTGACATCGATTTAATATTCAGTAAAAGGCTCCCGGAGGACGGTGGGAGCGGATGAAAAGGACCGCTCCATTATAAGGCGTAAGCACTCTATGTAATGCGCCCTGTATGGATAAGTCTACATCGCATTACTGATTGACGGCGGCCATAATTTCTGTTCCTCCAATCAGCTGAATGGAGATTGACGGGTGCGGAGCAGCCGTGGTCACGTGACTATTCACAGAGTACAATAAAAGTGCCAAAATTGCATAGACATTAATAAATGTGTTTTTATTTTATAAAATACCCTAAAAATATATCCAATTATATATTTATCAATTATTATTAAAATAATGATGATTTTGAAATGAACATGAGCGGTGACTGACAAACCTTACTAACTCGTCAATGAAAGATTTTGTTGGTATATCGCTCTACAGGGCTTAACAGTTAAACACCCATCCCCAGTGTATTGTCATCCCAATACTTTTTTAAATGACAGTACTTTCTTCCGACCATGTTCATCAACCTGTACAAAATTATAAGCCTTTCATATATTATTTTTATATATTTTAAAAACATAAAGTCATTCATATTTTATTTCTCGCACTGGTACTATAACAAATTCTTTCTTTAAAGGATGAGGAGTTTTCTACTGAATCTTTAACGTCAATATAATTGAATTAATTGCCACGTAAATGCAGACTGAACACGTAACCATGTTTACAAATGGTCGTTTATTTACTCTGTACCATCAGTAAGCAGCTGTGTACGTGACACTAAATGATCATAAACGCTACATGATCTTAAACGCTACGTGATCATAAACGCTACGTGATGATATACATATGACTAAAAATGAAAGTGCATTAACATACATAGATAAAGCTACAACAGTGTCTCTGATGATGTGAGACTCTTTTATGACTATACATCCACGTGTTTATAACATGTGGGGAACCCCACCAAAATAAAGTCGCCAGGGACCTCTGGCGGCAAGTCAGACCAGAGTTTTGGAAAGGAGTTTAGCAGCTAGATTTTTTTCACCGTATGTGAAAATCCAACCAACCAACTTAGGTTGGTGGTTTTACTTTGGCTTGTTAACTGTGTTTACCTACAGCTTGCAGATAAAAAAGCTCATATTCCGTAACAAATGCGTTATAAAAAAGTTTCTGAACAGCATTTACCTACAATATATTAATATGTTCTATTTTATAATGCACATTTAGGTCCCACAGCCGGATATAGCTGGTTTTAATCATAGCAACGCATGTGGTTCTATTTGTAGATAGGTAAAAACAGGGGATTTTTAATTTAAATGAATTAAAATTCTTTTTTTTTCAGATTTAAAAATATGCACATGAGTCTTATGTCAACCCTGCCATGCCACTCTGTTGTGTATAAGGTCTCCCCCTTATCAATCTAGACCGTAAGTTAAATGGAAGTTCACAATACTTTACTGAATTATTTGTTTAACCTTTGTTGAGTACCAACAAGGTCAAATAAATACCTGTCCATCGTGACAGCATCCAGAGAGCTGTAATCTTATAGCAATATATAGGCGTAAATCTGACAGTATATCTGTTAAAAAGTAGGTTCAGTAACTACAGATTAGAGTTAATCATGCCCTATGAGGACACTGATAAGACCTTATGTCTGGAGTTCCTCCGGTTCTCATTTAGACGACAGTACAATGCATAGTGCCAACTCTCAAATGTAGGTTATATTTGATATGTGCTGAGGTGCGGGTCACTATCCAAGGATTTCAGCATAGATTCCGATCCACATGTAATGTATTAAAATTGTATTATATACATGTAATGCTGTAAAGCTCGAAGTTTTATTCGGTATCAATCGTAAAATTAAACATTTGGAATGAAAAGTCAAGGTTACATAAAGGTTGTTTATCGAAACTAATTTTATTTACGAATAACTAAAATTTAGGAATGTTGAGTACTGTACACGGTGGAACTTTCAACGGCTCGGGACATAAACAGTTTTACATAAAAATACCGGACAATAAGAAAGCCTACCTGTCATCCTTTAACTTTTGCACATATGAAAACTATTGTGTTATCTTTCTTTGTGCATTAAACAATGTAAACAATATAGATTCGACTATGAAATTCAAGCATTACATCTTATATACTTCCTATGTACCAATTAAGTGAACCAAATTCGAAAAAAAATCAGGCCTTAAGTGAATATATATATATATATATATATATATATATATATATATATATATATATATATATATATATCGTTAATCTTTAGGAGAAATTCCAGTACTCTGCCTTGTACACATTGGAGGGATCTGTCCGACGACCTTCATGAGCAAAGTCGCACCAAGAGAAACGGAAAGAAAAAATCGTTCTTGTACTTCTTTGGGAAGGTAGCAATGTCTAAAAAAGCTGCTTAATTCTTCCATAGTAAAGGGAATGCTGTTAACGCATATAGCTGGATTAACTGTGAGAAGTAGATACGATGAATCGCCCCGAGACCCTTTTACCAGACCGAGTGATCATTGTACGACACAGCGTGGTTAGGAGACACTCTAGTTGTAGCGCTATTGGTTTTTCTGCGGAGAGTCCTTCTTCGATTTTCTGACAAGTCTACCTGATTTGGCGGTTTTAGCCACTTCTTTGTCACAAGCCATCTGTTTTTTTCTCCCGATAAATCAAACATAAGAGCAGACGACAGCAAGTCTTAAGAAATATCTCAGTCATCAATGGTTGTACATGACATAATTATGTAACTCAACGCATCGGAAAATTAACCAATCAAATATATAGAAAGAGTTAAATGTGCAGAGAGTATTCCTCATATAATATGTTTTTCTTTTCTTTTCAAAAGATGTCTGGGACATTTTGCATATGAATGGCTTTTTTCATCAGTTTAATCTTCCCCATCTCTGTTATTTAATGTTCATAGTACAAGTAGAAACTACAGTACATAAGTGATTTTATGGGTATCTCTTAAATCATATTCTACAAACATGTTATAATTATGTAAATATGTAAAATTATGAATAGTAATGAAAATAAACAAATAATATATATGTCTTTTTAATGACAATGATCAATAGGGATTGGAATTCGGAAGAGTTTGATCTACTCGCGATTGTGGAATACAACTATCAGGAAACATGGAATTAGTTTTCGGAGAGATTAAGCATTTATTTGACAACAAATTCCTGGTGAGTCTGTTGATTAACACATTTCAGGGATATAGCATTGCGCATTACGTAGCATCGCATTATATAGCTGAATAGACCCGATGATGCGCATGCGCAGATAGATTGCAGAATGATGCGTATCAATTATTGTTGGAAGTATACATATATTGTTATTTAACTACGGTACGTGAGTAATAAATGAAAAGTTTTTGATTGGAGTTCTCTTTGTTGGATTGCATTTAAAATGTGCACCTTATAAAACACACTGTTAGGTGCGCCTTTGGCTTTATGTAATTTTAATTAACTGTCGTCTGCCATAAGTTAAAGTATCATGATTCATGTAATAGATTATTTTGAAATTTTATTCCAGACACGATTTTCCTGCCACCGGAGGCGGATTCTTCATGCCCGTGCATTTTAACGTTGACGGATTAATAACATCACTGAGGTATTAATATTCTGCCCGCGATCCCATGTCAGTGGGCACTTGGCTGTCTTATCTATTTGTTTCTTTCGTCCATTTGTTTCATAAACATAAAGTGATGTTCCCCCTCAATATCTGTTTCATAAAAAAAGTTTTACGCATTATCCTGTATGCAATGTGTGCGGAGAAAACACCTTTTTCACCTTCGAATTATATTTAAAGGAGAAAGGTTGTGGAAATTATTTCTCATCATGTGTTAAGGGTTCTCATTGTTTCACAGCACTATTCAATAAAAAATTAATTAATATTTGGCACTCAAAGAACATTATTTACATTGATTTGTAAACATAATTTCTTAATATTGTTTTATAATTAGTTGAAGGAAACCCTCATTTTGACCAGACGGATGTATGATCTTCATGGTATGTCGTGCAAGTCATTATTTCGTAGCCAGTATATATATGGGTGAAAAGTCCAGTGTGGTGGGAAAAATTGGGACGAACTTCTCGGCAAATTACCCCTGCACGATTTAATTTATATCCCTCGGCAAAAGATTACATGAGTTTAGGGGCGATGAATTAAAACGAAAATGCCTCAAGGGATAATTCCTGTTGACTATTTGAAAATAACGGAGACATAAACACCTGCAAGCAGCCATCATACAACAGGGGGAAGGGCCTTCAGGCGGGGAATAATGCTTTCTATCTGTAACTCCGGAAAACCCAATCTAGACAGATATGGTCTGCCTGACAAACACTTTTCAGTCTGATATTGTATGTGGTGTTGTATACTTTGGCAAGTTATTAGTGTTCAGATTAAGATTTAATATCGTATACCTTCGAAACATCTCTTTATAGTTGATAACTTAATGAGAAAAAAGTGTGTTTTGTGGATAATGAACATGTTTTATAAAAAAAAGAAAACTTTTGTCCTTTGTTATTAATTTTACCTTTTCTTCAGTCAAGAAAACTGGAAGTAAATATTAAAATGAAAAAAGTCATACATGGAATTTCTTGAACCACAGAGGAAATATAAAGACGATATACTAATATGTCATTAATATAAAGAAAAACAGATATTTTTCATAACTCTCTCAATATCCCAATATTAACCATATATATTAAGCAGATTTCTCTTAATTTCTTTATAAAACGGTTTTAATGATTTTTTCCTTACACTCTTATAACTTTATAAAATTGCGTACATGTCGTTCATTTGTCAAAATACTAACTGAAGTTGTTACATAACCGTAATTTTCTGTATAACACTGACATTCCACCTGTTAGTCTTGTTCAATGATCTTGCTCACAATGAGACAAACAGGCCAATCCATTATAGAATTAACTCCACCCATCCAAAGTAATAACAGCTATGCTTATTTTTAATAAATGTAAATAAAGATGTATTTTAATTCCCGGGCGTGAGCCACATTTCACTCAACAAAGGTCTATTGGATATAAATCTTCTACAGTTGATGACTGTCGGGGAACGCATTGAGGGACAACACGGTGGGTCGGAGTGTCGGGTTCGATATGTACTTAATACAAGCATGGCATCCCGATGCTTGGAATTATGAAGCAAGAACCATGCCCATGACTAAGTTCATTTCCATGGGGCTAATTCACTGAAAGCAACGCTAATTGCATCAGGAATGCTCCTCAGATCTTGGTAGAGAGGTTTATGAATTTCATCAACGACCTTCAGGTCCAATTGACCACTCTATGGCTCATACAATCTTCCGGGTGATTCTGGCCGCCGAATGAGGCCTTCATCTTTTTATTAAAAAGAATCATGATAGATATGACGAGAAACGTTGTTATATAAGCCCATAATAAGCGATACATAGAGGCTAAGACAGTGCCGTCGGAGTTAGATAAGCAGCAAAATCAAATACACTAAAAACAGCACAGCAATGGGAAAACCTGGAGATTTTTCCGCTCTTTTCCCAGTGAACATAATCCTGACTCCCTATTTGACTCCCCCGATAATCAGCTTAAAACACAGCAGCTTTGTAAGGAATTCTTTTTAAAGAGCCCAGAGTGCTGGTGAAGCTCGTCTCTGTCAGTCAATAAAGCTCCCGTTTGTTCCAGGCTCATAGCGATTTTCACAGAGGTACGGCGCACTTTAACAAGCTATCATTATCCGTCTCCCTCTGGACGTACACTGTTTTCCATATCTAGAGTCTGACGATGAATGATGAATAGACAGCTATCAGTACTCTTACTTACTGAATGCACTCTAAAAACCTGCACTCTAAAAACTTGCATATCGACTTACTTTAATCGGTCGCCTCTTAACAGACCATGCTTCAATTCAGAGCAATAAAATGATGGCAAATTGGTTGGACCATGAGCTGGACGGAACACCGAGAAATAAGGGAGCATTATAGAAAGAAAACTGGACTTCAGTAAGGGGAATTAATACAGTGTACATCATTGTTAGAGTTCTCAATTTACTTTGTTTAAATTTAAGGTTATTGGATGGTCCCCTGTTTTATGTTCACCTAGAATTCTTATTAAATTATTCAGAATTAAAAAAAAAGACATTATAAACATTATTCCTTCTACCCCCAAGCCTGAAATAAACAAGCTGGACAGATGTGAAACAAACTTGGTCTGACATCTCAACATTCTAACCGAGCAAGAAGTGAAGATTTTTATCTTTTGCAAAAAAAAAAACATGAACACGTGACATTATCTACCGGAAGTTGCTGCGGACTTGTTCCCCTCACCAATAATAGAAGAGTTATTGTACCCGGCGGCAGCTGCCATAGCTGTTGTTGATCTTGCTTGGAGTGTCAACATCCACAATGACACCTGCCCACTTATATTTGATGACACAACCATCCGTGTCCACATGATGTATAAAGATATAGCTGTCCGTCTTTGGACGTATTTTCGCAGGAATTTTATTCGTTGTAAAATAATGTGATATATGCCATAAAAACAAATCTTAAAATTATATGTATGTCAGAATACCTTCCGTTTCCAAATAAACACTTTCTGAATAATTAAATATTTTACAGGTAATAATTAATTTGCTTGCGATATTTTCTGCTGCCATTTACATTTATTTTACACCGACTCTCAACGCGATGCGATGAGATAATAAACAATATTCTGACACAGCACAATTCTAATTGTTCCAACATAAAACAACAAATGATGTGACCACTATACCTGTTACTAATAGAACTAATGTTATCACAACGCCTAACTGGCCTATTGTCTCTTCTTTTTACGGTTGTAGCCGCTACCGAAATCTCTGTTATAACAGGCATTGACGTATGCTTGCCGGTAATCATCGACCGCGTTCGGCTTTGACAGTAAAAATGTACATTGATCAGAAACCATGGCCGAAGTTGCTTTGTTGCATCTATCTGTTTAGTGTTTACGCCTTCCGGCAAGGTCTGGACTTGATTGTAGTGTCCTGGCTGAGCATGTCCTGTAAGCCGCTGGCAAGGTCCCGGCTCCCGTACATCAGAATAATTTACGGTTATGAATGGGGAATACACCCCAGTGATAGATGGCTGCTACTAGGGCTGACACCGCGGTTTTAGTCACATGCAAATCTATGTCCTAATATTTATGAACAACAGGGGCGGATACAGGATTATAGAATGGAGCAGGGTACAAAAGGGTTGGGAAAAGGTTGAGGTTATTGGAAGTGCACCTACACCTCCAATAGAATATAAAAAATATAAACTTTTTTTTTAAATGTTGGCCGTGATGGCGCATCTTGGAGTTGTTTTAAAAGCATAATGATGCGAAATCCTGCTCTGTTTTTTTTTATATTAAGCGCTTTTTTTCTATTTTCAAGAGAATATGTGTCCATTTTTTAATATAATACACCAAGTACTTTTCTACCTACTATCATTTATTTTACGTATTATGGCGCCATTAAACTCTGAAGGTGTTGTATTGCTACACGGTGGTATATGCACGTACACTCCACCTGATACATATCTAAGTGCTTTAAAGATAGACAGTAAGGATCGTCTACTTCATAGTATATGGGTGTTCATAATTCTTATCTGAGTGTCTCCACTACACAGCCATGATGGTGACTATCTATTGTTTTAACACCAGCACATAATGAAGTTATTGGCCTGTGCCACATGATGGAGGACGTTAAACCAAGATTTCCTTAATGTGTTTCTTATAGTTTCCTGCAGTGTGGGGCCGGTATCGTGTTTTTAAATAATCTCTGGAAGCCTGCGACAATATCGTGGGAACACGACACCCGTGAGAGTTCTGTTTCTTATTTCGTTGATTAGCGTGTCAGCCATTTTGATTTGCACGGTCGCTCCTCTGTAGAGATAACATTTCCCCCTTCGCGCACTGGTGTAAATACTCGCAGGTCGTGTGTTTTATCCTCTTTTTTTCAAACGCGAAAATTAAAATTCAAATTTAAGATTGCCGTCAAGAGGTCTCTTGTTAGTTGATATATATTCAAAGTTGTTCTTTATTAAGATGTTCTTCTGTGGTTTGATGTATAGTCGAAGAGAGGTCCTGCGACGAATATACGACTGGGCTGAGATGTAAAAACTGACTCACTGTATAGCGCGGGTCAGTCTAATCACAGTTTCTTCTAAAACATGGTATTTGCTTCCAGGCCCTCAAAATTCTATGGATTCGTTATTTGAATTAAATTAAGGTTTTCAGCATTTGGCGCCGAACTATACCGAGACGTGATAAACCTTGAGCTGACCATGACTGTGAAAGACTTTATTCATCCGTTAGTGCCAACATGAGTGCATATTTGGATTTTTAAAATTTTTATTTCAATTTATTCTTCATATGTATTTAGAATAACCCGATTATTACAGATGTCTTATTTTCCTTTCATGTTTCAGTTTTGTTGGCGGACGTGGAGTGACCTTGTCAATGAATAGCGCAAACACAGACAGCAACATGATTGAGTTTATGCTGTTAGGTAGAACCTTTCATACATATAGGCCAGAAAACACACAGTCGCACACAGGCTTTTTTTATATCCACGTGTATATAACATGTGGGGATGCCACCCAAATTATATAAGCACATGACATTTGCCGTTAAGGCACACGAACCAGTGGTTTGCAAAGGGCTGTTTCTGCAATTAGTGACTTTTAACCCTCCGCTCATTAGCAGCCTACCACCTCAGGCTATATGTTTTTTTTGTTTGTCAGCATTGCCGTATGTACCGTGTTTACTTACATATTATATATACACAAGCTCATGCGTTAATCACAGGGGCATTATAAGAACTATTCTTAACAGTAATTACCTACATTTCATTAATGTATGCGCAGAGGAAGACACAAAATTCTACAGAAGAAATAAGTGAAAAGCTGGCATTAAAAGAGAAAATTTGAACTTAACAAGTCACATGGGGCGTAAAGGCCGAAACAATTCAATTGGTTCTTGTTAAAGTAAAATTTTGTATGCAAAAACATGTAAACTAGCAAATAGCCTTACCCGTTCCTCTGATGTTATTTGTTAACACTTTTTTTCCAAAGCTTAATCATTTTTTTTTCTAAATGTTTCAAGTCCTGATGTTTATCTCTATAATTCATTAGTATTTGTGTCATAAAGCCATCAGTATTTCTCATAAGGCTTTTAACAACAAACAAATCAATCACATCGCTGTTGCCTTTAAATATGGAGTTCACCAGCATAGAGAAAAGTTTGTCAGAAAGCTGTAAAAAAGCTGTTCAAAGCTGTAAAATCCTCTAGACATAATACAATTTTGATCATTAATGTGTATACGGGAGGACCCTGTATAAGATTACAATTAACCAGTCTCTGCTTTGTTGAATATCATCGATCAGGCAAGAACTGCTACTATAATTATAATTATAATATGTGTATGAATTTCACAAATCAGAAATTACCCTAGGGCAAATAAGTTTAATTATAAAACGTGACCATTAAAAAACGTCTACTTAGGATGACTTTTGCTGCATTCTGTGGATATATACCATGACTTTGTAATAAAATGTAACAGAGATTTGAAGAAAATGTAACAATTACAACCTTAAAGAGGAACGATTTTTGCAAAAAAATTTTACAATCATAGGCGTTTGGTTATAACAACTGTGACTGTTACATGAGCTATTACCATAAAATATGTATAATATTTATTTTCCCGAATTTTTTTTTTGGCAATATTCCGGCAATATGTTGAAGGATTAAGATAATAATTATTATTAAAGATGTCTTTTTATCGCGCTAAATTTGCACAAAGAGCATGAGGGAGCATGCTCTAATGCACCTTACGTAAAAAAGAGGCAAGTATGCAAAAAAAATCACAAATTTAAAAATATATATGAATTTATAAATGAATAAATATTCCCCCCTTAATTTAATTTCATCACGCACACAACTATCCGATACAATTTAACATACAACTATTGTCTTTATGTTTACATGTGCAACTTTAACAATTAAATATTTAAAAAATATATTTATTTGAGAATTTTATAGTATTCTTTGACCAAAGGCCGAATCTGATATCTTGAAAATTGGTCTTTTTTAATGTGTTATTCGATTTTATCACAGGATTAAAATACACTGATATCTTTTAATGTCTCAAGTCTCTCCAAATACAATGATCACGGAACAGTGACTATATTGGCGGATCCAGAACAGGAGGACAAATTTACGACTGGGTTGTCCAGGACAGAGCGGTGCTCGACACCACTACTAAAAGTGTATTTTTTTATTCTACGATATTTATCAAGATGCATACACAACAGAATACTTATCAAGGCCTACATAAGGGCTGTAACATCCTAGTCCAGATTATCAATTAGTCATAACAAGAGGAAGCGTGTCGAATCACAGCTTTACTGACACATGAGCGACCTCTCATCCTCACGTATATTCCTCACATTTTTCTTCCCTATTTTATTTAGCTGGAGACTTTATCATCTAAAAAGAAACTCGAGCAAGCGAGTCAAGGAAAAACTGAAAATCTTGCTGCATGCTTAGTTGAACGCATCTGTCCAAATAAATTTTCGAGATGAAAATAATGATTAAAAAACGTTACCTAAGTTGGCACATTTATGAGATGAATATAAATGTAACTGAATAAAAATAAATGCTACAATAATTAATATCCTGATGCTTGTGGCTTTCTATTTTCCAATGAACGATTAGTGACCTTGGACCAATCCGGACTCTTAACCTTTCTATAATGCGGCACCTAAACTTATATACGGTCTGAACGGTCTATACATTGAGAGGCAGCATTGCTACTCCTATATACATGTAATTATCAAATGCACTATATAACATAGGAAACCCTGATATTTAGGACCTTACAAATAATACGAAAGTGGTTACGTTTCAAGGGAACCTTGAAAGCAAATGTCAACATAATTTCCTGAAATTGCGAAAACAGCTACGGGGTAGTTTTTTGTTCAATTTTCGCCAGGGTAGTTTCAGGTAAAATTACTTTAAGGGAAGAACTCAACATTATTTTGTTGGTGCATTGAAACTGTAAATATAGCAGTCTAAACATAAGAACTCTAACTAGATATTTTCTCTGTATTGTAACTAGTCTTATTTATAATAATATCCTGCAAAAAAAAGTCCCTAATGACGTTATGTCACTCAGACATGCATCTCCGACTTAATGTTAATATTTTTTTTCTATTCCTTTCACATTTTCCCATTATGACAATTACTTAACGAAAGAGCAATATGAATACAAAACCTGTCAAAATCTGTTTTCCTGGAAACCAATTTGGTTTCGTATTTCGAGTTGGATGTATGCAGAAAGCATTGTAGCCTAATGCATGCGGCCACGAAAGTGAATTAGTGGAGTTTTTTTTAACTATTTGCTGGTCGTGTAGATCCATTAGTTGTGTATAGGGTTTAATGACATATACTTATATATAGACAGTCTGACAGTCACATATCTGTTACTTAATATGCTATAAGAAGAGACTAAGGTTCAATACCCTCATATGCTAGAAAAATGTTTAAACCTGTCTCCAGCTTCCATGGTAGACTTGATATCAAGGTAAAACTCTCGTACAATCGTGATAACAGTCTCAGTGGTGAGTGTGTTACATCTAATGTCTAACATGCTCCTTTTATAACGTACTGAATTTCTTTACAATTAAGGAAGGAAATGAAATTTAAATTTATACATGTTCTGCCTGTTGACAAATTTTGTTTATTTGTCAGACTCATTGAATTTCCCATTTTTTAAATTGCAATGTTTGTTCCTGGATTTCCTAAACTGTTGCTTAATTGATACAAGATATGACAATTTGTGTTTCCAGATAACTGTAATTAAACATACATAAATGGTATAATGGCCCTTTATGGTGCCACGATATTAGAATCAAGTGAGTCTTATAACCAAAGTTTAAATGTTCGCTCTCTCTTCTAGACCGTATCTGTACTTGCCTCGCATCTATTACACTAAACCGGTTTACTTTAGTCTACCAGTTACACGCTTGGCATCCGCACTGTAGTTCGCTTAACAAAAGCCTTAATTGGGAGTTTGATGTCCCCAATTGGCTTTTATGCGACTGCACAGTAAACCGAACCGATGCTGATAAGTTTCCTGGTGCCAATGCGGATCCGGCCTTAGAAACTGCGACCTAATTAACCTTTAAGGCCAAGTTTATTTTTCTGAACCCTCAATGTTATATTTAATCATTTCTATATCGGAACTATCATGATAAGGAAACCGAACCAATTTCAGGTACAAACGTTCAAGCTTCATTTGAATCAGCACATACTAATTTTAACGACTGGATTCGAACCTTCTGAGCTGGGAACGGGTCCTCCGTTAAAGATTTAACCTCAATACTCGGTCTTGTTTATCTGCCGGGAAACTAAAGAGGTCATAGGAATGAAGTCAATAATGAGCGAAAGATGCGGGATATTGCAATGTCTACACGACAAATGTCATTCTGGGGTCTGATCTCCTTGATGAAAACCAATTGTCTTTCATCTCATCAATATAACATTAATTTTATCACTAAAATTCCCAATTGTTTATTTTACATTTTCTTTCTTTTATTTGTTCTCAGTCGTAGTACCTTTTCTTCATGTTATATAAATTGTGCAGCAAGCATTCCAAGAAAACGCAAGGAAATAATCACATAATCACAGCAAAGCTTTGTTCTTCGGGTGATTTTACAGTAAGATCTTGGAAATCCAAAACCTGATGAAATATGAAAGTATGGCGCATAAATATTTACCGCAAAGATCATAAAAACATCAACTCTCCCTGTTAACAGATAACGAAATAAAATGGCAGCACAAAGATAAAGGGATAGAGAAAAAAAACAAGGCACGCATATCGCCGTGAATAATAGCTCTTTTAGAAAAGAAATATTCATGGTTGAAGAGAATATTAAGAAGCAATATCTTCGCGTCTTTGTGGTTTCTGGGATAAATGGAAAATCATTCCATATCTGTTTTGACTTCAAACAACAACTGTTTTTATTGTTTACGTTCACTCCTGCTTGATTGATCAATAATGTATTACCTGTAGGTACCTGCATCAAAGATGGTGAGTTCGATATGTAATATAATTAAGAGTCCGTTAAATACAGTATGGTTTTAGATATGTCGTGTTTTTTTCTGGTCTTGTTCCTATTACGTTCTCAGGTTTAAGAAGAAAAATATAGATGACATATTACAAAACCTATTATTACTTCTTGCACTAAGGAGAACAAACAAACACATAACAAGAAACAAATAAAAAACAAACAATATAAATCATGATTGATTGAAAGAGAAAGAGGGAGCTGAAAGCCAAACAACGTTTTTTTCTTGTAACTCTCCCTATCATGAACTTATAGACATGGGAAATACGATGACCTATGTCTATCATGGGTGACGAAGATTACCCAAGTAAAATACATTTGTATCTGATAAAGACCTCATTTTCCAGATGTGTTAAGTCATTTACCATTAAGTATTTTGAACTGACTCATGGATTAAAAACACATTAGTTGAGCTAGACCGGCCGTTGATCAACAACACCAAGTCTTCTTTTCTTGTCCTGCGCTTAATCCCGCACGCATTTCTTGCATGAGAGAATTCTAGCCAATAACATAACAACCCTTCAACATCGCAAGACGACCTCAGTGTTAATAAGAATTCTTTTTGACGTCCTCTTAGCCGAAGAAGAGATTTTTTTTCTATCAGAACTTCAATAAAACAAGGACAGACTCGGCAGAGGATAAATGTGAACCTCCGCTCCACAAGACACCCGGATTACCAACACGTCTGTATTGTTTCTCTTGGATTATATTTTAAAGCATAAGAAGTCGTTATTGAGACTGTTCAATTTTCTCCTGTTGGGGAATAAGCCAGACCTGCTAGCTGGGCGTTTTTCTACCTCCCTTTTCAGGGACATAACAATTAAACATTCACCATAGTCATCACAGGAGCTGTAGTTCGCTGATTGTTCAGGGGCGGATCCTGGTGGAGACAGCATGGGTTGAAATCGTTTTTCAGAAACGATTTTTTTCTGGAATTTAAGATATTTACTGTCCTTTTTACTGTTTTTTCCGTCTTAGTATTCATCATGCATTTCCTTATGTATGTGTTATGCTGAAAACCTCCCAGTATCATTATTATAGACTATACACTATCATAGGTGATTTATGTTATAATGACTTAATGAAATAAATGTGCCCTGTACGTGAACTGTATCGTTCATCTTGCAGGTGTTCTATATACAGCTAGGACTAAGCTAGGATAAATACAGACATCCTTAATTGTTCAGGGATTATTGTGAGCGAAAATTTACCTTTACTATTCATAGAAATCAAAGCAATACGTATATCTATAGAGTTCCATGTATTAATATTCATAGAGGTAAATATATTAACATTAATGGAGTTCAAATATATATACATTCCTTGAGTATAGTATCGGACCAGATTGGGTTACTACAGGCCCTACAGCGCTCTGTATGATTTAATTCATTTTTGGCATAGCGATGTCCTCGGAAATAAATGGGTCGGGTAGTGGTAAGACGGGGATTGAAACACACGGAATATATTGCAGTTGTAAGGCTGAGTGTTTTTTCCAAATATATCTGTTAGTCAGAAATCCGAGGACAGCGATCATTAGCTGATCGACGATATTTCCTTATTTAACCAAAAAGATGAAAGTTATATCAGCATTTGTTTTAATATATGCATAATAGATGATGCTATAATATACACATTTACCCATACATTACCGTTTTAAGGGTCATTAGATAGTGCTCTCAAAACATGAAATATTGATAACACTCATTACAGGTTACGCAAGCCCATTCAGAAACCATTATACAAATAAAGTTATGCAGCTGGCGTTGATTATTGAATAAGAAATTCATATAAGCGAGATCAAAGCGAGGACCCAATGTACTGGAATACACATCCAAGTGAACACTAGATTTACTATAATTGAGCATGTGATATGGGCGACGCAATCCCTGTATGGAGTCATGATACGCAGATGCGGGACCCGGGGGGAAGGGGCACTCTTTGCGGCCTGGACCTTTCCTTTTCCCGACTGTGGGACTTTTGTTAAGGTTTTATTATTTCCTCCTTTTCCTCAGTCCTGGATCCGCCCCTGATACGCCACTTCCGTTATGATGCTTGCTGTGTGTGCATCAGTGAAGGTGTAAGGGCTAACCCTACACTAACTTGTACACATTATAGTATTATGATGATGTGGATACGCATGTGGGCGGCGGCATATGTCACATATAAAGAGATGGTCTTCTGGGTTTATTTTGAAACAGTGCCTCCAGTGTACAGCAGCTGGGGTTGGTATAACACGTTCAAGGGCTGGTGCGGGCTTCAAGTCCTTATAACATTCCTACTTAAAGTCCATAGTCGCTTGCGTCTGTCTTGCAAGTTATGTTATAATATGGCGCCAATATAATAATTGGAATATAGGTGGAAGTCGGTTATAAATCGTGGCTTTGTGAACATCACCCGGTTTGAATTCTATTTATTGCAGGGCTATCAGATCCGGTGAATTACGTAAAGACTCTCAGACAGTTCAGCCTCTGATGGTGAACGTGTCTGTGTTATCTTAATTCGAGCTTGAGATTTTCACCTATATTATAAAAAACAGGATCATAGGTCTGTTTGGTATTTCTGTATAGATAAATGAATAAATAAATAATAATTATAATAATAATATTAAAATTTATTATTTATATTGCGTTCATACTAGGTATACCTGCCCGCAAGCACGTTGTTGTACTCGAAGAAATCGATACTATAAAGCTGGAGAAAATATCCGACTGAAATTGGCAGGTTGACATTGAAAGAATGCCACTCATAAATGTATGTTTTAAGGTCTTTTTTAAATGTCAAAATACAGGTTGCGGGAGTATCTTCAGGGGTAAAATTAAATAGTTTCGAAGCAGCAACTGCAATAGGGCGATCGCCACAGGTCACCGGACTCGTCATCCATGGGGGATGTAGGGGATGTGTTAATGTACAAAGATCTATATCAGCTTGCTGGTACCACCTTTCCGTCTTAATATATCAATATATAACCTGAGTTGTGGGTATAGTAATTGGAGTGTAACTTATTGCTACTGCTGAATGAAAAGCCGTGGATCGGAGGCCGGGTTTATTACAGAAACGACGAACACATGTTGCCTGGCAACAAAAGTGCCAAACCTTGATCTATGGGGCGGCAATGAGCTGATAATGAACTCCTTAAAATGACGAGGAGAGTACCTGCAATAATTGGAAAATCATAAATGTTTGATAAAAAGTGGACCTTATCTTTATTGTAACGCAGGCATCAGTTATTGGAATTTAGATTTCTTTGATGATTCCTTAAGAGATGAAATATTTTATGAGCAATAACGACAAGCTGGTTTAACTGGATTATAACCGAACCTCAAGGATTTTAATGTCAATCAGACGGTCTACAATGAGAGGAAATTAACGCAAAATAGGCGGAATATTTGCGGAAAATCGTTCTTCAAATAATGATTTATTTATAGTTCTGCGGACAGATTTATTGGTTGCATAAAAATAACCATTAAAAACATGTGCACGTACTCAGTCTTTTTTTTAGCCTAACGGCAGCTAATCTTGTGAAGGGCACAGCATTGCATACTCCAAATTGATATAGGTTAGGGGTGTTTATCTAAATATTTTGTATTCTGAAGTATCTAAATATCTAAAAATTGACCATATCCATGTACATCACCATTGTACGTATTTTCCGAGGATAAAAAAAAATCAAAAGCGAGATGCCCAACCCGGATATTGTTTTGTGTGGTAGTAGATAGTTGAGATAGTATTAGACGATTTCTGCTGCCAATTTAAAATCTGCTGGTGCTTACGGTGAAATAGTAACGTCTGTACCAGAAACAATAAAAGGAGAAATAGAGACAAAATAAAGAAAACAGAGGATCGCGCGAAATACGGAAATGTGATGACTTATTTGGAATAATCAATAGTTAAACACAGCACGGGCACTTGACTCTGTTAATGTTGGTAGCTTTTACCATAGCACCATTATATCATATCTACCAGCCATAAGAACCATATATGTGTGTAAATTGTCCTCTGTTTTCACAAAGGAGAACAGTCAATTTACAGTCACTTTATGCATTTTTGGATCCAGCGTTTATTTACAGTAGTTAAGGAAACTATTCAATATTCATAATTCTCAAGCCGTTAAATTGAATTTCCAAAGTTAAGCTTAAACTCACAGTTTCATATTATACCGGCTTCTTTCACTTCTACCTGTTTAATTTACAATAAGATTACAAAGATGTTGGGCATCAATTATTATATAAATTTAATTACCCACTTCTTCTTTCGCCAAAGGCCAGCAAGTACTTAAAGAAATTTAATGAGAGACTTTGCAGATATTGAGTGGATATAAAGACAAACAATGTGACACCAGAAAGACAAACAGACAAACAAACTGATACCAAATAGACAAGAAAAGGTTAACACCTAATCTCTGACAACTGAATAAGGATATATATCATTATGTGATCACTAACTTAGATACTTTCTCATCGGAACATGAATACAGCGTCATTACAACTACTTAAGGCTGGAGAAAGATTCGAGATGTCACATCTATGGAAACAGTTCAACTGTTCGTAAAATGAAAACTGAAGATTTTAGGATAAAATCCTTCATGGTTCGTCTGGTAGTCGCTCCCGTGTGTGATTCCCCGTCAAATTTAGGGAAAAAAATATAAGAATTTAAGATAATCATCCCCTAATACAAACGAGCTAGAACGTGGCGGATGTCGTTAACAGGAAGCGCGGGAAGGTTCGTTGAATGTCCCTGATCTTGTTAGGACTCTGCCCTGCCTCGTTTTGGATTAAATTTGTGACGCTGATGTTATTATTACAGGGGTTCAGGTTATAAAAGTGTCTCACTGTGGCCCTCATCATTAATCACACTGAACCACAGACTCTGGACGATTCGTCATCATGGATATTACGGATTCTCATCGACAGCTCCCACATGACGGTTATTTACGGTACAATAAATAAAGACGGTACCAGTATAAATTATGTTGTTTTCTGGTTCGTGAATTGAATAAAACCAAAACATGCAGCAGAATATCACATATAGTACATACTTTTTAGGTGTATTGTTTCTCTGCGCAGACTTGGCCTTTTAAATCCGTTGCCCCTTGTCTGTTAGGACCTTTACTTTCAATAATATACCAAATTTAAGTGTGAGTACAGGAAGGGTCATATGAATTTATGAATTTAATTTAATTTCGATCTTTAGATCTCACATCACTTCAATATCATGAGATATTAAACTATTAATAAATTCCATTACATATATTTTCTGATATTACGATTTAACGTCAAGATGCAAAGGCGCATGGGTTTTGACCAATTTCATAGTTGAGAGAGAGAGAGAGTGAGAGTACACTATAAGTGTGTACATTGGGCCCAATTATCCTAGATATGTATAGTCCGACATACCGGCAACAAGAAAAGATAGAAATGTTTTAATTAACTGACATTATACAACACATATACAGAAAATGTAACTTCGGAAGTTCGACACTTGCTTGGGGCAGAACATTTGAATTTTAAACAATTCCTGGTTGAGTGCAATTCGTAACATTTACCATGAATGAAAATATGTCCCTAGCAAAAAGAAAACTACTCTGAGGTCATGTAATTAAAATGCAGGTAAAATATAACATAAACAATTAAATCTTATTTCCATAGAAATTGTGTGAATAAAGTACAAATAAAAAATAAATTGTTATGTATTATTTCCATGGTAAAACTAGAAATAAATAATACATTGTTGAGTGTACGGCAGAAGAAGACCCGTGTCTTAATTAACACATTGCCACCTCAGCTCCCGCCAGACCAGCAGGACGAGCCACTGACGTGCCAGTAACGCGTTATGATGCAATGATTTTCGTCGGAAAAAAACTCGGGAAATAAAATTACTGCCCGGTAAGGGGTGATTCACGTCTCCATGCAACGGGACACAAAATATCTAAATAGGATGACCAAATTCACGCCACATATAATTGACTGACGTAAGATTTAACGCATCTCATTACTGTATGTCAACGGCACGGGTAAAATGACGCGCCCCTAAATTAATTTATTTGGCGACAACTTTGGGTGTGTTGCTTCTAGCCATAATTCGTTCAAGACCGGAGATTATCTGAGATGTAAAGGAAGACATAGAATCCCAGAACATCTGATTATTTCATGTCAACGCGCTGGGTAACGTAACACTCCATTACACCTTTTAACAACCCAACTTTCGTGTTCTTGTATTAAGAATGGAGATTATCATAGAAACTAAGGTATGTATGCAACCTAAGAACTTTGATGTATAAAACAACCATCTTGACTGTACGCAATGTCGTTTACGCGTTTGCAGTGGTTTGGAGATTCGTTTTCCGATTCGATTCCAGACCGATTATTCATATTCAAGTGACGTGTACATTGATATGCTTATCTCAAGGGTTACGAAAATGCTGAATTTATCTGATCTATCCAAAGACTGCTAATGAACTTTGACATTTATTTTGTCGTAGTTTAAAGAAAGTGGCATTGATTATGATCACATTAAACAATTAAAGGGGTTTCACATGCAAGAGGAAGATTAATTTTCTTTTAATATTCATTACCTCAATACCTGATTTTCCAAGATATCTTACAAACCCTCTTTATTTAAGAGAAGACGCTGCTTTTTCTTGAGTGCTGGTGTTGGGAAAACTTGAAGATGTTTTCGCTATTTTTATTGAAACATGGTCAGTTACACAGTTGTAAGGCAGTTTTTTTTATTACAAAAGTTAAAAAAAATCGAATATTGATCATAATGTAAAGAAAAGAGACGAGGTCACTCTACAGGATATAACGAGTTGTAACAATGGCGTACCTGACATTTTTTCTTAGAAAAAAAGAAAACTAGGCATGCCACTCATTATGTTTTTACTACAGGAATCTTCAGGAGCTGAGCTGAACAAACAGGAATTTCAATTCTCGTCTTATACACCTGAACGCCAAGAAATTCAGTAATGAGAATAGTACTACCTCTACTCTGACAATGTCAATATGCGAATACAAGAATCACATGCAATTAACCGGAAATGGTTCAACATTCATGAAGAGTTAAAGTAGTAATAAAGTGACAAATAGTATCTAGAGAAAACACACGTATATCCAGCATGTTAATGATAATGAAAATGTGATAGGCCTTATGGAAGTTAAGTATTAAGTAATATTCGACCATGTGGCCTCTCAACAAAGATTATGATGATGATGTTGATGATGATAAGAAGGAGGAGGGTACATGTAGATAAAAACAAACTTACCGTAGTGCATTTTCTCTGTCTGCCGGGCTTTGAGCCTGGAAGGACCGTGTAACACATACTGCCAAGGAGGCGAGCAGAAGAAAGACTTGACAAGGGTGCATACCGCTTACCGATGTTCTTGTTTCTATCCTTCTTGGTCCTGTTTTCCTGAAAGAGGAAAAATAATCAAAATCAGTCGTGAAATTATCTGAACGTGCTAGGCATTATTATCACGTAAAAAAGAATATCTACAGACGTGTACTAGCGGAAACCGGGTGACAGCGCCCAGACTGAAGACAAACTAAGTTTTCGGCCGTTGCCTGAAAAGCTGCCACACGCCTTACAACCCCCAGATAATATGCTTTACCAAGCACGACGCTCATTAATATACGCTTTACTCCATTTACAAAACGTCTCTCTCTTATAATTATCTTGCGAGTTTGAATGCTAAGTTGCTTGCGCAATATCAGGTTTATGACATCTGCTAATTACTAAACTACGTCACACTTGCGGAAAATCTACAGGAGCCACTCCCGGTAACGAATAACGGAGCACACGCCCCGGTTGATTGATTAATGACAGTGAAAAATTGATGCCTTATTTTTCCTAAAGACTACTTTATAATTACAGATAATCTTTCCTCATTAATGATATCTCAAAACAGGAGCACGTTATGTCAAGCACATGAGAGGAAATACTTTGAGGCAAAGCGTTCAGAGACGGCACGTTCAGAGGTTCTTCATCGGATCAACCATTTCGGCTGTGAATGGTTTGTTACCGAAGCAGAAAACAGCAAGAGATATAGGCTGACAAATCACAGAATGAACGTCCCAAAACTATCCAGAGTTGGAAATGTTTTATATCACGTCGTCTTCCCTCGTTAAATCAGGTATTTGTCTTTGAAGATGCGCTGCATGGTACGTTTTGTCTAAAGCACTACAAGATGGTTCCGAAAAAATCTTAGTGGGTATATCAGGTGACATATACGTATATGTAACGCACCTTTCACAGTGAGTCTTGCGATAACGCCCGCCCCTGTCGCGTAAAACCAAGTATATAAGGCTTTGTCTGGAAGCCGTGGACTCGCATAGCACCCACGTAGAATAAAACAACCAATCACCAATTAGCCTGATCAAACGTAAACGCTGCCACCGGAGCTCCCGAGGCGCTGCGCGTAATGAGATAACCTGTCCTCCCTGTGCTATAATGGGTCAGTCTGCATGGCAAGTGCTTTCACATGCCGACTTTAGTTATGCACAGCTAGTGAGCGACTCGGCCAGTGTCCAGTGTGGCAGCAAAGCAATATATCTGCCACTGAAAAGATCCCATTTAGGCTAAAATAAAAAAAAAGGTATGGTTCTCAGGCACTTTTTTTAGAAATCAATGCGGGCGGGCGCTTTTTTATTTTAATTTTTTTGGTATGTTTCGATAAAAATGTCAAATGATATCGGAAAAGCATGAAAAAAACAGTCGTATTTTGCTAAATATGTAAAAGCATGACAAAGCAAAGGAAATTGTATGGTTTCATCTTCTTGAAAGAAATGTCGGAGCGGCAGCAGCTCAAAATTGGAAAGTTTTTATTGAAAATCAAAATAAAAATTTTTGATGCGGGGGTTTAAAATTGATGCGGGCGATGCCTGAGAACCATACCTTTAATTTTTTTGGCCTTAGCTATTTTTAACGCAAGCTGTAATATATCGATTCTTTGTCTTTGTACTGTTTAAGCTGCTATACTACAGTGATAAAGTGAGGAATAGTCGATGATCATAATTTGAGACCTGGTGTCTCAACTGATTTGTCAGATTGCAGCTGAAACAGTGAGGACGAAAAGTAACAGTCAAGCTTCCAATGTAACCTCCAATATTACACAAAAAAAACTATAACCAAATGCACAAAGTCAGTATTTGAGGGCGGAGTTCTTTGGAAACTGTTATGGAATAAATAAACTTCAGTTTTAATATTCAATATCAACATTCATGCAATTGAA
The DNA here is from genome assembly GCA_026874595.1 of Sipunculus nudus. Lineage (NCBI taxonomy): Eukaryota > Metazoa > Annelida > Sipuncula > Golfingiida > Sipunculidae > Sipunculus > Sipunculus nudus. The sequence continues at coordinate 2,252,977 of CM049319.1, forward strand.
TAGATTCCATAAATTAACTTTACTTGTAGATCACTTGGTTTGTTATTTCAGACTTTTGTGATAATTGAAATTTGTGGCTACCATAAAAAAGAACAATTTTGATTTAATGGATGTTTAATGTATGAATAAAACCATGGTTAAATTTCATATTTGGTTAACATGAGTCTGTGCCGTGTTTTTAACGGCAGCTAAAGCAAACGAGAAGTAAGATTTGTTTATTAGTGTTCTTAAACGACTATGGCGGCATAATTAACACTAATGACTTGGGATAGCCAGCATTTATGGAGTTAATAGCCCGAAAAATGGTAATGTTCGATGAAATAAGCATGACCCGTGCAGTTCGTTCCGTATTAATGATGGTACCTGCGTTCTTCTCATTAACTCTGATCACATATTAACATTTATATAAATTTATTTACGCGTAATTAGGAATGTGGGTATGAGTTTGAACGTGTCGTTTAATCGACAAAATTATACCATCATATCAATAGATGGTAAATTTATTTTTAAAGATGTCGCCCAGAAAATATGTAAATATCTAAATCAACTTGAATGAAAGTGCTTCTTTACATTTATTTGAATTTAAAAATAAATGACATGATACGACATTATATAACTGTTTTACTGGCAGTTGTACTTATATGTATATATCCCGTTATCGGAAATATATGATGGAACAATATATCTATAAATATATATATATATATATATATATATATATATGTTTAATAATATACAATACGTAAAATATACATTATATAATTTTCAATTAATTATTATTATTATTATTATAAAAGAAAATTTTTTACGTGACATGAAACCCAGCCCTGGATACTTGTTCGCCTTTTTCCAATATCGGAGCAATCTAGTCTGCTTAAATCCTCGTGTTTGCGTATATATATATATATGCGTATATATATATATATATATATATATATATATATATATATATATATGTGTGTGTGTGTGTGTGTGTGTGTGTGTGTGTGTGTGTACAGCTTATCGGTTAAGTTTTCGAGTTCAATGTTAACTTTTGGCCTATTTTCTGCCAAATGTTGTACATATTATGGGTTATGATTGCTCAGAAGATGTGAAATTGACAATGGAGAGAAATCCCTCATCCGGGAGCAAGGACATTTGCTAAAAATTGTCTCTATTCAGACAAATCTCCTTTATGTATATAAAACAAAAACCCTCCCCTTGGATACCATAATGTATTACATTCTCAATACATATTACGGAATACATATTTTGTTTATAAGATAAAAACTTGGCTCAGTTGTCAACACTAAATTGTAAACAATTTATACATTTGATTTAAACATTTATCAATATACGACAGGCTTATAATTAACACTTCATGTGAACAGACAATTGAATCCCTTATTCTAACATTCCCAATATGAGATGCCCAGTTGAAAGATTATTAAGGAAATTATAAAACTATAAACCGATTTAACTATAAACTGGCATTATCGCGGAATGTAAAAATTATGTGTTCTGTCCATCTAAAAGTGAGAGGACAAAAGGAACTTTGACCCGCACCTCTAACAAATTGAGGGGACATGTCTCCCCATCCTACCCTTGAACAAGGACCATGGTACGTGACAATAGTTAAGCCCTTCTGGATGAGGAAAAGAAAAAAGAAATAGAGAGAAGAAAAAGAGGGAAGAAAAAGATAGAAGAAATAGAGAGAAGAATGAATTAGTAACCACTAATATCGGATAGTTAAAGGCAGAATTTCAGGTTTCGACTTTTTTTATTTGAAGACTCCTCTCGTATCGGAGGATTCAGTCAGTGAAGATTTCTGGAGAACAAGATAATGCGCGAAATAGCCGGAGCCAGTAATAATATTAAAGGATGCTTTTCACAATTATAAAATCAGCCATCTGTGTGCGGGGGAGAAATATCAAAACTAGGCCTGATTGGTTAAAATCATTACCTCATTATCAAGAGTAATAATTAGCGGCTTCATAACCACTTTATTCAATTACAATTTCCTATTCACAACTTGTGAGATGCCAGAAAAATTACTTTTTTAGAAGAGACATTGATTCGTGATTTTAAGAATAGCCCCTCGCTGTAAGCTGGAATAAACAATTCAATTCCGCAATCAATACAAAAATCAATGCGCACAAACAGGATGCAGTCCGATCAAAATGGGTAGAATTTTTGGTTTTAAAACTCGAGATACATTAAAGGTAAGAAATTGAGAAAAAGAGCACACAAAAGAAAGGCCTCTTACTGAAAAACGAAACGGAAACATACACCGTTTCAGCAAAAAGATGGAATAACCACAAACACCTGGTTATTCAAATGAAATCTATAAATAGTATATATTTCCTAGAGATGAACATAAATGGTCGATGCTGCATTGTTTTCTGACGTCAAGCAAAACACCCACACACACAGACACATATATATATACATATACAGAAACACAAACTATAAAAGGGTATCTATTACAAAGTTAATTCTTTCAACCATTTTGAGTGTGTTTGTAAATTGCGTTTTGTTAATCGCGGGTCCAGAAATATAATAACGAAATTAGCAAGATCCCTACCTGAAAAATTTATGTTCACAAGAGCTCAGTCTGAAACAGTTATCGATCTCATTTGTCTAACAAATTTCTATGGAACAATGAACGAAAGGAACCCAGTGCTTTCAAACGGTTATAATATATTGATGAGATATTGTATTGGAAGCAGTTGATTTTTATCAGATCCGTCGGGAATATTCCATGATAGCTTGGCCATATATACAACAAAGAAGCAAGGTTATGGCTCATGGTGCGTTTACTTTCACCTCAGTCAGGAGGGAAATGTTTTATCCGTGTTTGTGTAGTTATGCTATTGAATATTACGCACATGTTTTCATTAAACATTTGGTAAGGAATAACTATCAAAAGCAATAAACCTTTTTCTTATTTTATTGATATATCTTATTACTTAATCTTATTCAGGGTGGCTTTTGCAGACTTACTGATCTTCCACAAGGCCCTGATTGTTAGTAATCATTTCCACGCGCACTGTTCATAGCGTTTGTATGTTGTGTGTATGTTCACTTTGTCAGCATCATGTTTTTTTTCAGTTTAAATCAAGCACAAACTAGAAACTCCCGCAGGAACATACTAGTAAAATATAGCTTTGACAAAAATGATCTTTCTTGTCGATATATTGGACCCGAACACTCAATGTCAGTCTCACCGAGAGGTGGCGCTACGGATATGAAACCTATGAACCTGATTAGATTCCAGGAAACACTTATGTATCACCGCTCCCTTTCCAACTTATCGCTTAACAACCCCCTTACAATGGTGGTTCAGAAATCGGTCTCACGTTCAACTGATTGGTCGGTAGTATCGAGCAGGTGTCTCGGAGGGCAGCGTGATAATTTGAATCCTGGCCCAGAACATCTGTCGACAATATTATACCTCCTGTGTCTTCCAAACTGCGCCAGACTCCCTTCTCGGCGAGATTTATGCGCTATCATAATATGAAATGCGCCTGTTATAATATGTAATGGTTTGATCGGTATGCAATGCAACACAGTGTACTGAAAAAATGATACTAAATAGTGTTTCAGTGTTTTCAGTATCTAAAGTTAACCAGAACTAGATAGCAGTCAGAGACCACATGTCTACCTCCGCAACGATCCCAATCAAACTTTGGAGGGTTCTACACAAGCGCAAGAAATACATGAATGCAGGCTCCACAACTTCCTAGTTTTACCATTGGTCAGTTACAAATTCTTGTTAATGCCAGAGACTCTCGTCAAGGCTGGGATAAGCATATTGTTCTTTCTCTGGGTATCGTTATCGTTCTGTGGGTGTTATCAGAACCTGTGCAAAATTTTATAAAAGTGCAATCCTAAATTTCTGAGAAATCTTGCGAACAAAAGTTCAGTTAAATAACCCAAACACACACAAAGTTACACAGCAAAACCATAAACACATGGTACAATTATCGGCTGTTTCGGGTTATTTCTCAATAATGTCAATATCTTCCCTTAACCTTGAAAAGATGATTTCCGTCTTATGTTCAACATGTGATTACGTATTATATTGTCGTTGTTACGAGGTCCTTACAGCGAGAATGATCAAAGTCTTGATACAGGACACAAAATTCTCCCGCAGAATGCTAATGGATCGGTTAAAATGGAGTTTAATAAATTTCCTTCAAAGATAAAAAAATGTTCTTACAGTAATGCGTAAGAAAATAGTAGTAATTAATCTATACGAGGGCCCAGAAAATGAGTAGGGCTGTTAAATTATTCCATGGCGTCATTGTAGTGAAGACTAACTTGAATGCGAAGACAAAGGTTAGATTATAATTAACAGATAAAAAATTTAACGCGGGATCAGTCACATTTAATTACACCATTAAACGGCGCTTTAAAGACAAACAGAACCCACAACTTCCGTGATAATATTACACATTTGGTTGTGAATACTGTAAATAAGTGGCACGTTTAGCGGCCCACGGGGGTATTAGAACCTGACCATGTATATAAACCGTGGCCATAAAATCTCCATCCAACAGGCCTGTGGAGTATCAGATTTAAACACACCAGACTACGGCTGGTCCGGTCATGGAGAGCACTGTCAACATCCACGGTCTTGCTAATGAAATCAACTCAACGTGTATCTAAGCGCGCGCGGGGACAAGGCATTTATTGAATTAGCGTGGCATTCTGAACAAATACGGGCACTGGTTTCCAGGATGGGCAGTATTTGGTAAGAATCAAGTTGGATAAGCCTTAATTCGGATCGTGGTAGGGCGGGTTTTAACACCACACGACCCAGAAAGTAAACACTTCCAACCCCTTTGGCGTAGTAGGCGATTTCTACAGGATAGCTGGAATCTGTCTCTAGCTTATGTGGCAACTGGTTTATCCCGCGCGCCCGAAAGCGGGAGCTAAGTTCTTTTTTTCACACATATCCCTCTATGCCCGCGCATCAAGCTGTTTTCTGTCACCCAAAAGGTGCGAGAGAGTAATTGGGTGGCTGCCGCTTGCTGTGTGAACAGATGCCGTCTTCAGCTTGTATGCTTGCTGCCTCTGTAAGTCTAATGACTGTATTGTTAAGAAACCTTCCAGGTTACCTGGAAACTTTCAAGAAGAATATCACAATACTCGGCCATTTCGAAAAAAAAATATTGAAAAATAAAATAGAACGAAAATGAAAAAAAAAACACGACTTAAAAAACTTTTCGGTTAATAAAGTTTCCGCACTAATGTGGATGGTTTAAAAACTGTTGCATAGAAACGTAAAAATCTAAGTTCGAAAAAAGAAATTAACTAAAACTGTGTAGATCTTATTGATGGTAAGTAAGACATCATATTTGGTCTGTACAAAGAAAAGGAATGGAAATAAAACGATAATACAAAAATAAGAATAATGTATAAAAAAGTTCCCCGCCATTAAAACAATTTATTTCATTATGATTTACATGGTTTTTTTAGAATGTTGATATGTTAAACTATGTAAGACTTACTTTCTATGAAAATTGCGTTTATATTTAAATCAGGACTTTACAAGAGTATTTAGCGGTATTCATGTGCTGTCATTACTACCACTCTAACATAAGTTGTTAGTACACTATTAGGATATTGGGCAAACTCGCTATGAGTGGAGATCTTACTATCATTCGTTTATCATTTATTAAAAATACATCTTATGAAGACATGGTGAAAATGGAATAAACAAAGCGAAGATAGTATAACTACCCGATAAAACAACAAACCCTTGCCAGCTCAGATATATTAAATGTATTACATGAACCAAAAGGTGAGCTCATCATGTGGATCAAAATTAGATGAACTTTTAAACTTTCCTTTCTCTCACATGAACCTCCACGGTTATGTTTTTCGTGATTTTTTTTAATCTCATAGACTTGTCGAGATAAAGTAGACACAGGAAGTCAACGCCGCTTTAATATTGTGATGACCATGAATACGGAAATCACATTACAATTCAGGATATAGTAAAGCTTGACGAACGCGCGTATAATCCAGCTTTATATAGAAAAAGGATATGAGGTTATATGAGGCCGAGCTGGGAATGCTCCGTTAAATGTTCCTGTGTAAACAATCCCTGGGTTTTTGCTGCATATATAGTGAAATTATTTAGTGCCAAGTCAGCAGAAATAGGTTTCATGGGACGAGGGCAGATGAAATTAAACACAGCGTGTCTGAAAATATGTTCACGGACTGGTCCCTTCACATAAAACGCTGTGGTTTTAACCTTGGCGCGACCCGGGAACTACTTGTCATCAAATCAGTAATTCTGTGATTTCTGTGTAATGTGGAGTTTTCAGTGTGTGATGAAGACGGTATGGTTTACTCTTGGTCGCCCGCCGGCTTTGTTCTTAATACAAATAGATGTCCCGTGCGGTTGTAAGATTAGGAGCCCGGTACGTGCTACATGATATGTTCCTAAACCCGGCCTGTTGAACGTTTCTACTCTGTATAATGAAAATGGCTGTAATGCGATTGACTCTAAATAGATCACTGGGCAATCATACAGTAATCGTTGGGACCATTATTGGATTTGTAAGAGGGATAGGACCCACGGGATCACATGTCTGTCTGCAGTCCCCGAGGATCACGGGTAGGAAGCAAAATGAAAACAAACCCGTGGCCCTGGTCGCCGTGTTTTAACGCCAAGTCAAGCACTGTCGCAGAGAGATTATTGTTTTTCTAACCAAGCGAGCACTCCATTGTGAATATCCAACGGCTTGCTCTGTTTGCCGTACGTTACCTTTACAAAAGTTAACGGTTGCACTTATGGAAATATTATTGCAGTCCGAAACGTGTGTTTCTTAGGTCAAATTTTGTGCTTTAAGTATTAAAAGGTCTGCTCTTTGCGTTTCTGATACATGAACTCAATAGGAGAAAGAGCAGGCTCTTGTATTGAATGTTCCCTGTATGTAACTTAGTGGTAGCCTTTATGATATAAGATGGAAGCAGTAATGTAAAGTATAAATGAACGGTAAAGAGTAATGAGTGTAGGACTGGTTAATAAGTAAAATAAATACAGCTGGATTGTAAAAGAAAACACCTAGTGTAGTCATCAGTTTAGATGATAACAGAGGACTAACCCTCATACAAGTGTTCTAATGGAAAGTTCCAGTAAAGTATATGCACTTAAAGGAAATTACATAATAATAAATATTTATTTATTGCTGGTTCATTCTTGAAAACTAATTATTTCTTCTGTTTATTGCAAAATAATGACAGTTTTCATTCTCCCTACGAAATTTTATTTTACTCTATCACAATTTAACGATTTTGATTTTGTCAACTAAATATTGAGTTAAATTTATTAAAAAAGCATATACTTCAAACATTAGATTCCACTGCTATATATATCTGTTGTTAGGAACTGACAGCGCTCTGCCTCAGGGCCAAAAGGGCATCTTGATGAAGCAGAGCACGCGCAGTTCTTTTACGATTATGTTAACTGGCATCTTCCAAAGTGCAGACACGATGAAAGTGTACAATATTAATAAATACACAATGCTTTAATCATAGGCCTATACTTTCTTATATCAACATACACCAGGCAGGGCTTGTAATAGACCATGGACCTCCTTTCAATGCATGTTAAAAGGAAGGCAGGGCTTGTAATAGACCACGGACCTACCTTCCATGCATGTCAAAAGAAAGGCAGGGCTTGTAATAGACCACGGACCTACTTCCCATGCATGTCAAAAGAAAGGCAGGGCTTGTAATAGACCACGGACCTACCTCCCATGCATGTCAAAAGAAAGGCAGGGCTTGTAATAGACCATGGACCTACCCTCCATGCATGTCAAAAGAAAGGCAGGGCTTGTAATAGACCACGGACCTACCTCCCATGCATGTCAAAAGAAAGGCAGGGCTTGACCTGATTGGTTCTGTCTACATACGGAACATTTTTTTTCGTTCCTGTGTCTTTCCTTTTTGTTTGTTCCTATGTCCCTGCGTCTTGATTTCTACCTGTAGAGCTACCAGCGGAATTTGGACTTAAAAGAACTGTCTATACTATCGGGATAAAGGCACAATATAACTCTTCATGTGTAATAACTACCTCTTATAAGAAAATGAAAGATACAATTTCTAGGAATATCAGGAATTAGGAAAAAGTGTTGTCCACCCCGGACTGCTAATGATAAAACCTTCAAAAGGTCCCCAGGTCCGTAAAAGGGATGGGGTGGAATTGGGTCTAGGCCTCAAAAATGGTCTCACTGCGGCTGAAAAAGTATACAAGAATGCGGCTTCTGAGTATATAAATTACATTAAAAGCTGTATGAATGAGGCAAGTAATATATATTTGATGACACAACAGTTTGGTTGAAAAGCACTTAAACTATAAATACACACAATCAAGAGAAAATAAAAGGATAGATGAAAATAAAAGAAAAAAAGTATGAGGTGGATTGAAATTTCTTTTCAGTTCACTAGAACGTCCACACGTTCAATGGACACAGTGTCAAATGACGGTAAACGTAGTGGCCCAGGGAATAAGCTCACCAAAGTGTGACTCCGGGGATAATTAGTCTTGTTCTGATAGCAGAACGCTCTTAAGAGGGTGTGTTACGGAGTGACATAAAAGCGGACCAAACTGTCTCGCTAGTAAAGCTTGCTATTCAAGCGAAGCGGTTGGTACGCCGGACCTGTGCGCCACCGACATGGGTTCGAATCCCACATCGGCCCAGAATTTTCACCTGAAAATTTGTCTTCGTAACAATATATATCTTTATTCGTACCAAAGTTAATACAAATTATGTTAATATAAACAGAAATGAAGGGCTGTAAATGTAATAACAAATAATATAAACAAAGTAATGACTAAGTGACACAAGGAAACATTATCTGTTACAGCATCGAAAGTATAGACAGATTTATGATTCTAATATATCATCCTAGGAGCATCCACCTAATTCCATCTGACCGTCTCGACAATTAATCAGTTATTTAAGAAACTGGACGTTATTATTCACACTTATAAATCTTATGTATTGTAGGAGCGAATAAAGAATAAAGACTCCACTATGAGGACAATCGGCTAGTTATCTATTCATTTATACTACTATAAATTACACGTATAAAGGTATGATCTCCTTCTTTTACTTCCGGGATCATTTTTCATCTATCAAAACTGTTTCCTCCTGTGATGAATATTCTATGATTTTACATGATGTGTACAAAGATAGATGGGAACCAGTGAAACTAATAACAATTTCAGCGATTTGTGAGACCCTAAAAAGATATTTTCATTCTTGCTTTCATTTTCTGTGATTTATTACAACATTTCCAGGCGCAACTTCAGCCTTATCACCTGTTGGTATATCCATTATTAACAATCGTACAGTGTACGCTCTTCACCACTGCCAGGAACACGCCTCAACTTTAAAAATTAATTAAAACGCCTTGGCTTTATTTCCCATTCATTTTCATTTCGGTTTTCATTCCTTTCACTTTCCACGCCTTAAACAAGTCAACTTCCCCCGTTTTACGTTATTTTTGCATTTTGGTGACGTTAAAAATAAGATGGATGAAGTGTAGCTAAATGTCAAAAGAGGTTGAAACTTATCGTCACTGGATCGTTTTATTTAATATTTACTATAGTGTGTCCAGTCCATGGTTCTACACATAAATTAATTGTATTTTTTATGTTCCTCAACTTTGTCTAACCAGTAAAAGAGGCGGCGGTTTAGACAAATATGGTATGCATTTCAAATGAATGTAGGAAAAAAGAAGAAAGTGTAAAATATGAGGGGGAGGGGAGGGGGAGTTAACACAAGAGAGCAGCTTGGCAGTCTCTTTTTGTGTTATGTGATTCATAACTGCCTGATTCTGTTGCTCGTGTCAGTCTTTGTTTGGAGAGGGTTTCTGTCATTTAATCAATATAAAATTGTGAGATGGAAATTTAATAAAAATATATTAAAAATCCGGTATTAACAAAGAGGATACGTTTTTGTTTTGGAATGGATGGGCAAATCGTTTTTTGGACATCTTCAAACGCTGAAACATGACTGAACGAATATATATTTCAATTTGAAAATTGTAGGGTGTCCAGATGACTAACCAGATAACTGGTTCTGGATATATTTCGTCAATAACATGAGGTTTCCTGAAAAAAAATCTGGACTTCCATCCTATATTGGCCAATATGCAGTAACTTAGAAACTCAAGCATAGAGTTCATGCTAACTCTCGCTAATGTATAAAAGAGAGACAAATAACCTCAATAAGTTTATCTGCTATATATAAAAATAGATAGTTTGAACATACACAGCACGGATATTGCGTTCTCTTCACTTGTGTCTTGATTAATTCCACCCTTGACGCTGTCAGTGTCTGTGTCCGGCCAATGAATCCTTTGTATTAATCACTATCTGGTTGGTTACGTATTAAATCTGCCCAGAGATTTTGAACAGTCATAAACCTGTTATGATTAATATGAAAGAAATAATGCGCCGTGGTAAGTATGTATATGAGTTTTCTTTCTGTTTTTGACTACCACAATTTCTTTATGAATGTTAATTTTCTTAGGAATTAAGAAAAGCAGAGAACCTAGCCACTTTTAAAAAATGCGCAAGACATACGTATTTGTGCAATATTTTGATCGCCTGTGATTTTGCAGATTATGCACATTTTTTTTCCATACTATGATATTAATAACATTTTATGGGTTTAATGTCTTTTATAGGGTTAATTTCATATCATAGTACATGTATTTAATGCATTTTGTGCATTTCTTAACTAGCCTAAGTTATTAGGTATTTAAATCTAAGTATTTAAATCTTGGTCGGATCTATATTTAATGAATATTTTTTTCATGTTAATTTTTATGCAATTGCTTGCTTATTATACCGTTTTAGTGCACAACATCATCGATCTTACACTTTACAAAACAAATACATTTCCTGAAAATTTATATATCATAAGCCATTAAAAAAGTCTTGAAATAAGCCAAAATAAGTGTTGCAAAAGGCTAATTCATGATTTTAAATAGGCCACACTGAGCATTTACCTTCACTGATATTTGCTGATATAATTAGCGATTCACCTCTGGTTCTTGTTCACAGCCGACTATTGTGACAAGGCGCGGTGATCTAATTATAATTTAAAAAATTCCCCTGCAATAGAGACATTGATCTTGTTCGATAACCCATATTTAACCTTTCTCTGGACAGTCAGACCAATTTGTTACATTTGCAACTTACAGAATGTATTAAAATAAAACACCAAAACTACAGTTAAAGAGTGTTTCATATTCAATAGCCTTTAATTAATATGTCACCCCTTTGCCGCCACGTGTCTTAGTGGTGTAGTATTACTTATAACTCGTCTGGTATGTTGTTTTCACCGACCATGAACACTAATTTGATTTACAATACTGATGGCACTGCTTTGGATGAGCTCGATATGGAAAGCATCTATAGAGGGAGTGCAAGTCAAAGTCCAGTCCTCGTGCTGCTGAGAAATTTATCTGGGATTTTATTGACCCATAAGGGTTCACGAAAACTTACGAAATAATTGGCGTAAACATACATTTATTGTAATTAGTGGACATCGCATATTTCTGTTAGAACACGACTTCCACTGCTGTCGGTTAAGGAGTCGGTTTTATAACCACTGAGTAAATTTTAACCTAATCAACAACGTAAGAAGCAAATTTTGCACAAAACAAAGAATAAGTTATAACCATTCACTTCATTCGGTTTCATTTCCTTTTTCAGGTTTGTGGCCGATGCGAAGTGAGCGCGCGAGACATACAACAAGCCTTATCTATAACAAGTAAAGTACCAAGTCGCGGCTATAGAGACCCCATAGTGTTGCCTGTACATTTGTTTAAATTTATACCAAGATGTCAGCCTAGGATAATTGGATATTATTTAGAAGCTCAACATAACGGGTTTTTTTTATTGTGATGATGATATTAAAGACCGCAATTCAGTAACAAAAATATAAGGTAATTATTATACACGTGTTTAATATGGTTAATTAGTACATAGTATTAATTTAATATGATGACACAAACGGGTGTTTCCGTCATCATAACCGGGTTTAATAAAAAAGTGAAAAATAAAGGAAGCACAGAAACGACGACAGGTAATTATTTACACACACAGGTCTATATAACATGCAAACAATGGTTTAATTAATATGATAAGAGGACACGTGGTTTCTATTTATGTAATTAATGACGATATTATATACAGGCTGGTGTTTGTTGGGTTAAATATATATAGCAGCTCTTAGACAGTTCATAATCTCTACTAGGATGTATAAATTATGGGGAGGTCGACACATATTGGACAACGCGTCAAGTGACTTGACAAAGGGGGCCATTTGACTGTAATAAATCTGAATTATATCGCGAATATAAGCTTAGTCCAGACCCAGCAACTCCGGTCTAATAGTGTGGCTGATGTAGGGTACCCCGGCACACTGAGGGGTAATTATCTTTGCCTAGCAGTTAAGACAGGCTCTTAAATAGGTCTAGTGGTACCCGGAACATAATTAATCTCATCTGGAGGATAATTACGGCCATATATTCACAAGTTCATGATAAGGAATGCGCTGATCCAAATGCTCTTATCGCATTAGAGCCTCGTGTTGTTCTAAGGGCAAGCTCACCATCAGTGGACACCGAAATATGACGATTTATACCTCTTTATATACAGACTTACGGCGGCATGGTATTTTGTGTTTACAGATAACGAACGTTACTAGATAAGTTAAGTGTTGATGCACTACGTATTACGATCTCCAAACAATAAAACTGGTAGTGGCAGGAGAATGGCGTAATTAACTGTAATATCTACACTACGGTTTTATAGTCTCCTCACAGGGGTGGGTTTTCACGAAGGAATATCTCCAGATAATGTATATTTATTCCTCGTGATAAAATCTCCATTATGAAAGGAGGTTTACCCTGAGTATGATATGTCATCCCACGCAACGATGTCACTCTGTGCTTGTGTCGTTAGGGCATCTCATCGTAGGCCCTGATTCGGATATATATTATCAGCCCTTATAGCGCTATAAAAACATAGGAATTTTTAACTCCTATAAAAATTGATAGACTTTGATAATATATATATTCTTTAATTTAAGGGCTTTCATATTTCTGCACATATGCGCCCTTCACAAGGAAAAATCCAAAATATAGATATCGTTTGTCTGTTCTAAGATACAGTTACGTCGAAACTAAAATCAACAAATATCATTAAGACAGAAGTGCAGTTATTTTAAATATAGACTATTTCACATGTGAACTACGAAATATAGAATCCAAAACAAAATAATCTAAACTATCGTTTGCTTTCATTTATGATGACAACCACTGCATGTCCATATATCATGCGGAGAGAAAAATATATCTTCTTTTGTCTCCATTAAGCTTCATCCATGCATAGACCAATATATAACAGATTCCACCATTGGTCTTTCCTTTAAGTTCATACAGACACAAAAACACACATGGATATATCATTAGAAACGAATATATTCCCTTAAGAATATAATACATTAATGCCCCAGATCCTATTTAAGAAACCCTTCGGGCGTTGTTTTCCCAACAATGGTTGTTCTACTGTGAACGTATGTGTATTTCATGAAGTTTCAGGATGCTGGCCACGAGAACACGGGAACACTCTTTGCAAAGCATCACAGCCTGCTGCGACTGCAACAAACGTAAGATGCAAAGGTAATGAGGAAAGAGAGGATTTATATAGCATCACCTGCCTCAATGATCCACTGCTCAGCATCAAATACGTCTGTCATAGAAAAAACTATCAATGGCCAGGCCAAAGAAGACAGGGCTGTCTTTTCCCGGTTTCCTGGACTTCTGTTTTTGTAGATTTTGTTTTTCTTGCTCGCCAGCGTACCATTGTTACACTACTGGCTTAATGGCAAAGTATCTGTGCGACTTTGATCTATGTTGAACTATATATAAGTCGGTCAGCTGTGGAGGCCTTCCCGGGTAGGCTCACAGGAACATCCATTAAAGAACGGTTCAGGTGTGCTATGCTTGGGAGACTGCAGGATGGAATAACGTTGAATACTGTTAATAAAACAAAACCCTACTCCCTCGCAAACAATCGGCGTCATTCCTTTGACCAAATGTAGAGTACTTCGGGGAACCAGAAAAACACCTGGGAGGTTTTCGGATGACTTCCCCCGCATATGTTCTGAGCTAGCATGCGCAGTTGCTTCTAAATGTATCAACCGAAGGATTACCTCCAATTTATATTGTAGGCCATTCTTAAATTAAACAGATAATAAACCATGGTAGAGTACTTCGGTGAACCAGAAAAACACCTGGGAGGTTTTCGGATGACTTCCCCCGCATATATTCTGAGCTAGCATGCGCAGTTGCTTCTAAATGTATCAACCGAAGGATTACCTCCAATTTATATTGTAGGCCATTCTTAAATTAAACAGATAATAAACCGTGGTAGAGTACTTCGGTGAACCAGAAAAACACCTGGGAGGTTTTCGGATGACTTCCCCCGCATATATTCTGAGCTAGCATGCGCAGTTGCTTCTAAATGTATCAACCGAAGGATTACCTCCAATTTATATTGTAGGCCATTCTTAAATTAAACAGATAATAAACCGTGGTAGAGTACTTCGGTGAACCAGAAAAACACCTGGGAGGTTTTCGGATGACTTCCCCCGCATATATTCTGAGCTAGCATGCGCAGTTGCTTCTAAATGTATCAACCGAAGGATTACCTCCAATTTATATTGTAGGCCATTCTTAAATTAAACAGATAATAAACCGTGGTAGAGTACTTCGGTGAACCAGAAAAACACCTGGGAGGTTTTCGGATGACTTCCCCGCATATATTCTGAGCTAGCATGTGCAGTTGCTTCTAAATGTATCAACCGAAGGATTACCTCCAATTTATATTGTAGGCCATTCTTAAATTAAACAGATAATAACACCGTGGTAGAGTACTTCGGTGAACCAGAAAAACACCTGGAAGGTTTTCGGATGACTTCCCCCGCATATATTCTGAGCTAGCATGCGCAGTTGCTTCTAAATGTATCAACCGAAGGATTACCTCCAATTTATATTGTAGGCCATTCTTAAATTAAACAGATAATAAACCGTGGTAGAGTACTTCGGTGAACCAGAAAAACACCTGGGAGGTTTTCGGATGACTTCCCCCGCATATATTCTGAGCTAGCATGCGCAGTTGCTTCTAAATGTATCAACCGAAGGATTACCTCCAATTTATATTGTAGGCCATTCTTAAATTAAACAGATAATAAAACCGTGGTAGAGTACTTCGGTACACCAGAAAAACACCTGGGAGGTTTTCGGATGACTTCCCCCGCATATATTCTGAGCTAGCATGCGCAGTTGCTTCTAAATGTATCAACCGAAGGATTACCTCCAATTTATATTGTAGGCCATTCTTAAATTAAACAGATAATAAACCGTGGTAGAGTACTTCGGTGAACCAGAAAAACACCTGGGAGGTTTTCGGATGACTTCCCCCGCATATATTCTGAGCTAGCATGTGCAGTTGCTTCTAAATGTATCAACCGAAGGATTACCTCCAATTTATATTGTAGGCCATTCTTAAATTAAACAGATAATAACACCGTGGTAGAGTACTTCGGTGAACCAGAAAAACACCTGGGAGGTTTTCGGATGACTTCCCCCGCATATATTCTGAGCTAGCATGCGCAGTTGCTTCTAAATGTATCAACCGAAGGATTACCTCCAATTTATATTGTAGGCCATTCTTAAATTAAACAGATAATAAACCGTGGTAGAGTACTTCGGTGAACCAGAAAAACACCTGGGAGGTTTTCGGATGACTTCCCCCGCATATATTCTGAGCTAGCATGCGCAGTTGCTTCTAAATGTATCAACCGAAGGATTACCTCCAATTTATATTGTAGGCCATTCTTAAATTAAACAGATAATAAAACCGTGGTAGAGTACTTCGGTACACCAGAAAAACACCTGGGAGGTTTTCGGATGACTTCCCCCGCATATATTCTGAGCTAGCATGCGCAGTTGCTTCTAAATGTATCAACCGAAGGATTACCTCCAATTTATATTGTAGGCCATTCTTAAATTAAACAGATAATAAAACCGTGGTAGAGTACTTCGGTGAACCAGAAAAACACCTGGGAGGTTTTCGGATGACTTCCCCCGCATATATTCTGAGCTAGCATGCGCAGTTGCTTCTAAATGTATCAACCGAAGGATTACCTCCAATTTATATTGTAGGCCATTCTTAAATTAAACAGATAATAAAACCGTGGTTTTTTTCACAGGTAATCCCCTCGGACTATATTTATAATCCCGCCTACATCTTGGTGGTTTATCTCCACTCGTCTGTGACTATTAAGGGCTGAACGTAGACTTTGGGATTAGGTGTTGAACTAGGGAACTGAAGGCAGAATTTTGAAGTGTAAAACAATTTCTGAGACCCACTTTTATATCTGAAGGAAAATTTGAATAATATTAGTAGACTTTTTATGAATTATTTGGTCATCTACGGGTAGAGAATGTGTTTACGACCTCACAATTAATGATGTGGTATGATTCACGTTTTACTAGTAACCCAAAGACGGAAATAGTTGATTCAAATTTTTGCATTTATTGCCTTATCATTCACCCAGTAGGGGTATTAGTTATGCAAACAAGAGCAGCCTTATGTTAAGAATATGGTCTGTTTACCAAAATATGAATGCAACATGATGTAAGACCACTGCGATGTATTCCTCGAGATTGCATGTATCACAACTGAAGTAGGCTTTACAGGCTCAATTATCATTGCCTACTGAGTCAGGTTGCCAAGGCTTTTTACTTGGATGCACTCGACTGCAGTTTTATACGATAAAAAAAAAAATCAATTTGAATTCTACAAAGCGGCAGGTCAAGATTTACGTGGGACAGAGTCTCATCCGTACAGTATCATGTCCTCTTAAACAGTAGTGATATCTTATCAGATAAGTCTGTCTGTTCTCACGTAGACACTTTTTAAAGCTCCGATAACGGTTGTAAATTGGCGCGGGCAATCAGTCGACGAGTCGTTCTCTTGTGTTGGAGGGAGATAGATCAGCGCTTACATACGGCGCGGTTATAGATCGCGGTCTGAGTGGTATAAGCGTTGACGTACGAGTGTTTTAAATCCTCGCTTGTCAGAATGGATCAGTCGGAGCCTGAGGCATTGTTAGCTCGTCAAGGCGGTCACGGGATGACGCCAAGAGAGGTTTATCCCCCACGATCCTCGCGAGGAGTAAGGTGGCCCCGGATTATCCCGCCGTGTGTGATACGTGGCTGTTACATGTACTACGCGTACACATGCACGTTTAGACCTCTTCATGGATGGCAGACGGACATACACCAGTTCTTTGTAACACAGAAGTAGTATATCAGAACAGAATTTAATATATACTGGAACCACTGCTAGTGCTAATACTGTTCCTACTGTACTAAACTAAACTATAATTAAATTTACAGAAAAATTATAAATCGCCTACTATTTTTACTACTTCTACTACTACTACTACTACTGCAACTTCTTCTACTACTACTACTTATAATAATATAAAACAAAGATTAAGGTCACTTAAAAAAAAGATGAACAGAGGCCCACCAGGCCGTATAGGATATGGTAGATTATTTACAAGAGCTTGCTTTAATAAAACGATTACATATATAGCCCACGGTACTGGGATTTAAAATAAAATGGTTGTAACTGCGGACAGACTCAGTATCCACTGACCCGGCCACCTTACTATAGATCAAATACAATGCCTCTGGGTATTGTTGATCCTCTCTGACAAGCGAGGATTTGAGACATTCGTAAATCAAGGTAATACGACTCAGGTCGGAGTCTATCAGCACGTCGACTAATCTACCGTCTGCTCTGTACGGGGCTAGTAGACTGGTGCCCTTCCTAAATATAGACTGGCTCCAACGGAAATAATGATCCTTTGACCATGTCGTAATGAAGTTCACGGGGGTTTTTATATGTTAAATCTAAAGGTTATAATATATGATTGGCCAAAACATGTGCATTTGATGAAGTTGTTCTTGACCTTGTATCAGCAGTTTGCAGGCGCAAAACTTCTATAAATAGCTACCTTATAAATGACTTGGCAAACTATCAAGTGTACACGTAGTCGATATGTAGCGGTGATTCTGATAAATTGTGGAATATGTTTGACTTTATTTATGCAATAGTTGTGTGATTTAAGTTATGTGTGTGTGTGTGAGAGAGAGAGAGAGACAGAGAGAGACAGAGATCATAAATTATGAAAAATAAAAATAAAAGAAGCTGAGTTTGACAAAAAGGAGCTGAGAAGCAAGAGAGTTGAACATAAATAAAACAGAAGAAAAGGAATGAAACAATTAATGAACACTGGAAAAAAACCCAAAAGAAATGGAAGGGATAGAAAGAGTGGAAGGGACAAGGTTAGCCATTTATCACTGAGATCAGCTGTATATATAAACGTCTATATGATGACACAAAGTGACAAGAATATCCAGGTCCACCATGGGACATGGATATTTTTAAAACTCCTATCTCACCTAAGGAACTATCAGTAACCGTTTTTATTCTTGTTAATACCCAAGTCCACAGAAATAAGATCAATAGCGAACCGGGAAAGTAGGCAGGGAAAGGCCACCAGGGTCCTGTTTCTTCCAAACCTTCAGCTGGCGTGATATAGTTTGCAAAAACTACTTGTTAATCGGATTGAATGGTCTGATTGGCACGCCTTCTGCTGGTTTAGGTGTTCACTATGAATGCTGCGGTAATAGCGAGTAATTTAGTGTCACTCGGCGAGAAATCACCACAGACTGCCTGAAATATCCCCCCGCCGAGCGAGGACGTTACGGTGAAAGGGATAAGCTCATCAACCACTATCACCGTGGTTCAGTGTTACTATTGGCTTAAACACTTTTGGCTCTGTTTAAAATAACGGAAATGTTTAAATTTATATAGTTTATTTTTATACAGTAGTAAAGAAAGGGTATTCTGGCAGACTTCTCCTTCACTCAGCAGACGGACGGAATTAAGTTCATTGAGACACTGGAGAACTCTTGTAATGTTGTCCACCCACACCAGGGTTGGCTGGAACGGGATGCATCAGGATAGTAGGGACTGAGTTGACAAAATGCCCTATCCGGCTGATAGCATTAAGAACCTGAACTCCACACGTAATTTATGCCTGACGGTGAACTTACGTGGAGAGTTGTGCAATGATTTGATTTGTAAAAACAATGTGTAATTATAACATTTTTTAGTTGGCTTATCATCAGACACCCTGCTTGACCCTAAAGTCTGACCAGAATCTACATTATCCACATTATATTAATGTATATTTTTTATACAAACACACATATAACCTCTGGACCAGCAATTCCCTCTGCTCAACCAGAGAATGAAATCCTTTTTACGGTACATAAACTAGAGCTTTGTTCATAGTTTGTCATATTTCGGTGGCAGTTTTATCGACAAAACGTATCTATCAAAACTTAGCAAGACAACAGGGGTCTAGAGAACTACCTTGACGATTTGACCACCAGCGCGCTACTGCATGTGTAACGGAATAACTGGGACGATTGATCCCCGGCTACTCTATGATGGTGTTTGAGTTTGACATCAAGCCTGCACTGTGACAGTGTCTCTACATACCTGACATGAGACCCTTCTGTTTCTGACTTGAAACGTCAACATGCCGTGCAGGATGTAAAGTTAACCCAGCATGACGCCTAGTATGACATATATATGATTCACGATTCTGTTACATGATTATTCTGCAAAACTATATTTTGTGTGTGTGACAGAAGTGTTGCGAAACGGCAGATTTCTATGGCAGTTTTTAGCTGATCACAGACAGATTGAAAGCTGTTATGTCTCTTTGATTTGACACAGCGTCATTTTACTTCATTTTACAGCGAGTTCAAAATAATTGGATTTCCAAGAAAAAAAAATTATTGTGCACCCATTTGGATGGTTCTCGCAAATAGCGGCGTGAAATGTGTTAACAAATATTTACTGAGTTGAAATAAAGACCTAATCGGCCTAACCGGCCAGAGTTAAAGACCGAATTTTATTCTAACTGAAAAAAAACTAAGGGTAAATCTAAAATTAAATGGAGATTAGCTGATCATATTATTTCGATGCCATGCAACCATTCATGTAAATGATTATATAATACCTATACTGTCAGTTATGTGTATCCTCGTATGTTTAGGTCACGCATGAACCTAACTCAGACCTATATATCTTATGGAGCACACAGCCGGCATCGGCTTAAATAACGCAAACCATTCATCGACTAATCCCCATTCGCATATGCTCTTTTTATACAAGGTCTTTTTATTTTTAAAAGATCAGATTTGTATATATAGAATTCTTTCGTTTGATTATGGGTTTCTTTCTGAAACAGATTGATTGAAAAAAGATAATTCTCATGTTGGATTAATTCTTTAAAGGCAACGAAATCAGTTTGCATAATAATTTCGAATTTTTAGGAGATTTAACAAAAAGTTATAGTTGAAACAATGATATGACTCACAAAAACCTTCTTGTTCTTTAAGCAATCCCATTTCCATGAACAAAGATAACCATGCTGCTGTTTTATGAAGTACTTAGTAGTTCAACCAATCCAAAGAAAAAAAGACATATTTACAACATGAAAGTCAGCTCAATATAAGGGGAAATAATCATTCTTGAAGACGACTTGTTTCATTTATAAAAGAATATCTGTCTCGCTCTCTGTCTCTGAAATACACGAAGGTTACCTTTCACACAAGCATTACAACTATTTAGTGTGGACAGCTGTGCCTTTTTTTCTGTTTCTTATTCATGAAACCCGAGGCTAGCATCGAGTCAGAGATTGCTTTAAATCATGTTAGATGCGTCACAACGGAACTGATTCATTGATAAAGTTAAAACACTCATAACTGACACATCCAGAGCATCTTCAAGTCAGAAAGAGATCAAAGCGAGAGGTCTTCAGCACTGATATTCCTTTATGGAAATATAATTACAAGCGTTCAGGGTATAAAGATAGAAAGCATATGGTCAGTAAGTTTCACCTCTAATGTTTAACGTTTCAACGCTCTACCTAAATTCATGCCTGATGTATTGATAATTAGAGCATATTTAAATTACTGCAATATTACCGAAATATAAATCCCATATGAACTATATGTTAACTTTAAGTATGTATAAGTTAAATTCTTGTGGTCCGTATAATATCCCTCATGCTTTTAAGAAGTAGTACCTAAAATAAAGTTTGAATCAGTTTATGGAGAATATATGGTAATTATGCCATCTTGCAGGTCTAACTTTAAAGATACCCGACTCCAAGTGAGAATAGGATAAAACAGACCTACCTTTCCAAAGAAGCAAAAAATCCGTTGGCGCTGCGTGTAGACTGTTGCGGGTCTGCGCGAGTTGTGGTCGAACCTCAGGCGGGAGCAATCCTTATATACGGCTTGGCTCCCCCGCGTGTAACGATGAACAAATATTTGTCAACTTATATGCTTAATGCGTCGATCAACCGGCATATCCGTTACCGGATATTACCAACACACGCATCAAGTAACGACTTGGGACCTGTAGACTTGGTACTTCTGCCTCGCAGGACTGGTTGTCTGTTGACGTCGCCGCGGGTTCCCTCTTTATTAAAGGCTAACGTTCTACCTATACAAGTTCTGCTGCTGTTTTTTTTACATAAGCGCTGTTGTCTACTCCTGACGGTTTTATATGTGTGCAGCTAGTTCACTGACCCCTGCTGTTCTGTTTGATAATATGTTTGTAGACTCTGTTATTTATTTCACGGAGTAATTGCACATCATTTATCATTGCTTCAACCCGTTTAATTAAAAGCAGAGTCTAAAAAGATATAAAAAAATATTTATCTTCTTATTCAAGAAATATCGAATGATAAGGCATATGTTTATATGCGTTTTGTAGCATGTCAGACATAAAATCAATAACCAGAGATAGGAGTTAATATGTTTTGCATTACATTTAAAGAAGAAAAAAAAAAATGATTGTTAGTAGTAGTGTGGATAAAAACGCAGGTGAAGTTTTTATCAATTACAATAAGACATATTTTGCGCTTTAGAAATTAAATTTTTATTAAGAAATAAAAAAAATCAATCGTCAAGTTGAAATTTTGAAATGTGCCACAAAAGGATTGATTTGAACGGTCCTGCTTGGACGATCAGTCACTTAAATTATCAAGGAAATAATTGACGCCTATAATTAACGATTTTCTTTAATACGGTCTTCAAAATCGCATTTTAGGTATCACATTCTGAATTGGTTTTATTTTTATTAATCAAATTGTTTTTTCCTATTAATATTATTTTTTTTACACGTGATTTATGAAATGATTTGAATGATAATTCATTTTATTGTTTAGTTTTTCTTAAGTATTGTGCTAAGAGAAGGAGCGTTTTAGTTTTTCTATTTCATATTTTACTATTGAGATTTTGTGATATCGTGACGGCAGGCAGGACCATAGCAACGGTCGTTAATAGCCAGTGATCCGCTTGATTAGCCCCGGCGATATCAGGAGATCCCTATTAAATCCGCTGGCGTCGAGTCTTATCTCTCTGAGATAACGAGCTCATTAACGCCTCCATCTGTGACGTCATAGCCAGGGCACCCGGTGTTAAAGCACACGCGTGCGAAACTAAGCACTGAGACCCGCGCTCTTATTGCATTTGACATACGAAACAAAAACTACATCCAATAGCTCTGTCAGATCCAGTCCTAAGACATCATGACTGAAGATTTGACGCGCCCTCTGCTGAAATCGCTCTTGTCCTTCACAAACCAGAAAGACTTGAAGGTTGTGCTTGGACATTGCTTCCGTTCACACCATTCGTGTGTTTTGTGTGTGAGATATACAAAAACGTATACTCAGTGACGTTCCCCGCTTAATGCAGCAGACAAAACCAGCTGTTCCTATCGTAATTGAGACCCGCTCCGAAACAATACATGTTTGTAAGACTGGTGGTATTTTTTAGATTGGCCATGTTTAATTTTTTTCCAAAACCTGTCTTGAGTCAACGGACAATCTTCTCTTTTTGTCTCTCAGTCTCTCTCTGTCTGATCTGTTCACTCATATATTAATCATTTATGTAAAAATTTATAATTAGTATAAAACATTTCAACTGCCCGTTATATATATATATTTAAATATATATATATATATATTATTTATTTGAATACACAGGTTGCTTTGATAAAATGGATAATATAAACAATCTTAAACGACATAAGAACGACGTAAACGACAAGAACAGTAAAAATGGACAAGTTACATAACTGCGAAACTAGGTGACACAGGATTTCATTTCGAAGGTATCTTTGACTTAATATCATTCAAATGTGATATCTCTCTCGCTCGTGATTGAATGTCAATTTTATTTAATTTAAAACAAAATAAGCTTTCTTTAAATTAAAATTTCATTTTCGGTGAATATTCCCTTATGAAGAAAAACTAAATCATATATCAGTCTTGATAATTCAACTAAAGTTTATTAGTTTTTAGATGGGTTTTGTGTAAATGTGTTTCGAGGATAGCCCTGAAGACTACGCGGTCTCGTTAAGTCAACAAAACTATATACTGCTTATTGTATTGTGCATGTGTAAATACTTCGTTGCCCAAGACATTCACTCAAAGGACACCTTCCCCCCTACTCAACATTTGATGGATATGTACAGGTGGTGGTCTCACATTAACAAGAAGGGGATATATTAATACTCTCACCTGTCTGTCTGACAACAAGCATATTCAACTAAGTCTACCATTAACTGTTACCAATTAATGTATATCTCCATTAATTCCGCTGTTGACGGTGGTATAATGTAAGTCTCTAAATCAAGGCGGGCGCTACCAGGTGGGAACATTTTCTAGGTTGCCGCTGCTGCGCCTTTGTTTCCCGTTAAGGGGACCCCTCAGGTAACGCCGCGACAACTTGATTCAGCCAGCGGTCAGCCAGCTGTTAAAGGAAAAATGCATCAGTTCATAAGTGGCAGCTGAAATAAATCTCAGGATGTTTTATCAATTATTTACGAGCATATAGGCGTGCCTGAGGAACTGAATTTACACATGTACTGAGAGCTCGTGAAAATTGGACACACAGTGTAAACTGGAACATAATCTTTAAGCATATAATGATCATTTTAAGAAAGAACAGTCAAGGGTTTACCTATTTTATAAAGAGGTTGAATCATGTTTTAATACGTTATCCATTGTAAAAAAAAAAACAGTACCGGAATGTAACATTTAAAGTATTGACTCAGGTCTGGATAGTTAACACTGGATAGTCCAGTGACCTACTTTTTAATTGTTAATGGTTAGGTATTACCAGATGAAAAAATCAAGTTTTTTTTCGAGTTGATTCACCATCTCTCGCTTGACTCGAAGCGCATACAATACACAGTTTTGGAACTCACTTATAGCAGTCATGATTCATTATATAGTGATTGTTATTTAGTTTTAGTAGATCATACGTATCAAACTCTTGTGAATGTCTACTAAATCCTCAGGAATGATACAGATTATGATTATTGGTGATCCTTCGATAAATTCTTATCATTTGGTATCATGGACAATGGACTGATGTTTTTCTTGTTGTTACGGAACCTAATATCAACAGATCACGTATGCGTGATGAACATAAATTTTGTAATGGAGAACAAAAATCAGCGTGAAATGTCTAGGGGAATGAATAAAGAAGTCAGTGGTTTTTTGTAAACAAATAACCATAATTTATTCTTAAAACAACCCTAACATTACAATACACTAAATCAATACAATGACACAGTATAACAGCAGTATAACAGCAAATTAATACAATCACACAGTAAAAAAAATTCACAGTACCTGGATACCACCACTGTCACGGCGATATGTTCTTTTAAATGTATAAGCTGGATGAACAGTTCCCACAAATTCTCTCGGAGAATAAGAGTCCAATGTAAAGCTCTTGTAACAATCCCAAAAGTAAAATGAAGACCAAATAAGATTCGTCACAAATCCAGAAGAAAATCTGAAGAAAATCTATAATTGCCGCACTTATTGGAATAGGTCCTAAAAACTAACATACACGCTTCTGTGTCCGCTTGAATATTCTCTCGCCTCTCTCTCGGCTTTAAAACACAGCCCTCTATTTATAACTTCTCACCTCCAGCCGAGAACCTTCCATTGCTCGAACAATCTAAAGAATCCAACACAGTAAACACGTTCAAAGAACATACTAGAACAAAGAACGCTGTGTATCTAGGGTTCAACCAATGCGAATTAAACCGAGCCTGCAACATCCGGCAAGGCGAGGCCGCTACAACACGAGCTACGCGTGGCACACAAACAAACACATGGGACATCCTTGTGCAAAATAAAAGAATCTTTACACAATAACAGGGGCACCTGTAACATTGTTTATAACATTATATACACAAATTCATAAACTGAAGCAAGCAGAATTGTCGTTTTTTATACTTCTCCTCAACTTTTGATCACAGAGCCGTAGAATTATTATTATTGTCTCCTGAGTTATGTGATCCTTTGATGTGACGAATAACAATTAAGAATTTCAAGCTGAGATTTAGACACATAGTAGACTTTTGCATGACAAAAGAAACTTTGCTTTGAGGTGCAAGTATGTTTAATTTGTACATGAATTTCTTGAATATCTGGTTATCTGCCCCAAATTGAATAGAATAAATGAATAGTTACCCGGTTCCTTTCTTTTTCATAATTACCAGCTCCCTTTCATTCTTATTAAATAGACAGTGCCATCTAGTGACGATGCTTCTATACACCTCAGGATGATTAACATGATTGATGGCAAAGGAACTGACGTGTCTGATGGGTCCGGATCTGTAAATTAAAGACCCGTCTTAGTAATTAATCCGTCATTTGCTGGGGCATTAATGAGCGCCAAGCAATGAAATACGCATTAATTCTCAGTGTTTTCATCGTTGCTTTATCCACAATGTACAAACGATGGACCGTTAATTGTACTTTTTTCCAAACAGATTACCACAGTGAGGGTTTTTCCCAGGATTATGCCATGACCATTACAGGACTCCTGTATGCCGGGGACAGATTGGGTTAAATACACGGCTTTTAAAACTTTCCAGAGATTACATTTAACCGGATCGTCATACATTCTTTTTATGACCTGATTGAAGATCTGTAACCTTAAGCGTGAAGGTTATGATCCATCTCTTCATGGTTAAAGATCACGATATTCCAGGTACGTGAAAAACTAATCGGCAGAAGTTCTTAGAATATATCTAAAAAAATATTAAATCTTATAGGAAGTGTCACATTTTTTACAAATAATAATCCCCTGCTATGGGGTGACTCGACGGGGAGGGGGAATGGAAAGGATAATATAAAAAGACCGTTGCATACTGTTTTTAAAATGTATTAGGCAAAACAATTGGAATTTTCGTCTTTTGGTCATATCTTCAGTTTATGAATGAACTAACAATGTATAATAAATATATATTAATAACAAATAACAAACAAGGAAATAATTAACTGAACTCAGTTGTTGGACTCTGGGATTATTGAAATTACCATTTTTTACAGACATACCAGCTTTGGTGATCGATATATGAAGACAGGTTAATCATACATGTATAAAGAGAAAACATGTTCTTGTGTTCAACAAACCATTTAAATAAAAAAATCAATGGGTTCAGTTAAAACCTATAATTCTCAGCCTTTTATTAAATTTTTAAGCCAAACGTCAAATGACCATGGCAAAACCATTGAAGGAATTACTCAAAATTCGAGATGAATTAACTCGAGTGTTTGAACGTGATTTATACGAGGAATAGGTTTCATCTTTTACATTTTCCTGATCTCAACACATATAAAAGAAAGAGCAGATGACAAACCATTAGAATTTAAAAGGAGAGAACATTCTTTAAAAAAAAAGAGAGAAAAAAATGATGTTGAATTAAGAAAAATTATATATAAATATCAAAGTGCAATAAAAACAGGAAACGGAAAAATAAAACTGGTTGTACGGTACCTGCAACCAACTTATGTTATATTTGTGTTTTAATGAACCTTTGATTCTCAAAAATTGTATACTATCTTTGAAACGGGAATAACATCTAAAACGTTCTCCTAAATATACAATGCAAATACACAGATTCTTACCACGATAATGGTTTATCTTTGGTGCAGGACAGCCGGTTTAAGGCTTATTCCGGAGAATATATTCTTCAAACTTATTTTTAGATGATAGAAGTAGACTTTATTTTTCAGAATAAAACACACCTTTTCAATGATAAGACATACGAGAATTTTAATTGATAAAAATCTACGATTGATTCCCCAAAACCAGAAAATGGCAGTATCCAGGGGGATTATATAAATTTGATGTAAATATGTGTAGTTTAATACATTGCAAAATTCACAAATCGATCTTATACGTTATATGATGACGAAAATTATAAACATAATTATGTATGAATCTTACGTCTTAGTAATAAAAAACACGCGAAAAGAAGAAGCATTCCGGATGACTGATTAGGAACTGACCTGTTGCTTCAAGCACTGTAATGTATTATTAACAGCGCACTACTTTTGGATCATGTAACAAAAATTATAGAACACTCGTTACGATATCAGCCCCACCCTCAGTGAAGTACAGACCATGACAAATTGTTTCCATAAAGTCTATGAAGTCCTTTATACATGGAAACGTGACATGATACACGCTTGATGATCATGGCCGTGAAGGCTGTGAATCACACATATACTGCGCCATGCGTACTTCTGGATACCGGAAAAAATATTGCGGGGGTGGGACAGGCAGCAGCCACGTGGTCAAGTCTTATTGATAAATCAGGCCTTCTGGATTACTCCCTGTCTCTTTACCATAAATTTGAATTCCACATTTGGAAAGCTTAACCTCTTATCTCTTCAGCTTCTTAAAACAGGCCAGTGTCAAGATGGACCTGTTTTGTACAAAACTAAAACCTCGAAATCAGGCCTAAATTACAGAACAAGAATAATTCTGACTCGGACTGCTCTTTAGTTATCAGCACAGTTCCTCCATTATAGAGGAAGTCATATTGCGGAAACCATGCATCTGGTCAGATTGCTTACTGAGGCATATTAGACAACAACATTAGGGTTACGGGCAGGCTTTCCGGATGTCAGTTAACCAATTTTATCGAGCATTGTTTAGGCTAGATATTGGAGTGGACTTTTGTAAACACTTGGAGGTCTGGAAGGACGGCGGCCAGTTAGATAAAGTTTATGAGGCCGCAGAGAACTTTATGTACCACGTGCTGTACTATAAAAACTGCCGGGCAGTGTAACATTGACTTATTATCCAGAAATAGACAGGCCTTGCAATGTAGCTATAAAACCTTTTTGTCGTGTACCAATAAAACACTGTCACTTTTTGTTCTCTGACTGTTTGGTGTTTTACATCCGAATGTTGAGATTTTGCAGGGTACACTGCTTCAGATAGGATTCATTTATCTTATACACGTGTTTGATTAACAATAGTGGTTCTTGTGACTGTGGTAACTGTTCAAAAATATAAAAGGAAGAAGAAAGCATTTATCGAAGAATTTTGTTTTAAATGCACGAGTTTATAACGTAAACTAGCGTCAAAAACGCATATATGTAACATTTACTTTACCCCATAAAACTGATACTTGGGGTTTCACGCCCACAACAAAAAGATACTGACTGAGAAAAAGACAAAACTCCCCGAATCATTCTCCTCTAAAGAAACAGCCTAAAGCACGCTGTTGTGATTTCCACTGTAATGCCCTGCCTCTTTATATCACTGACGTGTTCATTAAGTAGTGTGATAGTGATTTCATTCACAAGTCTCTCTTATCCACTAAATGGCACCATTACGATCTCGCCAGTCATTCCCTGGTAATTTTGTTTCTATTTTAAGAAAATTTGCCAGAAATCCGATTTCAGATTAATTATATTTAGAATATTAAGATGTTTCGTTTGCCACAAATGTAAACCATTTATGTCAATTACAGAACTATCCTGAACTGTTTACTACAAGCCAAGTACATTTTGTATTAAAATCAAACAGACAGCCATTCGCTTTATGTTATCATTGATTAATCGTTCTTGCCATTGACACTTAACAGGCGCTCACTCAGGAATCACCAGCTCATTTTCTTCAGATTTTATTTTAGGAAGATAAATCTATTTCTTAACCCAGAAGGAGAGAGTAAAATGGCGTCGGATGGGGATGATAATTTAACATTATTTAGAAAAGACGCCTGGGGAGAGAGAGTCAAGTCATAATCTGTCCATTAGGGCCGACTATTTGCCCTGGCCAAATGATAAGTCCTCGTGTCTTTGAGGTAACAGAATGGCCCGTGTGAACCTCTGAACCTCAAGCAATTTCCCCTGAAAGAGATAGACCAGCGGAGTAGTGGTCGGATGAGAGCATTGGTTGAAGGAATCATGCATAGTAATGGATGTTGTTTCCGACTCACGATTCCTATTAATGTTCTCTAATTTTTTCCACCCAAGTTCAAGGTCGTGAGGTGCAGTTACATCTTTTCAGGCCTGTATCACGGATCTTCTTGTCCAAAATGCCTAAGGAGAACATGTATACTAATGCCTATCTCATGGTGGGAATTTATTATATGAATTTTAAACATCAAAAGAAGCTTACGTATGGATTATTGATTATAACGCGATAGATTATCGATAAATCACAGGTGAGTAACGGGGGAATGTCGAAAACGGCTATAGAAAACACCAATATATCAATTTTGATCGACTGAAACATTTATTAATATAATCAACATCCCTGTTTAAGCATTTATATAATAATAATGACATTATTACAGCCATGTAAATATAAAGGCAATATGGAGGCTCCAGCTACACATTCCAGTTACACTCGAAATGTTGAGACTCTTACAGTGTTAGTTGTAATGTTTACCGTTTTATAAAAGAAAATAATGGATTAAAAGCCTGGTTTGCTGTACCATTTTATAAAATCTGTATTTTCTACAAATATCCATTCTTGTCACCGCTGTGGACAATGATACTAAGGACTACCATTGTTATTTAAAAAATAATAGTATTCTGACCAGAGCAAATCGAATATATTGTGTCTATATTTAACTTTAAAATAAGACAATATTTGAAAAAAAAAATCGGGTTGCTCTGAATCAGTATTTTGTCATGAAAACTGAAAATTATTCAAAAGAGATGTATAAGAAACCTACATTAACCTCTGAAAAAATGCTCAAATGACGTTTGACGTCATCTAAAATTCCTGTATAGTATAAGTTAAGTAGAGTTACCAATCTGGAAGTCACGCGTAATTCCCAAAATCACAGATGAAAGGGGTCAGGCATTTATAGGAGCTGGATAAAAGGAGGTCTCAGAGCAAGGCTTGGGTCTGCGGTTAAACCCTCTCATAACATTTCAATTATAGTCATCGAAACCAAGAGGTTTGAGATGTTTAACCGGGAAACCATGGCGGGTCCTCTAATTGATAAGAATCCGCCAGACATTAAATGTATCAGGCGATCAGACGTGGGTTTTTATCAAGGGTAACCAAGCACCGGACGATTGGTGAAATTTTCTAACAGCCCTAAAACCTTGACGTCCTAAGCAACGGGGCGGCACTTCAGTCATTTCCGAAACCCTTTTCAGAATTAATGACCGGCAACAGAGAAGCAAAACGCGCCAGAGCCGTGATACTATACAGCCGGTGTCGTCTGCTATCAAAAAGGCGCGCGCTGGAACCGGCCATCAGACGACACACAGACTGCATTGGGATACAGTATCTTGTGTAAAGACTGGGTAAAATACGACGGTAGACAATTTTTCAGTTTAATATATTGACAACACGACAGACACGAATTCGACGCTCGGTAAGCTCCGTATACGTCACCCGGAATCGTGCATCCATGGGCGAAAACGAGGCTGGGTTGAGACGCAGGGCACTCTGCTCTGTTTGACTTTCATGCTTGTTGGCGCTTTGTTTTGATGGGCTGCACTTTGCTTCTGTCAACCAAGTTACAGTCAATCTGAACACAGATAAGATGGATCACAGGTCGGGGGGTCGGGAGCCACGGGCGCTAAAGTAAAACAGGCCCTTATTACGTTTTGCTATTCATCATTTTATGTCGTTCACGAATTGAGGAAACTGTTCATTCACGCCAGTCTGAGAGGCCGGATGAAAGAGCAAGGGGCCATCTCATTGTTAATGGATGGCGCTCAGGAACAAAACTTTGTGTCCAGTTCGTGAGCCGCAGTGTCCCGCCATTATGGCCTTTGTCAGACTTGATTAAGTAGGAGGGCAGTTCTGATTCAGTAAGTGGTAAGCAAAAATAGGTGTGAATGAGTGAAGAGATTTTATACAGCAATATATACCGCATATTGTTGAAGAATCTGACTTAAGATTATTAATTGTTCGTCCTCGTTCACCCAACTAAAGTAAATGAAGGTCAAATACCATTTCCTATCTATGATAGCAGCATTTACACAGCATTTGAGCATTATGAAATACCAATAATATATATGAAAATTTTTTTTCATTTAATTATAGTTTATGAGAGGTCATGTATCACACACGCACACATACTAAGAGACACGAATAAAAACATTCAAAGACACGCAGGAAAAAACACACAAACTAATAAACAAATATTCTAGTTTATACCTTACCGAGAAACAATGTGAATGACAAACTTAGAAATTGAATTTATTCTTTGGACACTGATTATTAAATAATTGAAAGCATTTTCCCTAAACTCTAGCTGTTTTGAAGGCCACACATGAATCGGACAAGATATAAGTAAAAATTAAGGCTTAATAAACGAAGCGGATATTTGTTGTCACCACACAGATAAATAATTATATATCCCCGCATATATAGCGGATCCGGAATAATACCAGGATTCTGATCAGACGTTGGTGTGTACTACGTAAGCGCAGTAAATATATGAATGAAAGCCGAGATAAATGTATGTCACGGTCTACGAACCCGACGGTTGTATCAGTGGTTTACTCTATCCACAAGAACAAAGCAGGCTCCAAGTACCACCTGTGTATTCTGTAAGCGGGGGAAACTTTTAGAATTAAAATTAAAGCAAGAATAGTGAATAACCACGGTACAGATTGTTCCACCTAAAAACGTTAAACATCAACATGTTCATAACCAAGGTTATCTTAAAGGGGCCCAATCACCTGTAAAGCATGTTGAATTGACACGAAAAATAACTTTTTCCCTTTAAAAAAATTGTTACCTGCAAAATATTGCCTTGAAACCAGTTGCTTACTCCTGTAAACGAGTGTTAAAAACAGTGGACCGGGCGCGATCACAAGTGTCAACATTAACACAGCGCATGCATCGTCAAGGCCACAACATGTAAATCAAGAGATTCTTTGACTTATCTGACCCCAAAAATGCAATACATGTTCCTGCTTGCTGAAACATCGCGTGTTGCGGGTCACAATCGGACCTCCG
Organism: Sipunculus nudus; assembly: GCA_026874595.1. NCBI lineage: Eukaryota > Metazoa > Annelida > Sipuncula > Golfingiida > Sipunculidae > Sipunculus > Sipunculus nudus. Next base: position 2,285,485 of record CM049319.1, read on the forward strand.
GTCACGCAGCTTTGTTATGGTAAACAGACACACGTGGACTGTGTTACCAACATGCAGAACAATAACAAGCCATTAAGCGCGATATACGAGGTACTGAAACTGTGTGCTGGGATGGTGTTTTGTTGAAACTTTTGTATAAAGCAAAACTGAACTGATAGTGTAAAATAATAGGCATGATATTGCTCTTGATTATGTCCCTTTAAAATTTGAAAGGTTTTCTCATAGGTATTACCTTGAAAGTGCATCCAATCTGACCATAGTCCGTTCTTAACTCAGTAAAGTTACAAACAGAAAATCAACGTCAACAAAAAACGGGGTTTATCCATGTTTAACATGGTGTTCACGGCCAGATCCATGGATCCCTGTAAAGGTATAACAGTCAGATGACGAACCGCCTAATCACCAGCACTACCTAAAACTTAACAAAGACCAACAGGGAGGGATGTTAGTCATAGTACATAGTAATCATGTACTGTTCCAAGTAGACACGTAACATCACAGGGGTCTTATATTCTAGGTTAAAGAAGAAATGTCTTTATCATGTATAGCCATTTAAGCTGCTTTATTACAACTTCAACACAAATGATTTTTTTAAAATTTTGGTCTACTTTCCCTTTCGCAATTGATTTCTATAATTTCCTATTTTAGTGAGTAATGTTAACCATATTTTTCATGAACAATAATAATAATATTAGTTATAATAATAAAAACATGTGCAGAGTGTTGGTATAGTATTTGCATCCTAACGGATCCCATCCTCACTATCACCGACATGTTTCAAGGTCATCCAAGGGCACTAGGTATATTTTTTATTATAATGAAGGAAACTATGCTGGCGAGAGATCAGTTTTTGTCAAAATTTAATTAAAAATCAATTTATTTAAATCATAAATGAATAAATTAAGCTAATATAATGCAGGATTAGACTGACTCATTATGGCGCTTTTCAGCAGACAACAGCCCGTAAAGTTCCGGATATACATGTACTTTGCAGAATGATTCCTCAAACACATTCTATAAACATGAAATTTTTATATCACGTAATTGTTCGACAATTTAATGGGTCGCTCTGTCTCTCTGTCTCTCTCTGTCTGTCTCTCTCTTTTCCAGAATCATTGAGGTCTGAAAGATTTATATCGTTGCCAGTCGGTGCCATCTGCCAGGCTGGCAACAGACTTAAAGACTTATGACGCCTGAGGCGTTGGTCTTAAGAGGCCGGAGACAACGAAAATTGATGGTTAATGAAAACCCCCGATGGTCAAGTAAATGCAGGTGACACTCGCTCAGGGCAGAACTCACTCATGGCGACTGGCGCGAGATGCAGGTCAGTACTGGTCAGTTTCTATGCGACCGCTATCACTGCTTTGTACAGAGTGATATATGATGGCGACATACTTGTATGTGGACAATAGAGTGTGAACAGTGACCATTAATGGTCAACACAACACGTACTGGTCATTAAGGTTTACCCAGGCATCCCACCTGTATATAGCTCTTTATTAGATAATAAAGTAAAATCATGAGGGTCGTAGAGTGCAGGCTCACCTTTAACCGACTGTATATACATCAAATACGAGAGTGTGTTGTAGTGGCCCGTCCGATGTCGTTTGTTTTTCTTGGTCCTCTGGTTTCTTCTACCCCTTCAGACTAACACACGCCACCATCCGAGCCATGGAGAGTGCCTTTTTTAGGTTATTATAGCTAGTTGTACAAATCATTTAAATAAAACAGATTTTATTAACATTATGTAAGAAAATTTTTAATTCTTGGTCTTATGTTGAAAGTACGAAAAAAAAGGGAAACCAATCATGAGAAGAATCGAAACGAAAATCCTTTATAGCCAAAGCTTTCAGCCAGTAAACCCTGTTGTTAACACGTCCCTCCACCCAGTTATATGTTTGGTTACTTATCTCTCTTGATAAACCCTCCAAATGTTCGACCAAGCTGCAAACGTTGGCGATTTTCTTCACTTTTATTTCGACGCCTGCTTTAGTTGTAATCCTCTTGTTGCTCAAATTCATTTTGCACCTTACATATACAGTTGCTGCATAAAATATTAACCATTAATACTACAATTCCATTAAAATGTACATGTTCTTTCTAGGTGAGACATATTCTTAAAAATAATAGAATTATTCGTACACAAAAGGTTTGAATGTAATGGGTAAACTTATGAACAGTTACACCCTGGAGTAAATTCGGTAATCTTGTGGAGAGAATGATACAGCAACTTTGATAATAATAACTTACACCAAGGTGATCATATTTGTCTCGATGGTTTTTAGTTCTTATATAATCTAAAGATATTAAGTTTGTTTTGTAATGATTAGTTTTGACTTAACTTAAAGAAATTTGACATAAATTACATTGGAAAAGTCTGAATTTCTTACACATAATCTCCATGCGGCACATTTTCATCTACATACAAACCCTTTCTTTATTGTGAATCTTTTTAATTCCACGAATGAACGTCTACGATACCTTTATAATAATAATAAATTCATGTATATGGTTAATAAACCTGTATTATGACAAAGTTTGCAATAATAGCAATTCATCTTTATAGACCGGGCAAGCGAGATGCAGGTTTTTCTGCCGGACAAGTTTTGCGGAAGAAGACGGATGAGGGAGTCGTGAGTAGGACTGGTGACGAATCACCAACATCTGTCACGGCTAGCTGGCCGAGAGAGTGGTTTCTTAGCACCCTGGAGACGCGAGCTAATTAATATTCCTAATGACCGCCGCTTCTAATCACCTTAAGAGAACCACTGCATCGTAACATCGATGCGGCCAGCTTTAAACGTGCCGCGGCTAAACCCTAAACGTGGGCAATAGCTTGCTCATGTTTACAATAGGAACAAACAGTTTCTAAATACGAGGGACCGCGTTCTTATCGTGGAAATCCCATAGTCTCCTGGAGAGACATGTTAATCCTTTAACTCCCGAGGCAGTTTCCATGTTCTGCGTGGAGGTTGGTTTCAGGAACAATTAAAAGAGCAATAACTCAGGGCTCGCAATGAAAAGGTCAATTTTACGAACAGCAGTTCGTGTTGGTTTACATCCTGGGTCGTGAATGGTGGTGTACCATACAGAACATAAGATATATGAGGTATTTCTATCATATTTCTGATAAGGTCGGCTTTTGTGTATCAGACGATACGATATAACTTTGCCGTTAAACAAATGATAAGCGCGGGCTTGAGAGCTTAAATGGCCATTAGGGATGGTTTCAAACTTGTAACATGGTCTATCCTCTCATACATAAATTATATTTTTAACAGTGAAGAGCACTTTATAGCAATATCACTGCAATTTTATGCGACCGCTATAGTCGAATCTAACAGAAAACGATCCACACATTTAAAAAAATAATCAAACAAACATTAAAATAGCATAAAGGACCCATTTTGGTCTCACAGAATCATGGTTAGTTTAAATTGAATGATTTATGTAATAGGCGATTTTGTATTAGGCACCACGAAGGTAAATAGTTCAAATAAAGGAAAACCAGTAACAATATGTTTTCATATTCGTGTGACTCCCTAAAAGTTCCCTTCTGAATTTTACGTGTATCTGATATGATGATTAAATTTAAAATATACACAATGAAACCACTTAGCGGAAAAAAAGTATGCAAGTGAAAACAAATAAATTGAAAGCATTTGGGAAAATACATTAAAATATTTAGTACTCCTGAAGCTAAATGTTTTCTAACAGTTGCACAATACTATGTTCAACGACAATGTTCACCACGAAAACATGTAAGATTTTTAAGACTATAGGTCAGAAGGATGAAAATATCCAGGGTGTTCGAGCATATACACACAAACTGTCGTATATTGTGCACGCATGATTCTGTGGCCGACGTCATCATTTATTGTTCCATCTGCAAATTAAGGTTTTCACTGATTAGTCTGTGTATAATCGTAAGACGTACAGCCCATCGTCTTTCCAATTTGCCAGTGAACAGCATATTTCCTGACATTCCATAAACCTTAAAAACATGTTGGAATACCAAAATCGCTTGGTAAAACTTCTTACGCAATCTAGACCTACGATGATGTCAAGAAAACAGCGCAAGTCAATGAATATTGAAAAAGAGCAGTTTGGCTATTTTGGTTTACATTAAATACAGGAGGAGATCTCTAGTTCATTAAACAGCATTCTTCAAATAAATAATGTGCTACCAAATGGTCGCCTGGAATTTAATTATTTCACCCACGTTATTATTTTGACCTCTGAATGAGACCTAAATAATTTATTCTCCAACGTGTCTTATATATTTGAGAAACTCGCTCGTAGCCATTACTTTAAATGGAAAGTCAAACTATGTTCTAAACCATTTTATCTTAAATACTCACCCTAAAAGCACATATGCTATGATTTTTTTTATATTTAAGTTTGAGATATTTTCATATCTTTTATACATTGATATATTTAAATCTGCTAATATCCAGTTTGAAATATTTACCCTAAATCCAGAGCCGACAATTAAGCCAGCAGTGGTTTGTCTAATATTTTATAATGTAAAATGCATGTAGAAACAATCCACATATTCACCAATTCAAAATAAGCTTTACTTATTTAAGTCCCAAGTTTCACCCCTTAAGCACCTGAAATGACTCTGCCTATTGTTACGAAGACAAATTGTTCAGGGGAAAATACTGGGCCGGTCCGGGATTCGAACCCATGTCGGTGGCGCAAATGCCCGGGTTCCAACCGCTTCACTAGTAAAGCAAGCTTCACAAGCGAGATAGTTCGGTCCGCTTTTATGTCACCCCGTAATACACCCCCTCTCATGAGCGTTCTGCTATCAGAACAAGACTTATTACTTTGGTGAGCTTATTCCCTGGGCAACAAAGTTTACCTTGATCCCGGACGAGCCCCCATTTTGTTATGAAGACAAACTGTTCAGGGGAAAATACTGAGCCATCTGGGATTCGAACCCATGTCGGTGGCGTAGTCCGGCGTTCCAACCGCTTGGCTAGAAAAGCAAGCTTCACCAGCCAGACAGTTTGGTCCGCTTTTGTGTCACCCCGTAACACTATTCTATTCAGTCTCACGTAAAACCTGAATATTGAAATATACAAATTTATCATGTACACAATATCTTCACCCATTGAACTGTTATCTCTCTCAGCATGAGCCAGTACATGTATATGGACCATTTTCTGTGTCATAGCTGATGTACCATGAAAGGACATCAAGAGAAGTGGTTCTTAATGATGACAAAAGTAAAAGTACTGTTTACGTGAGGAAGAAATAATTAGCAAGATTTTTTACAGTCTGCAGGAAAATCACTTTAAATGTTGCAAGTTATCCTGGAACATTGAATCTTGGCTTCGTGTGGATGGTGGACGTGGGTGCTATCGGTCCCTTAATGTCAGTTTAAAGACAAGAAAGTGGTTAGAGGACGCAACAGCCGCTAGGATCCCAATCTTACCTCACAGCGACACAGAAACTGTGTCCCGGATCAACCTCTACATCCACTGGTTAGCCCCCTGTAGCTCTTACCCTGGACAGCGACAAAAGAAACAGCTGTTTGTCACAATTGAAAAGATGTCTTTGAATGGAAAAAATGATGGTGATCCAGATCACCTCTAGTGTTATCTTAACCCTCCATACAATTTCAACAAAATATGTTAAGAACCTTTCTGCGTAAATTGCACACAAACAAACAAAAAAATACCAAGGTAAACACAGCTCTTGTCACGTAGCGGAGGTATAAAAATGAAAGACCAGAACAGCGAAACATTGCTCAGAACCTCACATTCATAACTAGAAGAACAAGAAACAAAACATATGTAATGTCTAGGATTCACACCAAACTTATTGCGTGAGTTAACCGTGCCGCATCTACTGGGCCAACAATGCAACCTTCTGTAGAGGCTTCTAAGTTTTCATGAACCAACGGTTGACTTTAAGTATACGTGCTTGTCCGATATTGAAAAGGATCCAAGAAAATAATTCAGAAAAGTATGATAAGACTTAATCGAAATTTTGTTAAATATAACGATCTCGAGATGTTCAATTTTCATTTCACAATATGAAAGTGCAAACCGGATAACCAATCAGTACTCGTCTTTGACAGGTTTACCATCGTAGCAACCTTGGGAAACACAAGAGAAAACTTATATTAAAATTAGAATAATTTCATTGTTCATATTTTTTTTTACATTTTACATTTAAGGAATTAAGAACTATGTACACATAACTGTCACATTTTATAATTAGGGAAGCAGGGCATACACATACAAAGAAATATGTTAAGGATATCTTAGAAATAATATTAGAGAAAATGTCTTATTGGCTGAGATGTGAGGACGTTGACAGTAGAGGATATACTTAAATGTTTAACGGTAACCAGGTTCATGATTACACAGAGGGGCCTAAGTGCCGCCCTTTGCATGGAGTCCTTCACATTAAAGACGCGTAATAAACCCATCTTGCGTTTTCAATGGCGACACTATCAACGCAATTGAATCTTTTTATCTGGGTTTTCCACTCTGGTCTTGTTTAAAAAATCCAGTGTTACGAAAAATGTTTAAGCTTTGGTTGAATCCCACGGAATGGTCTCTACTGCCCCGCTCGTCTCATGAAATCCTTTTGTTTAAACAAGATATGCCACCAATATAAAGAGTATATTTATTCATTAACCACTCAACATATTAAAAAGCATTTACAGTAACCTATTTGGACAATTATATGTTAACATATGCAATTGATAATAATCAATGATAATTAAAAAATACAAAGTAAGTTATTCGTACAGTTATCCTAATTATATATATGATATGATCGTTTTGGAACGATTTTCTGGAGGTTATCTCATCATCATCATTTGCTTTATCGTGTTCTTTCTGATTTATCAACATATATCGACGTGATGAAATGTGTCGCAGTATATTATGAAATCTTAAATTAAGTAAATATTGCTCATGCCAAAACACAAGAACAGTCCTGATGTACATCGGATAAATTATCAGTACAAACAGAAATGTCAATAATAATATAAAATTATGAAAAAATCATCAAAGTTCGGAGTGACATATGTTTTCCTGTAAATATGACAAGTGGCTGTAGATGTATGCAGTAGATTTGGTATATTCTTGGAAGAGCAATACACGTTTTGCGTATTATATCTAAAAAAAGAGCGCGCCCATATTGCAGGAACGTTCGTATTTTAAGATAAGTAGTTTATAAGAGAAGTGAGTCTGAATCGATTAGTGTTCAGTATGTGAAGAAAATTACGGCCCGCACCTCCCAGGGTTAAGTAAGAAATCCAATCCAATCTACTAAGTGCTTTATTAAGTTTTGCTCAGTCAGGGTACAATATTCTCGGTTCAACTGGCACTAATACAGTGAATCACCCATTGGGGTAGTTATGTATGTAATTACAACTTGTCCGGCCTGCACCGGCTCGCGCTGTGACTACTTAATACAATATACTGAAATCCATTTACACTGTAAAACGGAAGTTTGTTTTATAGATGACAACTGCATATAAATCCAGATTTTGCCAGTTACATACGTGGGCTGGGCCACAGGTCAGATGCACCGGTTTACCTTATCAAGAATTCAATTTCTGTGAACTGTAATCTTAATATCTATCAGAGCACCATATATGTGACCTTAGGTCAATCTACTTTCAACTTAATCATCGTCTGTACAACATTTATAGCATCCTTGGAGCCGGTAGGTGCGAGCTGATATTTTGCCAGACAGAGTTAATATCGGGAAACGTGGCTCAGGGACCATCCCACAATCTGTCGTTCGTAGTTACGTCCGACAATATAAAATGAATAATCACATAAAGCGATCACCTCCGCGAACCCTCTCTGCCCGTCCAAAGTTTATTACATTACATACCGTGGTTTTACGGACTTGGAAGAGAAAGATGAGAAATTTCGGAGGTTTGCCATATTAGAAACCCACAGACAGTGCCCAACAACTAAAACATTAAAAATGGCAACAGTTTTATACTTTTAGAAGGAAGAAAGCCGTTCCTTTAGGCAATACGTAGACTCAATTAATCGGACCTACGTTTTCTTTTACAGGATTCGTCTTATAGGGCATACCAGCATGGAATCTGAACGTAAAACTAAGTGTATACCAAGTACAACCTTGGGATGGCCAACCCTGTTTTTGAAAATGCTGGTGCGCTACTGGTCTCAGTGACTTCTCATGTAACGTAATGTTCTGGTTGTACAATCTGGTTGCGAAATATCCAACCTGATTTTTTAAATACCCGAGTCTATTTAGCTGTCGTGTGTATATAAAAAGTATAAATAGTGGACACCGGTGATAATACACCTGGTCCAGAAATGACAAGAAACTTAATCCTTGTAATCGTGCAAGTATTTACAATTATTTATCTAATCAACAGCCTGTCCATTTTTTAGTTAATTTAGTTTTTATAGGAAAGCATCAAAATAGGTTAATGTTGGACGGTGAACTTTGTTATTTATAACTTACTGAACATCTCACAATAAGTTTGATTGTTATGTTGTCGCTGAGCTGCAACATTTTATTTTTAATGAAAAAAAAAAAAAATACATCGCTATGACGTGTACTAAAATGTGACACCAACCGAGTGATTGTGAAGGCATTAGTACCTTGCATGATCCTGCGGTTACTGCTAGATCGACATCTGAATACCAATCATTAGATTGAACGATAACAGGTTCAAATGCTCCCGTGGCATATAACCAACAGCGGGAGGTCTTACAAGAAACTTTATAGGACAAAAACAGTAAGACATCAAAGAACGTCTTGTCGTTAATTCTTACTTTTATGGGGAAAAAAGAATGAATTTTCGAAGAATGAATTACCTTGGACGCGCGGAAACAGTGCCATTGACCGATTTGTATCCCTCGACATCGCACATGCACTCGGGGGGTAATTCAAGCAATTACCGTAAATATTGTTTAAAAGGCACACCAAGCCTCTGGAGAGCAAACTTGATCAGATTTGGCAGACAGATGCTCGGAGAGGCTGATGCGATTTTTTAAATTATCTCAAAGTTCGCACGATCTATGGTTTGTAGAAGATAACGTGAAGAAACTGTGTCAATCGGGAAGTAAGGGAAGAACTGTTACAAAGATTAGTCAATTAAATTCTAATTACAAGCATGTCACAATAGTGGCAAAGTTTTCTACTCGTTCTCCAAAAACAGGGTCCTCATAGACTCATCACATGACGTAAAAACAGCTTCATCCTACGCATAATACCCACAATATAATGACAGTTCTTTAAATGACAATAATAAATATTCACCTGAGGATTCATCATTTTATAATATAGATAAAAAAAAGTAAGGTATTATTGTATATTCAAATTCGAAATTAATTAAGGAAAAGAGGTAATTTACAATATGAAAGGTCACGCCTTCTCTCTCTCTTTACATCATTCCACGCTGCCATTGTTTGGTTTTGCCAGATGCCTTGGAACATTCCCTTCAACACGTAAGAAAAACAAGTGTTTCACCATTTCTAATTAATTCAATTATGACCGCTGAAATGTCATCTATTTTTTTTTCTAAAAATAATTTGATTAACATCAGCCTTACGCACATACACGTATTGGAATGTTAATACCAATTGTTTTTTGGGTTCCCTGTCTTGTTCGCAGGAGTCCCATGTATAAGGTACAGAACATTAATTGCCCTAAAATCCACATAGACTACAAGACCATTCTGCGATAAATCAGTCTGTGCTATATCAGTAGCTTATTTTATTGCTTTCTGAGAATTATTAATATGCTAGAATTATATAGGCAGACATTTTATGACGGAGATTTTGATATCTAAAGAAAACAACCAGCACTTGACAAATAACATTTATGTAAAACAGCTATAAAGGATGAGCCCTAAATTTTAAATGTACATATATCTGTTAATTGTCCACATTAAATATATATTTAGCCACCGTTCTTGTCGTAAGCGAAATATGACTGTTACGGCTTTCGCGTGTGTAAATTAAGAACTATTTGTCATAAAACGAGTTCATCAAGAGCGTGGCAGCAAACGGGGGAACAATTAAATAGGTTTCCTTGACGAGACTAACTTATACCTGTTGATATTTTATTTATTCCTGAGACGGATTATTTTTACTCTGTGGTAAAGGTCAAATATTTAAATGGGTTGGGCCTGCGAATAAGCTAATTGAAAACCTAAAATTATAAAATATTTTAAAGAATGTGTTCTAAAATATGAATATAAATGCAGAATTAACACAGTTGATATAATTATACGTATTTGTTTTTCTCGGCAATGACAGAATCGCAATTATTTCTTGGTCATGAATAAGACATTGGGCCCTGTTTTATCCTGCATGCTGCTGTAAATATCTGTAGCATGCTGTTATAAATATTATATTTTGGAACAAACTAAAACTAGAGGGGGTTATTTAAAACCTGTAAACTGATTCCCTGCCGGTCACGTTCTTACGACCTTTGAATATTCCATATGCAGGTTCAATGTACTTCTCCTTATGAACCATTTTAAGCAGAATCAAAGATAAACATCCTGAAGAACCATTCTAGGGAGAATCCTAGCAGGAACCCCTAGAGAAGCATTCTCGGCAGAATCCAAAAACCTTCTTAAGATCAACTCTCGGCAGAATCCGAGAAGAATCCTGACCAAAGGTTTTTTCAAGAACCTTAATAACTTCACAACTGTCTCCATTATAAATAAACATACCTGTCGATCATTCTCATATTGTTCCGAGAACATTTGCATAAAAATTCAAAGAGGAAACATGACGTGAGTTTCAAACTTTGGAACGGTAGGTGGCACCGTCGTTTGAATGAGGACCAAGACAACCATATGATAAGAATTATATGTTTTATTGAGTCTGCTTTGTTTAAGATTTTCATATAATCTGTCGTTTAGACATTGGAGCGAACCTCCATTACACTATTCAATCACCAGCGGGGATCACACCGGAGGTCCATCATCTTAACCACCAGACTACGCCCTAGCCCTTAAAGTAAGATTTATTTTAAATCTTAAAAGGGTTAGCAGGTGTTTATGCATATCTAAAAAATTTAAATGTTTTAAACTTATCTAGAGTCCAAATACGACTCTTCAACTGGGATCTCTCTGGAAAATGTTCTAAATCGACTACTTTTTGCTCTTAAGAACCCTCACAGTAAGGTTTATAAATAAAAGAACCTTGATGAAAACGAATAAGGTGAACACTTAGTCTTCAGCCCTTCGCTTGTCATGGTTACTTGTTCAAATAAAGGGAATCACGTCCAAAGTCTTCATTCCGGAATTGAGGAGATTCTCCAGTTTCTACACAACTATATCTTTCCTCATTTACTTTGAACCATATCTTTCGTCTTTTATTTATTTCGTCTAAAATTACAAATCTTCTTGGTTGCTTCAAGGTAACTACTTAAAAAAAACAGCGACATGTAGGACAAGGTTTCATACAATTTTCACCAAGGTAGCTAACTTTAGTACCAACTTGCCGTGCTGCAGATTATATCTCATGATCTAATGTGACAGCTAATTTCAGGATCGAATTTCTAACAGAAGAACAACTAGATATCCCTCTCTGAAAGAAAGGGCATGAAAGATGCCGACTTGCTGACGTAACCCCGCTGTGTATAATTAGGCTTATGATTCAGGTGGTAACTTTCTCGTTTATGCCTGTGACGGACAATTGTTTACAACAGTTTACAACACCTACTGTGAATTGTTTATACAAAGAACCTAAATGCTATTACAGGAAACGTGTCAGTTTTGAGTATAGAACAATCACAGGGAGCGTGTGATCCACAACAGTTACCGGAGAAGCTATCTTCTCTACAGTCGTATATCACTGAGGAATATTTTGTTCTTCATATCTATAATTCATGTAACATGCCGTTTGTTCAAAATTTCGTTAAATTCAAAGATTAAATTAAAAGCTAGTGACAACTTCACTCCCAATATTATTTTCAAAATGGCTGCGGTGAGTAACATTCCTTCATTGATTGCGCTGTGATTTGGTCTTTGTACAACCAGACGCCTCTAGTTCCTGGGAGGGCCTCGCTTCCAGATTTCCCAAACGTCACATTCGGCTCGTTTAACATAAATCACCGAGGTCACAGCACAATACTTCAAGAAAAATGTCTGGCGTTTATGTCCGTTCTGGGACGCGTCAAACTGTCGTCACAATTTAATTTCAAATTTGTCAAATTGTGAAAATCTGGGATGTCACGTGACCTGGGTCAGGAGTTTGCTCTCGAGCGACAGGAGTCTTTTGAACCCTTTAGAGAATTTACTTAAATGTTAATTAATCTTTTGGTCTCTTTAACTTATCCGATACATATTACTCTTGCATTTCCCCAACTTCATTATGTGTTATCCAAATAGTCACATTAAGATCACAGAAACTACTGAAAGATCAAAAAGAAATATAAGGAACCATATACTAAAGAAGGAACATAAGAAAAGGACATATTCAAGGTATAACACAATAAAATATAATAGTATATCACCAGAATTGCTCAAATGTTCCAGAAAGCAGGAAACTTTGTACAGGTATACTACTGCCCCGAGTCATCTTTAAAATATAGACCTAAAAAATTCGCGCCTTCCAGTGGCCGCCATCTTGATTTTAAATATGGCCGCCAAAATATGCATTTTTCTGCATCTATGATACAACTTTTCAGTCAGGCAGACCTTAGAACATGTGACTAAGACATATAATAATGGCGGAACATGGAGTACCGAAACATGTACTAATGGAGGAAGATGTGGAAACAGGCATATACTAATGGCGGAACATAAGGGACTAGGCTATATAATAATGGAGGAACATAGGGACATGACATACACCAAGGGCGGAACATAAGAGACCAGGGCTTTTATTATTTATACATATACGTATTGTAAAAGGACAAAAACATAATATACACATATTGTAAAAGGGCTGAAACATAATGAAGCTTCAATTTCTCGGTACATTGGCCACATTTAACGTTAAGTTAACAGTTTTCTTTATTTTTTATATGATATTATTCAATATTTTCTCGAAAATCAGCGGCCAAAATAGGGGTAGGATATAGTCTACTGGTTAAACAATGGTCCGTAGGCACTGAATGCCCCTGGTTCAAACTCCGCCGGTTTCTCAATGGCATTATGGTGAAACCTCGTTGGAACCTCAGAGGTTGGCGCTAATGTCTTAACGACAGGTCATGACTTCTGAATTAGTCCTGGCCCCATGTTAATATAGAGAACCTGAAATCCAGGAGGATGTAGTTATAACAAAATATCATCCTGATTATGTGATTACCTTCATCTTGTTTCAATAAAAAGCGCCACCCACAGTCCTGTCCTAATGAATAAAACAAACTAGGTGAAAAAATTGACAGTTAAGTCTTCTGGAAGAAACATGTTGTTTGTCATTCCTGGCGGAATGCAACTACATGTATATGAATTTTGTCTCTTTTGATCGATTGAATAGGGAGCTTGATAAAGCATAACAATGTATGGTATGATCAATGGTAAAGGAACGGGAATGACGTCACATCTGCTGGGCCAAATTGCGCTAAAACAATATGTACGAATAAGAGTATAGAAAGCTCGCAGAAATGGGATCTATGTGAACTTATGCAAATCCTTCGTTATATAGAAGCATGTAAAACAATTTGTTTTTATTTCCGCAGGCGTAAATGTCATGAACCGCTGTTTATCTTCTTATCTTTTTAATCTTCACATGAGAATGAATATCTGTCATATGTTGAATGAGAGCACTCTGAGAGCGCAGACATCCGCCTGGGGAATAGAAATATATCATTTTTCATCTGGATTTCATGACTCCTAATTTTAATTAACAGTTCTCTGCACAATCCACAAAAGACGTCAAAGATATAACAAATCAAACAGACAGAATACCAGACAGATATAGGTGAAAACGTAACATTCATGCAATTCGCAGAATTTGCACCAATTAAAAGGCTCGTGGAGAAGTCTTCATTCACATCTCCTGATGTAAAAAAAAGGAACATCTGTGCAGTACCCAACTCTTCAAACGTTCCTTCAGCGCGTTTTCATGATGGCACACACAGGCCTTTCATTTGAGCAGGTTAATGCGAATTGTTTCTGGCTTTGACATGCTGGCATAAACACAAGAGCACATTAAATTTCCACCCAAAAGGGCTAATTCTGAGACACACACGCCATTGTCTCCTTCAATCAGGAGTCATTGAAACTTATTTTACATTCTTCGCTGTTGCCCATAGTAAGCCTTTAGTGAACAGACGTTAATTAATTTAGGAATTTTTTTTGAAAGCTTATTCAACCAAACCATTTTCCATGAAGCCTGGGAGCAATTTGAAAAACAGTTATCAAATTATTTACCAAGGATATCCATCCAGTAAATATCAGGAGAGCACTGCATTGATGATAACATGATGATGGTCATAACTTTTTCAATAAAAACTGTTTTTCATGCTAAAAATAAAATTAAAATAATAAAAATAATTAAATAAAAATAAAATAATAATAATAATAATAATAATAATAATAATAACAATAATATTAATAATAATATGACATTATTATGTAGATCAAGTAAAAGCAAATAAATAAATAAATAAATAAATAAATAAAAAAATAATAATGGATAAATAAATAAAGGAATTATTTTACCATTCTTTTCTGATTTATTTCATTTCTATTTCATTTATATTATCCTAAATGTGATAAACGTGCCCAACAAACCAGATATTCAAACACAAAAAGAACAGAATGGAACAAATCTCATTTAAAAACTAATATAAATTCCTGTTCATTTTATTTTTCATTTTCCTCGCTTGCAGTTCACCGGAGACTAGGTTGCACCTTTGTGTCATATTAATGTTGTCCTGTCTTTAAGCTTGACAATAAAATAATTCTCCCGCGATACAACCAGCTGTGTCAGTGTTGATGAAAAATACAATGAGTGAAAAGTTCCTACATAATGAAAGACCCGGCTAGACCTCAAAGATGCCAGAACAAACTGTACTCAGAACATGCTAACATAAAAGACCAGGAGGGCATGTTTTAGCGGCCCAGGTAAAAAGTCGGCTGATTGAAATCTAATTCAAAAAGCCCCTTGTCACGCAGATTCATCTTTCAGTATTTAATGACTTGACAATCAGTATTTGATGTCAGGACAATTCTGACTTTCAAAAACGTTTCCTTTGATGATACTTCCATGGTGTTCCTTTGTTTCCTTCTTCTTTTTTTTCAGAAGAGGATATTAAAAAACGCAGTGTCCGTATTAAGGACCGCCACTGACGGGACCACTTTTCTGCCAGTCACACAAACGGGAATGTTGCACAAGAGATTGTGTCACATAATTCTTAATACATGTTGCTATGCATTTTCCCCTGAAGCATCAAACCAGACATACATGTATAACCTGTACATGAAACAACTCCGTTTTATTTGTCCATTTAAGGTCGTCCTCTACCATGATTTTAGTGCTCCAAATGGAGTGACCTTAATTCTCGTAATTCTTTTGGCCAAAAACCTATTAATGTAATTAACATCGTACAACATGTTGCATGAAAACATATTCTTTTCTTTAAATATTCTGCAAAATACTGAAAATATGAAACATTGGGCCATGCACCTACATTTTCATCATATTGCGCAGTAAACCTTGTGGGTGGCAACCTAAGGGGTACCCAAACAAAAACTTCAGGGTTAGACATCGTCTGTTTAATGGTAATGGCGACATTCACGTGATATGAAGGATACACATTAAACAAGTCTTCTGGATGGTGTTTCAGGTTTTAATTGCACTGGACAACCATGGTAAAAAATGTTAACATGCAGATATCGGACTTTAGACCGAACATTCGGAAGAAGAATCTGGCACTTCTATTTTAGCATTGAGGATGATCTTCATATTGCAAGTCTTTTATATCCATTTTATTTTCCATGTGTCTACCTCCTACCTCTTTATCTTTATTTAAAAAGCACATTAGAATTTAAATAACCAACAGGAATGACACGCCTTTCGTCTGAAAGATTTTTCTTAGTAAATTAACTTAATTTAATCAAAATCTAACTAAATCTCAATATCAAATGCTTTTTAAAGTTAGGTCAGTTGCATTTTAAATGTTGAGCTTATTTATATTACGGTCTCTCGACAAAGTGCACAGAGGTATGATAATTTTATAAATCAAATATTATTTAAGGATGGAAATGCTAAAATGCGAATATATCACTTTTCCAGTGCTTACTTTCAGCCTGGCCTAGTGCATCATAGTTGCATATATTTTAAGACAAAAACGTCCTTGTCTTTCCTGAAATCCATCTGTAATCACTCAATCAAATGTGCAACATAAAAAGTATAATGATAATGGGATGACGACCCAAAATATTGACTATTTTGACACGAAATGGCCCAAGTAATGAAACAATTACAAACGCCATCTGTTTTGATGGATTGTCTAACATTCCGAGGGTCATAGTAAAGGTATCTAAACAAAAGATAATGTCTCTCAACTGTGCCATTCATAAATGCCCACTTATTTACATGAGATGGAGACCTATCACTAATATAATTATGTTACTTTTGAAAAGTAAATTATTGCAGTTTCAAAGGAAACATGAGGTAACAACGTATAAAATATTATGTCGCTTTTAACTTCTTTTAACTGGGTTGATTTTATTTTGTAATATTAGTTTAAGCTTCCCGAGCACGTGTTGGTAATTACCGATTGAAAAGATAACGAAAGGGTTGTCAGTTGGAGATCTCTGTTGATTATTCCATAAAGAGTACCCCGTTATACCCGTGTATTGGTACAGGGGCCTTGGTTTCCCGATTAATTGAGCGGGGCTGACAGATTAATTAAGCATTAACATGATCATTAAACACTGAAAATTGGGAGATATCGAGTTAACATGATTGCAATCTATTTTTTTCAACCTAGTACTGAAGTGGTTGTTTTTTTAGATAACCCGTGTTCTTTTTTTTGATCATGAAATAAACCCTATTCAGTCAGAGAAGACAAACTGCTTTCTGCCATGCACAAGCATAGAAAAAGGAAGTTACGATTTCAGAATTTGTGCAGCAACCGTACACATATCGTTTAATCGGAAATACAGTTTTTTAGATGCACGTGTTCGGACAAACATTCTTATAACTGATATCATGTATAACTTAAAAGTGAGAATGAGCCGAAGTGATTACCATGACACAGGGTTCAGGGGTCTGCAAAAAGTATATCAAATCAAAGTGCTACCATTTATGTATTGGTGGGAACAGCGTCTCTTGTTTGTTTGTCCGAAACGTTCGAATCTATTTTTATTAATAAAAGCGAAATTTCGATTAGCCCTATAGAATTACATTGTTCTGTCAGGCCCCATTGCATCAAAGCAAACTGCAGCATGCTCGTCCGATCGTTCATGACGTTAAAGCCGGGCGTTACCATGGAGACCCTTGAAAGGTACGCGCGATATTGGAGGTGAACGACCACATTTAAAGGCCTTAATTTTATCTTCCGCCCTATAATGATCACTTAAGCAACTAAGAATAAGGCATCGATTTCTCTCATCTAAAAATGTCTATTCAAACACAACGACCAGAGGCGGATAAATGAACCTCGAGACGGGTAGAGGTAAACACCCTGGGACAGGTTAGTACAGGTAAACGGTTAACATAGTGTATACTCAGAAGTATTTATAAGGAAGAAGACTGTTGGAGTAGCTGTACTTTTTTTATTGAACGTATATCATTCTGTTGCCCAGACTTAAGTTCGAGAAAGAACGTGCCCCCTGCGCCGCTTCTGAATCCGCTCCTACGCTGAACATACACCGTCTGGATAACGTTGTGACAAACTTAGCTTCGAAGATTGTATCAAGTTAAAAGTCTTGGGGAGTTCATCGTCACTGAAGAAATCTTATAGATATTAGCTACAATGGACAGAGTATAGACACGGCTAAAAATGACTGTTAAATACCGAAACATTGCATAAAAAGACATTTCACTCAGTTTGTCCTTTGCAATAATCAGAGGCTTTTCGTTAATCAAACTTGCGATTATGTGTTACGTTTATATAAGCATTATATACACTGTGGTTCTGTTTTTGAAACTTTATTATATTGGGTGGAAATCAAGTGAAGCGACTTGCAAATGTGTCGCTTAATCTGTTTATGTCGACATATTTGCGCTTCCTGGTTGCATTGCTGAACAATAAAAACAGGTACTGAGCTACAGATTCAGTGTAATTTTTTGGGTGACCTTTCTCCACTGCAAGTTCATTCACGTCAATTTCTACCAACTGTTAACAACTCTTCAGACGCGTCATGTCTGTGACTTCATTCTCATCAGATTTACAATATCAGGTAAAGTCTGCTAGGCTTTTACACCCGAGCCTAATTGCTCATCAGGCCGGAGCTTATCCCGGTTTCGGTAGCGTGAAGCGACTTAGGAGTTAAACTCCTCCTGGATGGGACGCTAGTCAATCGCAGGTTACCTTCCCAGTATTTACTGGTACCCATTTCTACTGCTGGGTGGACAGAGGCACACTTGCTGTTGGGATCTTGCCTGAGGGTCTTGGCACGGTGGGGGTCTGACCGGGATTCGAACTCACGACCTCTCGATCATGAGCCCGGCACCTTAGCCATAACACCCCCCTCCCCCCACACACACAATATCAGCGTTGATATAAACCCGTGATTCAAACCTTGGAAGGTAAATTCAAAACTGTCCCCGCATAGATGACCCGCATCAGCCGAGTGATTACACCTCATCTCATATATCTGACGGAATCGACCCCCAGAATATGACCACTCATCAACGTAAAGCGGCCACAGGGAGAGAATCCTGGACGTAGTGGGGCTTCACAAGATGAACCCGTGTTGTACAAGAAAATGGTAAAAAAGTGGAGGCGTGTGACGAGATGATTTATAAGAACCAGGAAGGCATACTCAGAAGTAAGAATAGAACGTTATATATATATATATATATATATATATATATATATATATTCGTCTCTACTCTCCAGGTTGTCGTAGCATCAAGACAGGCCAAAGGTTCTCTTATCGATAATAAGAGTGGGCCAACCAAATTTGATTTTTTTTCACTTTAGATGGCATTGCTTGATAATAGCAGGCATAGAGTGAAGAAAATGCCACTTTAAATATGAATTTCAAGGTCATTTCCAAGGTCAAACCGAAAAATGGGCCAGCCAAGGTCGATTTTTTTACTTTTGTAGACACTGTTTAACATTTTTGGTCATTTTCAATGCCATTTTTTATGTCAAAGCGAACAGAATCGAACCTGAACCGGTAGAGTGTCTCCATAAATAAAACCAAAGTATTTTCGGTAATGTTAGGCGCTAGAGTTGTGTTTGTGTCAAATTACACATACAAAAGCCATGTTATAATCATGTCCACAATTTCTTACACTTCAAGGAATGAAAATACAACTTAAAAGTGTTTTTTAGTTATACGGTAATGATTTTACTACTCTGAATAAAGAAATATAAAAATGGAGTTAAGGGGTGCTTTTTTTGTGTTCCCAAAAGTGTCTTTAACACATTTTGAATTATAACAGAATAAAAAAGGCCGCATTTTGTTAAATGCTGGATAAAAGCTCCGTAAATAACGGACATTTGTTTATAATAAATTATAATAAATTATAATTTAGAGAGAGTTGCTGTTATCATAAGACTCTTAATGAACGTTTTACTTTTAAAAGTAATAGGCGTACTGAAACATTCAAATGGCTGTAAAGATAGCTGCCACAATGAAGAAAAAGGCAATTGCTATCCTTATATAGTAGTAATCAAATATGAATGCTTTGATGGACCATGTGTGTTTTTAGTTCAAATACGATCATTCGGAGGCATTTATCGCCAACACATGAAACGGTGAGGGTTTATAGTATGACATTACCGACGATGTCAGTCATAGACGACTTTCACACTTTGCCTTCTCGTCTTTCGGGTCAGTTCATTGTTTAATCTTTAATCTGCTCCCTGGGAGCATCAACCCAAGCAGCCATAACAGGCGCTATAGAAAGTTATATGTTATGCATTTGCGTGCCGCCCATGACCAGTAACCATTCACTCCTGGCACGAGGGAGCGCAGAAGCGAATCCCCCCCCCCCCCCGTTTTTCAGCCGCAAAATTTTTTTAATAAGGGTATGTGACTAATTATAGCGGCCCGGAATCCCAGCCCCCCCCCCCCCCCTTCCGGACCAGGGGACCTTTTTAGGTTTTTTCATTGTTCCTACTTTGCTGGACCCCTGAATGGGACGCGAACCTATAACATTACATTCACAAGTCCAACGCCCTAACCATAACGCCATCACACTCGACATGGGCTTTTCTGGCACCCACATAAATATGATCCATGGATTTTGGACGCCAAAATAATTGGAAAATAATGGTTGCCTTGTTAATTCCGAGTTGGTAACCAATATGCCCACTATATGTGGTCAAGCAGGCTCTTTCATAATGTTTTGATGGTTACATGTACATGATTTTATTAGATGCTCTTTTAAGGTTCAAATGTAATTTTTTTATATTTTTTTGGCACTGAATGAAGTTGTTTAAATAACTTCAGGTATAAAGGATCTTTAATCTGCGGATGGGTCTCAGAATTAGCTACAGCTTTTTATTCTGGCATCTTTTCTTAATTTTCTTAATATCCAAACAGTGTTAAAGACACTTCAGGAACGATAAAGGGTGGTTCTATTTAGTGTGGGGGTACAGTGGACCCCTAACCTTCCTGTCTAATATGTATTTTACCTTTATTTACCGATAACACTCTTTAAAGGGAATTTTTTCGGAACCACCTCCATTTACGTAATACAACTCTTGTATCCTTTTCCAAACGCATATGATCAGCTTGTGGGTGGGGGGTGGGGTGGGGTGCCTGTCAGGTTCCTGTCAGATCTGCAGATTGCTCAAGATAATTAGATATATAAACAATAACGACTTTCACCAGATTTTACGCTTCATGCACGACACTTGTGTCGATGTGTTTTGGGTTTATAGGTATAATGGTTAAATCGTAGTGTATTAAAAGAAATACTTTATGTCAGATTTATCTACCAATTGGAAATGGATTGAGCTATACTTGTAAAATTAACAAGCTAATCCAGATTAATTTTAAACATTTGCGATGTATAGTTTTAATGTGATTATACAGTTCGACAACTAACTCATCGAAATAATTGATGATAAATCTTTAAAATTTCGAGGGGTATCTTTTGATAATGATTTCAGTTTAGATACACACAGCGGAAATGTGCTCTAAAGCAACTACACAGTCAAATGTGCTTCAGCTTATTAGTAATTAATCCATTGGACAAGGATAGTCGTGTTAGTATCTGTAGAGCCTTTATCTCCTGTATACCGCTTTTACGAGTGCCCTTTATTTAATATACAACTTTTTGGTGATGACAACATGGAGAAGAGGCTCACTGTCATTTAAAGGTTAAACGAACGAAATTGGACGGGAATGGTAACATAGCACTTATTGAACACTACTGATGATCAAAAGGTCACACATTCCAGCTGAACAGCAAAATTACTTATGTTGCATGCAAAAGTACCAAACACTGAAACTTAATGTAGGAAGCAACATTTGTATACCGTACATCTAATACTTATAAAAGGAATTCGGTTCACGTTTGTTCGCAATGTTCTCTAAAACCGCGTTGTGTACAATATTGTGCCATACATCATTTTTAAGCTTTTTATCCCCGCAGTGACATTGGCGATATGAAAATAAATAAATTTTGATATACTTATAATTTTGAGCGATTTTTCCGTTATTTACCGAGCACAGACGAACTGCCTTCGGCAATCACCGGAATGCGTGCATCGTGGTCACTCAACCTCAAACACTAAGGACTACTGTTCATATGATTAACGCTTGCTTTCAATGAGGGATTCGACCCACATGCGTGGTCAGTAAAAGAGAAAAACACGTGTTTTTCGCTTTATGAAATGGAGAGTTCAACCCAGGATTAATGACAAAACATATATAATTCAAGGTCCCAATTTCAGGAACAGGGCTAGGGTGGTGCCGGGGGTTTCAGGCCTCAAAATTTGTCTGATACGATGAAAAAAAAGGTTGTGGTGGCTGAAAATGGGATACGGAACCACTGCATGGAGTTCCGCTGGGTCCACTTCTGCTACTTACGATGTATGCATATTTCTGTTTCCTTCTTCAGGAACAGCTTCCTTGCAACGTACATTTAATTAATCTTTCATGTGTTCCTCACATCAGCCTATTCTTTATACGTCCAACGATAGAAACCAGTCAAATATCAACGAAACACTGTATGCCTCCGCGTCTCATTCCGGTTCGCAATATAAACCATCACTGACCAGGTCTTAAAGGAAAACATACCGAGGTATGATTTTTGCCACGAGCACAGCGCTACAAAATTACAGTGAAAACAATATTTGTACATATCGTATTCCGAGAGTATCCCACTAAAAATCTATATTTTCTTTTAACTTTTATAAAAAAAATGAGCCAATATTCAATATCTCAGAAAATATATCTCCCAAACCCCGGTAAAAAGCCCGGTTTACCGGGTTTATGAGCTAGTGACTATATAATTTCTATTGGTAACTATTTGAGACGGCAGATTCTCAATTAAGTACTTTTCCTAGTCTGAAGGACGCCATGAAAGACGCCATGTCTATCTCTTCCTATATATCTGTGTAGCTGGCTAATTATGTACCTTACTTATTTCTAATTATGGTACATCATTCAATTTTACTTTCAAAGGAAGTTAGTTGATTAGAGTTCCATTTTCGTAATGCAGATTTTGTATCCTTACCAACGCATGTCATCAGCAAGTACCTTGATGTTACTTTTAAAATGGGTTAACAAATTAAATCTTTATTTTCCTAATGTAACGTTTGTATCCTTACCAAATCATCAGCAGGCACTTTGAGGTTTCTTTTACAAGGTGGTAATTAATTAAAGCTCTATTTTCCTAATGAAACGTTTGTATCCTTACCAACGCATATCATCAGCAGGCACCTTGTACATCGATGTTACGTTCACAAGGTGTTAATTGATTACAGCTCCAAACAGCTTAAAGGTTTGTATATCAAGGTTTTAACAGATTATATTTGGGTCTTTCAACTCAAATAAACACAAAATCTTGCATTAACAGCATTCAGGTCGACCAATAATCGAGGTAAAAAATGGTGTATGTTGTATCTCCAAACCTGCTAGATGATATATATGAACTAAATAATAAAAGGTATAGCTTTTGAGGACAGTATCAGTCAAATTACCAAATTAATATTATAATTATATGTTTTATAACTGTCATCATATATGCAAATGATTAAACTGTGTTCATACACCTGGGACTTTCATTCAAGTTATTTAAAAAAGGAACCCTGCATGCACTCTATCAGTCAGTTATAGATATTCAATAATATATATTATTGACAAACATTATGTCATTATATTTTATTATATTTTTATTCTTAAAACTTTAGTCGGCATAGCAGCATGTACATGCTAGTGTTTTTGAGATTCTCTCTTAAAAACAGTATAAAGATTATTATTGTTACAGGTGCTCTTTTTATTATGTGACACGGGCGAAACTCCTGTTGTGGCACCCATGTCTGGCAGCGTATTACATTCTATGTTTAATCCGTACTGGTTGACCTCTCGTTGTCATGTGAGCCTTGAGCTTTCACGCCTGGTCGTGGGTCACGTGATGAGCCTGGTGTGTAGAGATACACGGCGCTGTTTTTCTAGAGGATTCCTGAAGCGCGTGTTTTCTGTGTTGTGCAAGATCTTATAGACTGTTCGAGAAGTGGAAAATTCTCAACTTGGGGTGTGAAGGTATATAAAGGGGCTGTTTTTTAGAACCAGAGGGCATAGAGAGCAGAGCAGATTCCAGCGGACGCAGAAGCGTGTGTCAGATTCTAGGACCTTATCCGACTAATGCGGCAATTATAGGTTTCTAAGACTTTCTCCTGGATTTTATGCATTTTGGACTTCAGTTTACTTTCTGGGTTGTTGCAAGTAAATTAGTAAATAGTAAATTATCTACGTTTTTTATTAATTGTAGGTTTTTCAGTTTTCAATACTCAGTTTTCTTTATTGGAAAAAAGTAGCCTATTACACCACATAAGGAAAACCCCGAAATAAAATACCTTGTGACCTTGATGACCTTAAAAAATGACTTCACATTCAAATTTTGCGATGGCATCCACCGACAGCTTTTTCACCCCACATCACTGGACATATCCCACATGGATGCCTTCTATTGACATGCGACAAAATTTGACAAAATTATTCCAGAGGACTTTTCAGAGTTTCGCTGGCCTACTTAAAGGCTAATTTAAATATCAAATTTCAGTTTAATACACCTGTATACACTCACATGTCATCCAAGCAATCACCTGTACATCAGGTGTCGAGGCCAGCCTGTGGCGCAAAATGAGGATGGCATTTACTGTAAATTTGATTAATAAACACATCCAAGCGCAATGAACTAAACCTTTGGGATTAAAGATGTAATAATTGAACGGCATCATGCATTATTGATTAACTTTTTCATCATTCAACATGGCCTGCAGCCTGTGGACATGGCAAACGTGCCTGTGGATTAATTATAATATCACAACACTGATTGTTCCTACGACAAAACCGGGTTCGAAACCGGGTGACCTCGACCTTAACTTCAAGGTAAAATCTGCGAAAATGTTATTTTTTTGTGAAGCCCATAATTTTTTTAAGTATTTCACATTTTGTCCTTAAATTTGCCACACTAATTTTTCCTACAAAGTTCTCGAAGGAGTTGGAAAGCTGAAGACCTTGACCAATATCTCCAAGGTCAAATCAGCAAATTTATAGATTCTGTCTTGTAAACGCGATAACTTTTAAAGGGTTGGATGTTTTCCTCTCAAATTTGAAACACTGATTGTACCAAAATCTTGGATGAGTTTGAAACCTGGGGACCTCACAGGGTCAGATCTCTCATCGTGTCTTCATGTATAAAACCTATAAGCGAACGGGGAGGAGGGACATCTGTTTTTGCAAGTGCGAAAACAAGCCATTCTATTTATTATTGGCGGTTCAGTAACACATACATGTCGATCCATTCACTGTGCCGTCGTCCGTGTCTTATCCCCACAGGGGCCGAACCGTTCAGCTCGGGTCCACGCTGACCACGCACTCGTTTTGTCGCCCCCCCCCCCCCCCCGATCCTCCCTCCATGTCCATTACACGACTTTGATAGAGTGATTATGTATATTATTTTTTTCTTGTTATTCATGCAATGACTCGCTACATGTTATCCGTGTTCGTATGATATTATTTTAGGCCTTCTACCGGCCCTCGTGCACGGCTATATGTCGGACCCGGAGTTTTCGAAAGGATGGATTAACAATAAACGTTTAATGGCATCCCCCCTATGATTTTCATGATTTTTGTGCCTTTCTTTAAAACAACAAGGAGCTGGGATTCCTGTAATAAATTCAGTTTTCTTTATATATTATACATAGAGACAGAGGATCGAGAAACATGACCCTTATATAACTTCTTGTTCATGTGTCATATATACAGAAGTACCTTTGCAGCTGCTCAGTACGATACAGCAGCAGGCAAGGGTATAACTTCGTATTTTATTTCAAATCGAAATACCCCAGGACCTTTGTTGAGCCGGTGTTTATGCGTCGATAGTGAGGTTCATTTTCGACCTGCGCCATACTTACCCGTACGTGCGTGGAGTTAAAATTCCACATGTAGCACTTCCGGCGATGTGGGAACCATTGAGCGAGTTGTTATCTTGACATAATGTAAGTTTTATTGAGCACATGTATGGGACTATGTTGAGCTTGATTGTGGTTAATTTGCCATGCATTGGAATTAGAGCCACAAAGCTACTCTGAATTCTATCTTGAGAAATCACATGTCACTGCTAGTGGCCTTTACCAGCAGAAAAATAAAGACATGCTAGGAAGAAACCGGGCTGTTATTGCGCACTCCGGCGCCATCTTGACCAAATGTCAATCTTTCGTGCACGGAGGAAGAAATGCGATTCCCCGGCTTTATGACCAGAGAAAGATGCGGCCGAGAAAAATCAGATTTATTTCAGAAGTCCGGAATAAACAAGATTTCGTAATTTGATTTGTGCAATGCAGGACAGAGCCAAGGCAGCATTAGACCTAAATTTCTTGATAACAGTTATGTTACTTACAAGTGAAATTGCTATTCGTTTTATTTGGTATGTTAAATCTGATTTTTGAATACCTATGACAATAAACGCTGGTTAATCTTTGCTCATTCTGGGCATATAAACTATATAGAAATCTAATAATTACCTATTAGATATTAAAAATCCACAAAAGCAAAAAGAATTGTTGACATATTGAATTCTATGCCGTATCCGAGCCGGGCAAAGCTAACAGACGCAAAGTCAGTACTTTCTTCATAGAATAAGATAAAAATATTCTTCTTAACTTAAATAAAGATGGATTTTTGCAATAACTAATATTTCAAAAGTCTTTGAATTGAAGGAAAATCATATATCTGAAGTACCGAGGTACACTATTAAATAACTGTAAATGTACCTGGATCTGTTCCACTCCTTCTTACCCGTACCTGTACCCGTACCTGTTCCGATAGGTACTGCTGCTTGTACGTTGCCTAATCAATGTTGCCTTTTCGGATAGATAATGCTGTCTGCTGATTGCCTTTCTAGCCATTTCTAGACCTGACCCGAACCCTAAATTGCAAAAGTCGCCGTTAGGTGTGGCTCCTTTCTGGAAACGGCTGATTTTTACTAACTGGCTACAGACAATAAACTTGGAATCTTAGATAAAAGGTGGATGTATTCCTACAATAGTTTTACTAACATCGCCACTGTTTTAGCAACGTGCCCTCGTTGTACGTTATATAAAATTCATTGTGTGCAGCATTGATTGTGACTTTCCATGCAGAAGATGTTGGTTGTCACTCTAGATCTGGCCAAGACAAACGAATTCCCGTGGACTTCGTCGAGTGACAAATCGAACCCCAATCTGCCCTCTCCAAGGAGCAGACAGCTTTTCATTGAATGTTTGTTCAACAATTAACCAATTAAACATTGTAGGCGCTTTTGTACACAGTGGACTCGGTATTAATAGAGAATGCTGTTAGGTAGGAACGGGTTAATTTAAGAATAGTTACTATTAAGGGACCAGACAAAAGCATTGTTTACGGGCTCTGTGTATTAATCTCCCGTATACCAATTCCATACTCTGTTAGAGGACTCTTGCAACATACATATTATAGAAATTCGGGGAACTATCTTCAACATGGTCAAACATAACAGAAGATTTTGCTGATTAGGTGATATAATGCTTCAAGTCTCATTTGTGGGTTATAAAATGAAAATCAGCTTGAGGTAATAATTCTTCGGTTATGTCTGGTGAATGTTTGTATCAAAAATATTGCCCAATGTGCTAAATAAATGAGACATATCAGTTAACTCTGTGCAGTTATGTATGTGTGTAACATTCGATTAGCCTGGCGGGGCTGTGATAAACAAAGTTTCTAAGACTTAATTTATGCAACAGGCAACCTCTAATGTTTAACTGCCCTTACATTTTATAAGCTGGTTCGCCCATCCGGACCACTTCCCAAATGTCCCGTACAGGTACTCTAAACCCCACCTCGCCTGCGTGAACTGGTGTCATCTCACCAGTCATTACTCTGTATATGAACAAGTATTTAGAAGAAACATAACAATTAGAAAATGTCCTGATAAATTAATCTTTTCTTCTTTTTTAAATGGCAGTTATAATACCCATAAAATTGTAAAAAGTATCCTAGTCTGTGGAATATTAGTTGTTGAATAACATGCGGATCAGGAAACATAACGCAACGCAGATACCGAGTAAATATAATATGTACATGTAGAAAGTACATGTATAAATGGTTCTCATATATACAGTAAATAAAAAAGTTCACATTGGTGACATGTAACGCAACGCCGAATAAATATTCCGTAACGCTACACAGGTAAAAACGTAATTTAAAATCAGGAAAGGAATCGGATTAAGCGTGAATTATTCTATTTTCCATATTTTGGGGGTAAAAATATGAGGGGGCGGTCTCTGCCCCTCCTAATCCGCCCCTGAAACGACACCTTTAACAGGTAGGTTTATAATTGGTGGCGCGGAAGGACACACCCACTCACCCATGCTTGTCGATAAACAGTGCGGCCGGGGCAATCTTATACAAAGTCAACGTTAGTCATGACGTCACAAAGGCGCACAAATAATGATACCCCAGCGTTGTACCATGTCGCTGAGACCCGTCAATGCACCGGCCAGGAAGCATTGCCCTTACTAATGATTCTGACAGAAGTTTCTCCGGTTTTATACGTGAAAATTTTTTTTAGTAATATTAATAACCGGAACAGGATATTGCATATGTGTGGAAAGCGTAAACGTCCAAATTAATTTGCAATAATATGTGTATTATCTCACGCTATTAGTTCATTTTTGCTTAAAACAGAGTTATCCAGAAGAACACCACGGGCTTAATATCCCCAGTTCACCCATTTTATACGCTGTTGTTGTTTAGTGTGTGAGCAAACACGCTCGACATGTGTCGGTTTTCCCTAACAAGCCTGGGTAACCAGAGGTCGATTTTGCGCAGGCGCATCAAATTCCCAAACAATGAGAAGGAACGTGAAAGAAGAAACACTGGATGGAAATTTTACAAATCTTGATTTATGAGGTTGAGAGGTACAGCCAGCTGGAGGCGTGCGCCAGTGATGTTTTGCGCCGCTGATCGCGCCCGTTGTAACCTTTTTTTTCCCGGACGTGTACAGGGGTTAGCAAACGGTTTTAGAACGAAACCATTGACAGAAACGGTAATATAATTGAAGGAGAGTACACTATACTTCATGTATATTTGATATACCTGCTGTGTGTATAGGTTTCTTTAAGCGTGTTGTTATCAGAAACGAATTTCATGATATAGTTGAACTAAAGAAAAATCGGGATGTTTCTTTTCTAATTTAAATAACGCTCAAGCAATTTTCTGGGGCCTGCCTATAAAACTAACATACATACTATCAGATTGAATGAACTATGTTACCAAGTTATGTTTCCAGTACACTCAGAAGAGGAGAACAAGATACAGGAAGCCTCGTTCTTAACCTGGTGAACTTCAAAGGTGGCATAACTGACACTGCCAAGTTACTTTGTAATCACTCATTCTACGTTTAATTAGAATGGGTTATTAGCTCTGATCTTTTTCACATGATATACCTTTCTTGTGCGAAATAATATATATATATATATATATATATATATATATATATATATATTATATAATATAACACCAAGAAATCTACCTCCTGGCAGATGTAAATACCGAAAGTATGCATAAATATATATATATATATATATATATATATATATATATATATATCTATATCAAGACGGGTTAGATAGGATTTCACATTGTTTCAAATCTTCTCTCTCTCTCTCTCTCTCTCTCTCTCTCTCTCTCTTATGCAGTTTGAGTTGTAGTTGTTGAGGTGAGGAGACAGTTTTAACTTTATCGTTCCTTGTTGATATGGCTCAAAACCGCGTAATTCGGTTCAGTTGGAACAAAAGGTATAAAAAGTACAATAGGCTTTTAAGGTAGTGTTTATATCTAAAGGTCTCGACAAAGAAAGCTTACCTCGATGACGTCATTGTCACCTTAACCCATATCCACAGTTCTTAACGACCGCCGCGATACCACCTCCCACACGTCACAGGTGCTGATATGGTAATCCCTGATTTATCAAAAAGACGCCGCCGAAATACCAGGCTCTTGATTTTACCCTAGCATCTTTGTTTTCACATAAAAGGAATGAACAAGCATATTATTCTATATTTTCTGTGTTGTATTCATGCATATATATATATATATATATATATATATATATATATATATATATATATATATATATGCATATATATATATGTATATTTATGTGATATATATAAATACTTCTTAATGTGACATTCCCAATATCCAAACGCCTATAGAAGAACTTTAAAGACTAAAGAAATGTTCACTGGAATAAAACAAATTGCTCATCATGTATATATGAGAGAGAGAGAGAGAGAGAGAGAGAGAGAGAGAGAGAGAGAGAGAGAGAGAGAGGGGGGGGGGGGATTTGTTAAATACATTTTCTAAACATATCTCGAAAAAAATTTTCGAAACTTAATTGAAGCAGTGTATCTTTGTTAAAATATTCAAATTGACAGGCACACGGGATTAAGTTTAAAAATGTACTCTTAGTGAGTGTACATCTTCATTACGTCGATCTTTTGACACCGATATGGTATAAGCTGATACAGACACTTGGTAGTGAGGGCAATTCCTGGGCGTTTTGCACAAAAGATTAATCAAACTTGGTTTAGCAAGTTCACTTCTCAGTCGTACAGCGCAAAGTTAAAAGCCTCAGGCAAACTACATGTTTCTGCAATTTAGACATCACTAATTTATTGATAAAAAACTGAAATATTTATGAAACAATATATAGAAAAATGCAAAAAGAACAACAATCATAACGTTTTCTTGTTCAGGGTTTATCTTAGAAGAAACAGGAAAGACAATGTAAGTGTAGTAAAAGAAACAGTTAAGCGCCTGTCTGTGACGCTATTCTCCCTCTCATATATTTATGCGGGTATATATAACAGGGTTTTCGCCTCCAACATCATCAGGTGTTAAAGATTAAAAATTCCAGATCACACGTGATGGGGATCCAGACCACACGTGATAGGGATCAAGATAACAAGTGATGGGGATCAAGATCACACTTGATGGGGATCCAAACAACACTGAATGGGATCAAGATCACACTTGATGGGGATCCAGATCACACGTGATGGGAATCCAGACCACACGTAATGGGGTTCAACATCACACTTGATGGGGATCAACATCACACTTGATGGGGATCCAGATCATACGTGATGGCGATCCAGACCACACGTGATGGCGATCCATACCACACTTGATGGGGGTCCAGATCACACTTGATGGTGATCCAGATCATACGTGATGGCGATCCAGACCACACGTGATGTGGATCATGATCACACTTGATGGGGATCAAGATCACACTTGATGGGGATCCAGTCCACACGTGATGGGGATCCAGACCACACTTGATGGGGATCCAAACCACACTTGATGGGGATCCAGATCATACGTGATGGCGATCCAGACCACACGTGATGGCGATCCATACCATACTTGATGGGGATCCAGATTACACTCGATGATGATCCAGATCATACGTGATGGCAATCCAGACCACACGTGATGGGGATCAAGATCACACTTGATGGGGATCCAGACCACACGTGATTGGGATCAAGATCACACGTGATGGGGATCAAGATCACACGTGATGGGGATCAAGATCACACTTTATGGGGATCCAGACCACACTTAATGGGGATCAAGATAACAAGTGATGGGGATCCAGATCACACTTGATGGGGATCCAAACCACACTTGATGGGGATCCAAAACACACTTGATGGGGATCCAGATCACACGTGATGGCAATCCAGACCACACGTAATGGGGTTCAACATCACACTTGATGGGGATCAACATCACACTTGATGGGGATCCAGATCATACGTGATGGCGATCCAGACCACACGTGATGGCGATCCATACCACACTTGATGGGGGTCCAGATCACACTTGATGGTGATCCAGATCATACGTGATGGCGATCCAGACCACACGTGATGTGGATCATGATCACACTTGAGTGGGATCAAGATCACACTTGATGGGGATCCAGACCACACGTGATGGGGATCCAGACCACACTTGATGGGGATCCAAACCACACTTGATGGGGATCCAGATCATACGTGATGGCGATCCAGACCACACGTGATGGCGATCCATACCACACTTGATGGGGATCCAGATTACACTCGATGATGATCCAGATCATACGTGATGGCAATCCAGACCACACGTGATGGGGATCAAGATCACACTTGATGGGGATCCAGACCACACGTGATTGGAATCAAGATCACACGTGATGGGGATCAAGATCACACGTGATGGGGATCAAGATCACACTTTATGGGGATCCAGACCACACTTAATGGGGATCCAGACCACACTTAATGGGGATCCAGACCACACTTGATGGGGATCAAGATAACACGTGGTGGGGATCCAGACAACACGTGATGGGGATCCAGACAACACTTGATGGGGATCCAGACAACACGTGATGGGAATCTAGATCACACGTGATCCAGACGATCAACACGGGATCCAGACCTCTGATGATATATATCCAGGCTACAGGTGACGTTTTCTAGATCAAACGTGATCATGATACTTGATATAGTATGACCCTATTGGATTATTAAGAACAAGCAGTCATAACAGGATAAACCAAAGTTTAATTGGGTGTGAAAAGGACATCTTTGATGGAAATGTCAATTAAAAAAAAAATTCTTTTGTCACAATATAAGATGAAAACCAATAGCTTGCAGATATTGCTCATTGCTACTCAGATGATATTCCACCAATCCGGTTGTAAGACGATTTGAAAGTCAATCGATACTTTCAGTTTAATTGTGAAAACAAATTGTAGATGTCGCCCCCTTCCATGGCACAGTCCCTCACACAAGCCTCGGATGGCGACTGATGTATTTGCAATAAAGCAATAAAGCAGTTAGTTAACACACCTATCAAAATCTCTGCTCATGCATCCTGCATTTCCCTTCATGCAGTTGGTACCGTCTCTTATTGTCAATACAGGCTATTAATGTATGCACACTCATAATTGTATAAATGTTTTTTTTTTCCACCGGACTCTGATCCTGAACCCTCTTATTCCACCAAAAGCTGCTCTATTTAATAATATTATAGTTACTACTAATAATATATCCCCAAATATTCTTTATATATACACACTAACTTTAATAATCAGTAAATAAACTGCCTTTCACCGTTCAAAAGCGAGGCCATGATTAAGAACAAGAATTACCGACAAATAACTAATATATAAAATATTATTCGGGCGGCAAACAGTCGTTATTAAAATTAATGAAGAATATAAATTCGCCAAACAGTAAGCAAAATATAAATAAAACTTAGCATTACAGAAATATACAAAAATTATTACAGTGGTTCATGATTCACTTCCTCTTGTTAGAGACATTACTTCCTAGTGATGTAAAGACATTACTTTTTATGGCTCACTTTTGTTTTTAAAACAAAGTAATCAAACCCTGTCATTTTCATATCAACTGATATCAAGTTTCTGGCGATTTATTTTTGAGTTTTAGAACATTATAGCATTTACAGTGCATCCAAAAGTGGGCGTGTATCCGAATTTTTAGATAAGACATGTGCGGAACTTCCCATACCAAGAGTCTGTGCCAAACAAATTTTTGTTTTACAAAATAATATTTCAGTAAAGCATTATGTCGCCATATAATATATATTTTTTACGTGATGAATGTATTTTTGTTATTAATCCAAGCTTAACTAATTTCATGTCTGTAACAACTTTGAGTGCATTGTCGGTCGTCCCAGAGCAGGGAGAAGCCCATTTCTGATTTGAGTCTAAATATGTGCTATCCTCCTGTTTCTGATTTTCGTTCCCACAAGGCCATCCTAAACCCAAGTAACATAGTTTTATAGCTTGATGGTCTTTGTACGCACGGTTGAGTGGAGGATTGTGGAGAGCTTATGACTGTTACAAATCTTTATGATGTATGTTTAACCCGAAATGTCACTCCAAATAGAATGGAAACAGTCAAATATTGCCGTCAGCGCTGCAAGGTTTGATCACGTGATTACTACGGCGCCATTCACAAAGGTCTCATGATTGCCATTTGATCGCTGCCTTCCCATCTCACCTTGTAAATGTATCACAATACCTCGTGCCATAGTTAGGGTGACTTCTTATTTCATTCCCCTTGATGTTGTGTCTTCATCTTAGATACATGTGAAGCAAGAACGGTTATGCACAGGAAGTGACGTGTTCAAAAATAATTAAGACGATTTTTCCGCAATTAACATTTAATCAAAGAGTTTACTGTCGCCATGACGTTCAGGAGAAGATCGAACCCTTGCTAGGCAATACAACTGCATGTTCTATATTTTACATGGTAAGACAATTACCTGGACGATGCCTAGAACTTTCGCAGTTTTTTATAACTTGGTGCGTCAATAATACAGGAGGAAACAATGATGTTGATTGTTGAATATGTGTTTGACATTTCAGACGCCATACTGATCGGATCTCATATGACCGGAAATACTGTAATAAATCCTGAAGGCTGCCATCATTATCATCCCTTCCGGTGTATTGGTAGATATTTACCCCATTAATTCCCTCTGGGTTTCAGTTATCTTTGATGTTGATTTGATTCATATGATGCATTGATACATCTGTTTCTTAATATTATTATATCTGTTTCCTGTCTTCGTTCTAATACTAAAGGAAAGCTAAATAATTGTGTGAGCATGTGTGGGAAATTAATGACGGATCACACGAAAACAATCAGAGAATAAACATGTAACATTGATAAGACTGAAAGGAGACACTGTTTCTATAGCTTATGTCGTTGTGTATATTGTAGTCTTTGGTTTATTTTTTACATTATTGCGTCCATTGCCTTACTCTCGTATTGGAAACCATAAATGAAAACGATCAATATTTTTTTCTCGACCCGCTTTCGATCTCATTTTGTAAACACTAGCATTAAGTCTCATTGTAGTATGCTAAAAATGTGTCATAAAAGAGCATTTAAAATTATCGATTGCACTGACCGCTCTGATAAGGAATGTTCCACAGACTAGATGCACTCCAACGTAAACATTTATTGCTGTAAGCAGGAGTTTGGACACAAGGATTAACCATTGGAGCATTCTAGCAGGAAAGTGCATGTTAAACATATCCAGGAGCCTGGCCCTTCAAAGCGCCGTACGTTGAACATATCACGTACATATCAAGGAGCCTGGCCCTTCAAAGCGTCGCACGTTGAACATATCACGTACATATCAAGGAGCCTGGGCCTTCAAAGCCTTTACGTTGAACATATCACATACATATCAAGGAGCCTGGCCCTTCAAAGCCTTGTACGTTGAACATATCACGTACATATCCAGGAGCCTGGCCCTTCAAAGCCTCGTACGTTGAACATATCACGTACATATCAAGGAGCCTGGCCCTTTCAAAGCCTCATACGTTGAACATATTACGTACATATCAAGGAGCCTGGCCCTTCAAAGCCTCGTACGTTGAACATATTACGTACAAATCAAGGAGCCTGGCCCTTCAAAGCCTCGTTACGTTGGACATATCACGTACATATCAAAGAGCCTTGCCTTTCAAAGCCTCGTACGTTAAACATATCACGTACATATCAAGGAGCCTGGCCCTTCAAAGCCTCATACGTTAAACATATCACGTACATATCAAGGAGCCTGGCCCTTCAAAGCCTCGTACGTTGAACATATCACGTACATATCCAAGAGCCTGGCCCTTCAAAGCCTCGTACGTTGAACATATTACGTACAAATCATGGGGCCTGGCCCTTCAAAGCCTCGTACGTTGAACATATCACGTATATATCATGGAGCCTGGCCCTTCAAAGCCTTATACGTTGAACATATCACGTACATATCAAGGAGCCTGGCCCTTCAAAGCCTCGTACGTTGAACATATCACGTACATATCAAGGAGCCTGGCCCTTCAAAGCCTCATACGTTGAACATATCACGTACATATCAAGGAGCCTGGCCCTTCAAAGCCTCATACGTTGAACATATCACGTACATATCAAGGAGCCTGGCCCTTCAAAGCCTCATACGTTGAACATATCACGTACATATCAAGGAGCCTGGCCCTTCAAAGCCTCATACGTTGAACATATCACGTACATATCAAGGAGCCTGGCCCTTCAAAGCCTCAAAGGTTGAACATATCACGTACATATCAAGGAGCCTGGCCCTTCAAAGCCTCGTACGTTGAACATATCACGTACGTATCCAAGAGCCTGGCCCTTCAAAGCCTCGTACGTTGAACATATTACGTACAATTCATGGGGTCTGGCCCTTCAAAGCCTCGTACGTAGAATATATCAAGTATATATCATGTAGCCTGGCCCTTCAAAGCCTCGTACGTTGAACATATCACGTATATATCAAGGAGCCTGGCCCTTCAAAGCCTCATACGTTGAACATATCACGTACATATCAAGGAGCCTGGCCCTCCAAAGACTCGTACGTTGAACATATCATGTACATATCTCAGAGCCTGGCCCTTCAAAGCCTCGTACGTTGAACATATTACGTACAAATCATGGGGCCTGGCCCTTCAAAGCCTCGTACGTTGAACATATCATGTACATATCAAGGAGCCTGGCCCTTCAAAGCCTCATACGTTGAATATATCACGTATATATCATGGAGCCTGGCCCTTTAAAGCCTCGTACGTTGAACATATCACGTACATATCCAGGAGCCTGGCCCTCCAAAGCCTCGTACGTAGAACATATCACGTATATATCATGGAGCCTGGCCCTTCAAAGCCTCATACGTTGAACATATCTTGTACATATCAAGGAGTCTGGCCCTTCAAAGCCTCGTACGTTGAACATATTACGTACAAATCAAGGAGCCTGGCCCTTCAAAGCCTCGTACGTTGAACATATCACGTACATATCAAGGAGCCTGGCCTTTCAAAGCCTCGTACGTTAAACATATCACGTACATATCATGGAGCCTGGCCCTTCAAAGCCTCATACGTTAAACATATCACGTACATATCAAGGAGCCTTGCCCTTCAAAGCCTCATACGTTGAACATATCACGTACATATCAAGGAGCCTGGCCCTTCAAAGCCTCATACGTTGGACATATCACGTACATATCAAGAAGCCTGGCCCTTCAAAGCCTCATAGGTTGAACATATCACGTACATATCAAGGAGCCTGGCCCTTCAAAGCCTCGTACGTTGAACATATCACGTACGTATCCAAGAGCCTGGCCCTTCAAAGCCTCGTACGTTGAACATATTACGTACAAATCATGGGGTCTGGCCCTTCAAAGCCTCGTACGTAGAACATATCAAGTATAAATCATGTAGCCTGGCCCTTCAAAGCCTCGTACGTTGAACATATCACGTATATATCAAGGAGCCTGGCCCTTCAAAGCCTCATACGTTGAACATATCACGTACATATCATGGAGCATGGCCCTTCAAAGCCTCGTACGTTGAACATATCATGTACATATCTCAGAGCCTGGCCCTTCAAAGCCTCGTACGTTGAACATATTACGTACAAATCATGGGGCCTGGCCCTTCAAAGCCTCGTACGTTGAACATATCACGTACATATCAAGGAGCCTGGCCCTTCAAAGCCTAATACGTTGAATATATCACGTATATATCATGGAGCCTGGCCCTTCAAAGCCTCGTACGTTGAACATATCACGTACATATCCAGGAGCCTGGCCCTCCAAAGCCTCCTACGTAGAACATATCACGTATATATCATGGAGCTTGGCCCTTCAAAGCCTCATACGTTGAACATATCTTGTACATATCTCAGAGCCTGGCCCTTCAAAGCCTCGTACGTTGAACATATTACGTACATATCAAGGAGCCTGGCCCTTCAAAGCCTCGTTACGTTGAACATATCACGTACATATCAAAGAGCCTGGCCTTTCAAAGCCACGTACGTTAAACATATCACGTACATATCATGGAGCCTGGCCCTTCAAAGCCTCATACGTTAAACATATCACGTACATATCAAGGAGCCTGGCCCTTCAAAGCCTCGTACGTTGAACATATCACGTACATATCCAAGAGCCTGGCCCTTCAAAGCCTCGTACGTTGAACATATTACGTACAAATCATGGGGCCTGGCCCTTCAAAGCCTCGTACGTTGAACATATCACGTATATATCATGGAGCCTGGCCCTTCAAAGCCTTATACGTTGAACATATCACGTACATATCAAGGAGCCTGGCCCTTCAAAGCCTCGTACGTTGAACATATCACGTACATATCAAGGAGCCTGGCCCTTCAAAGCCTCGTACGTTGAACATATCACGTATATATCATGGAGCCTGACCCTTCAAAGCCTCGTACGTTGACATATCACGTACATATCAAGGAGCCTGGCCCTTCAAAGCCTCATACGTTGAACATATCACGTACATATCAAGGAGCCTGGCCCTTCAAAGCCTCATACGTTGAACATATCACGTACATATCAAGGAGCCTGGCCCTTCAAAGCCTCATACGTTGAACATATCACGTACATATCAAGGAGCCTGGCCCTTCAAAGCCTCATACGTTGAACATATCACGTACATATCAAGGTGCCTGGCCCTTCAAAGCCTCATAGGTTGAACATATCACGTACATATCAAGGAGCCTGGCCCTTCAAAGCCTCGTACGTTGAACATATCACGTACGTATCCAAGAGCCTGGCCCTTCAAAGCCTCGTACGTTGAACATATTACGTACAAATCATGGGGTCTGGCCCTTCAAAGCCTCGTACGTAGAACATATCAAGTATATATCATGTAGCCTGGCCCTTCAAAGCCTCGTACGTTGAACATATCACGTATATATCAAGGAGCCTGGCCCTTCAAAGCCTCATACGTTGAACATATCACGTACATATCAAGGAGCCTGGCCCTTCAAAGCCTCGTACGTTGAACATATCATGTACATATCTCAGAGCCTGGCCCTTCAAAGCCTCGTACGTTGAACATATTACGTACAAATCATGGGGCCTGGCCCTTCAAAGCCTCGTACGTTGAACATATCACGTATATATCATGGAGCCTGGCCCTTCAAAGCCTTATACGTTGAACATATCACGTACATATCAAGGAGCCTGGCCCTTCAAAGCCTCGTACGTTGAACATATCACGTACATATCAAGGAGTCTGGCCCTTCAAAGCCTCATACGTTGAACATATCACGTACATATCAAGGAGCCTGGCCCTTCAAAGCCCCATAGGTTGAACATATCACGTACATATCAAGTAGCCTGGCCCTTCAAAGCCTCGTACGTTGAACTTATCACGTACGTATCCAAGAGCCTGGCCCTTTAAAGCCTCGTACGTTGAACATATTACGTACAAATCATGGGGTCTTGCCCTTCAAAGCCTCGTACGTAGAACATATCAAGTATAAATCATGTAGCCTGGCCCTTCAAAGCCTCGTACGTTGAACATATCACGTATATATCAAGGAGCCTGGCCCTTCAAAGCCTCATACGTTGAACATATCACGTACATATCAAGGAGCCTGGCCCTTCAAAGCCTCGTACGTTGAACATATCATGTAAATATCTCAGAGCCTGGCCCTTCAAAGCCTCGTACGTTGAACATATTACGTACCAATCATGGGGCCTGGCCCTTCAAAGCCTCGTACGTTGAACATATCACGTACATATCAAGGAGCCTGGCCCTTCAAAGCCTCATACGTTGAATATATCACGTATATATCATGGAGCCTGGACCTTCAAAGCCTCGTACGTTGAACATATCACGTACATATCCAGGAGCCTGGCCCTCCAAAGCCTCGTACGTAGAACATATCACGTATATATCATGGAGCCTGGCCCTTCAAAGCCTCGTACGTTGAACATATCACGTACATATCCAGGAGCCTGGCCCTCCAAAGCCTCCTACGTAGAACATATCACGTATATATCATGGAGCCTGGCCCTTCAAAGCCTCATACGTTGAACATATCTTGTACATATCAAGGAGTCTGGCCCTTCAAAGCCTCGTACGTTGAACATATTACGTACAAATCAAGGAGCCTGGCCCTTCAAAGCCTCGTACGTTGAACATATCACGTACATATCAAGGAGCCTGGCCTTTCAAAGCATCGTACGTTAAACATATCACGTACATATCATGGAGCCTGGCCCTTCAAAGCCTCGTACGTTGAACATATCACGTATATATCAAGGAGCCTGGCCCTTCAAAGCGTCATACGTTGAACATATCACGTACATATCCAGGAGCCTGGCCCTTCAAAGCCTCGTACGTTGAACATATCACGTACATATCCAGGAGCCTGGCTCTTCAAAGCCTTGTACGTTGAACATATCACGTACATATCCAGGAGCCTGGCCCTTCAAAGCCTCGTACGTTGAACATATCACGTACATATCATGGAGCCTGGCCCTCTAAAGCGTCATAAGTGCATACCAGAACCAGAAACCAAGCTGATTCTGAATATACAACCACTTTAGATCTTTCAGAACAGGAGTGGTGTAACAATGACTTGGTGTCAACGATTCTTGTTGATGAATTCTGAATGTATTGCATTTTATATATCAGTATATATCCCTACAGAAGAATAGGCCTATTGCAATAATCCAACCTGGATGTTACAAATCAATTACCTAACGAAAATATGATCGAAAAGATCTCCACTCTACTGTAGTTATGTTTAGACGCAAAGAGTAAAACTTTTGTCTTCTCGCAGCTGTTCAACTTGAGTTTATTTCTTGTCATCCATTTTTGCCATCAATTTCCCTCTTTTTCCACCCTTTTTTTCAATTTTTTTCAACGAAGGACTAACAGAAGGCTAATTATTATTATTCTTTCCATTTGATCTTGATTCGGGTAAATACCTTTGACACCATTGGAAGCCATAGCTAGGTGAATTGTATTGAAGATGATTAGATGAGGTTTTTATTCTGTACTTATAATCAATATCATTTCACATTACCTGTAAATCTGTGAATCATTAAGCATCTTTCGTGATGAATACAAGTTTTCTTAAGATAAAAATTACCAGAATGTAAATATTCCCGAAACCTTGATGCTGTTCTAAAGAATAATAATGATTTATCATCTAATAAAGATTGTACAAGCATTAAACGCTCTATTGCTTAGAATCTTATGAATGTTTAGCCAAACTCATTTACAGGTATGATTACCATATTCTAAATCCAACTGGACATACATGAAATGCCATGATTGACATTACAGATCGACCAGTTAAGATTAACTGACGCCACTTAAGAGTCTTTAGGGCCGCTGGAAATCCAAGGTCAAAACAGGTTTAGTCAAATTACCGTCATACAAATTACCGTGGGCCAATAAAATGGCACCTCAAATAGATTAGTATTCAAATAATTGGCAAATGTCTCATAAAGATCTGTTGCTGTTTAATACAATATCAACCACCAGAGGTCTCTCCCGGCTATGCTTTTCCCAAATCCATATCCCATGTAGGCCAATAACATGAATGGGCAATTT
Organism: Sipunculus nudus; assembly: GCA_026874595.1. Lineage (NCBI taxonomy): Eukaryota > Metazoa > Annelida > Sipuncula > Golfingiida > Sipunculidae > Sipunculus > Sipunculus nudus. The sequence goes on from CM049319.1 coordinate 2,326,773, forward strand.
TAAATTTTAATGGTGGGATATATTGAGCAATATTGTAGGACAAGTAACAAGTTCAGGAAATGAGGGTCAGATGTTTGTAGAAGAACGACTTTATTGACGTGTCTACAATACAGAATAAGGGGGAGTTAATCGGTTGAAACTATTGTACCAATGCAGAAATTGAATTCATTAAAGTTTAAATAAATTGTATATATATATTCATTACAAAGGAACTTCGATATACTAAGATTTGTTTTCAAATGCGATTGAGTCCATTTAAATGCAAGTGCTGATGCTGAACTTAGAATCAATGTCTTTCACAGCTGATGTCTCCTGGAATCATCAAGCACTAGGTTACTGAATATGTCTCCACACAACGATACTCAGTACCTCTAAAGATTCGCGTGTAAATAATGTCCTTGGCCTGTTACTCGAAACGCTCATTACAGATAAAAATCGCCGTCGGCAATTGCGGTGTCCACTCTGAAGTCCGTCACAGAGATACCGTGGCCAATGACTGCTCACGCTTATAGACATCATATCTCAGCTGTCCACATTCTGTTGAGCGCAGACTTGCCTCAAGAATGCGGAAATCGCCAGGCTACACAATATTAATGTATAATATTACGGAACCGAATAACAACAGATCTCGTAATCGTGACCAGCACAAATCCTGTTACGAAGATGAAAAAATCAGATTCTGTAACACTAGGCAGCGTGGAATGAATAAAGAAGTCAGTGGTTTCTGTTAACAAATAATTATAATTTATTCTTAGAACAATCCTAACATTACAATACACTAAATCAATACAATTACACAGTATAACAATAAAATGTAGAGTACCAGCGTGTCCAGATCCTAGGCTTTGATTTCTGGATACCACCACTGTCACAGCTCAACAAGAGTCCTTAAACACCAATTATCCATGTTAATAATAATAATCCAAAGGCAAACTGGAGACAGTCCATATTAAATCTGTATAAAATCCGTTAAATATCTGACACCACTGCAATTATGTCAATTATCCCAAGACTTATGAGAAAGTAACACTCTTAGTGCTCACTGGTATTTTCCTTTCTACCGGCTCTTAGCACAGCCCTTATTTATAGCTTCTCACCCGAAAATTCTGGAAATGGAAAATTCTAAAGAACAATACACACACACATGAACAGACCCGTAACATTAAGAACAAAAAACAAACAAACAAAAAAAAAACGCTGTGTCTCTACGCTTCAGACCCCACACGCGAGCCAGCGCCCAACAAGTGCCCAACAGCGCCCATAGCAACGAACCATGCCTGCGCTACACGAATCAGAATGTCAACAGCCACTTGTAACACTCCTGCGCACAATAAAACAGACACCTCTAACAATAATAAATTATAAAAACAATCATCTGGTTATACTCTCTACTTAAACATGCAATATGTGACTAAGTCACAGTCCTCTGGTGACAATTGTAACACGTTTATAACGCGTTGCTTCCTGTCGGTCGTATTCATGTTTCTTCACATAGATTGCCTCAAAGACAAGAATAGTACTAGTATATCAAGCCACTATGATACGATAAGACGTTCTACACTGTAAAGAAAATCTACTATTTGATGTTACATGCAGTCATTGTAACACGGCCATGGGTTGATAGTGCCATCTAGCGTTGAGAGAATGAAGCAAAGCACCCCGGGGGACGTATTGATACTTTTCCATAAATTTCTTTTCGCAATGACAATAAATAAAATAGTAATAATTCCATAAGGCAGATAGTATTCAAAATCGTGTTGAATAATAATTGTAGGAAAGTTTAAACAAAGAATCGTTGAGAGCTTGAACATACGATGTCGATGATAATCAAGTATGGTTTTATGGTAAATTATAAAAAACTATATGTCAGGGTATCCCTTTCTACATCCAGCACAAAAAAGATTCGAGATAATCGTAAATAAAATTTGACCTAAAATTAGGACCTACGAAGTAATTTTATTATAGGGTGAAAACCTTGTGGTAAAAAAAGGAACTAAAATTAGACTTTTGGGATAAATCAGTTACTTCCAATAAACCAAATTACATTAGTTTAAGGAATTTCATAGTTTAAAAGAAAAAAATATTTTTCTGGAATTTCTAAAAAAGTAATTCTGGATTGATCATTGACGTTCGATTGAACTGGGCGTTTTCTTTAACGTTAATATATCTTTGAAGAGAAGAAACGCTCATCTAAAATCGGCCTGGAAGCACAAACATATTCTAGCATTATGTTTAAATATAAGAAACCTACAATTGTATTCCAATACCATCAAAATTTGGAAACTTAACGTCAGAATGTTGGTTTAGGATGCATTTGAAGACCCTTAACCGGTTAAATGATAACAATGCCTTAAAACCTTACCTTGTGTATTTACCTTTCTAGGTGAACAAAACTAACGGGATCAGGACGCGCTTCACAGGTTGTCGGTTCCAAGAATTTAGTCGTATGGCCCGTTGCGTGGGTTCGTTGCGGTTACTGAACCACTCGAACCTGCTAGAATTAGTGGTTTTTCCTACCTTTAATGCCACCTAGATGAGAGATGGATTCCAGCACTACATGTTCTGGCCGCTAGCTTTAATTACTGCCGCGCCAAGACCGTGTAACCCGTACCTCCGCCGGATGTAGCTGTCATTTGGAACACGACATCGTTCCCCATGGGGGCCTGACAGGTGCCAGTAATCCGCCGACGCCCGTGTTCCATCCAAAGGCACACTGATGTACGGAGACGTCGTTTTTGATCTTTCTATTACCACCAGTGGGGAATAAAACAACCAAGTATATCTTTTCTCTATATAGGTCAAGCAAACGTATTCCAAACCTCATTATATTATCATATAAAACTTGTCTATAAAAATATATTGGTATAACTTTGGCATAAACTGGACCCAATTCTTGAAAGAAAAGCATTTTTTCTAATTATTTTTCCACGAAAAACACGAAATTGTATAATTAATTGTATAAGTAAGAATTTCTGAACAACTTCATCATAAAAATCTGATAAACTTTCAAACGTGAAGGCATACTCTCAATGTCCTGTGACTTATGTATACATATGCCAAAAAAATTAATTTTAATAAAGACTGACTGAAATAACTGGAGTAAGAAATCACGCAGTCAAGAAGAAATTCCTTTCTACACAAAATACGACATCATACAGGTCTAATTATTTTATCGTCATATTTCAAATGAGAGAGAAATTATTCAAAGTATGTTACAACGAAACAACCAATTTTATAGCCTTTCTTCAAATAAACCAGATTTCCATTAACCTAAAAGATCATAGAAAAAAACTATCAAATGGTCAAGCCGAAGTTAAACCTTATACGGTAATGACGGTTAGGGAATATCCCGAGAAAATCTTGACAAACCAGCACACAATTGAGCGTTCCCTTTTCAGCATAAAATGAGGCTAATAGGCCTATAAAACAATTGAATGCCAAGGGACCATGGTCATCACAGATAGAGCTTTTTTTTAAGTCTGAACCATTACAAATTGATATCGAGTTAGTGACGTCATAATTATATCTTGGAACCAAACCAGTTGAAAAGTTACAGTGTGACAGAAAATGGCAGTGTTCATAATGAAACCTACATATAAACATTCACGAACTTACGGTGTTGAAAACCTCAGTTTCTGTGATTTTGTGGCTATGTTTCTCGGTATTAATTATCCGTTACAGGTCTCCATGATATTATATAGAGTTAGTGAATTTAAGCGATGTAAAGGATGGATTTACAGTCACTGTAACCAGAAACGTTGGTCTAGACATGTATAAGTCATGGCTGGATGACCTTAACTATAAGTGTGGAACAGGATAATCCAGTGTGACACATATATTTAAGTGTATACTCTGTCAGTGTCATAAAAACAGTTTAAAGTCGATACTCTGCTATTTTTTCATTGATAGTATCTATCTAATATAAATATCATAATGAAGGGAAATGGTCATATTTTATACCACTATTACAAAAATATGACTGAATGCTTGTAAAGCTAATACCAGAGCTAATTATATAGTTTATACGTTGAGCGCCATCTTCCGATCTGGCCCATCTTAAGATGAGTCTGACCCAATAACCTACATCGGTTATTGGACCGCCTATGTTAAAATGGGTCAGGCCCTATAACCAATCAACAATGTCAACTTGGTACAGGCCAATTCCCCGATGTTCATTTACTGATATTGATAATATTGTGATATATCGGTTAATGGTTAAGACCCATCTTAAGATGGGTCAGGCCAAATAACCCATCAACAATATCAACTTGGCACAGGCCCATCTCCCGATGTTCATTTACTGATATTGATAATATTATATATATATATATATATATATATATATATATATATATATATATATGTATATATATTTATCTAAAAATACAGACACAATTAAAAAACAGACTTAAATTTATTTGAACAAATAATATGAAAATCAATGTACATAGTACAGAACCTTTGCAGGTTTTTAACTTTCACTCATCAGCTACTTTCTACATATAATACGAAATCTAACCTTATGAAAATTAAATTTACATAAAGAAATAAATTAACATGCTTGTCTATAGGTCAAACTTGTGACAGGTCCGGATGCCTTGTGATAAGATATTATTTCATACAGCTAGGTACCCCCACTCACCACTCAGACAACACACGACTGCAAAATAAAGATAACCAGTCCGTCTTTTCCCTCCCCCTCCCCCACTCTCTCTCTCCCTATCAATAATAGGCACTTATTATTTATTTTTTAATGTAAAGTTACTTTTTTTATAAATACCTCAGTCAATCATATATATATACGTGTTTATTCAGAGATCGGGGAATCAGTAAAATATACAAATTAAAGCACACGGGGAACAAAAATGGACATTTAATTGAATCTTTTATTTTATTCTTTTAATCAAAGCTGTTAGCATGCATCAGTAGATCATGATCGGATATTGGTTTCGACTCATCTTAAAATGGGCGGCAAATCTCCAGGTGGGCGACCCAATATATATGATCGGTTATTTGGTCGGACCCATCTTGAGATGTGTCGGAACGGAAGATGGCGTGCGACATATAGAGTTAATATGGATGATCAATTAAATTCTATTTTTTTATGCTTATGCAAACATTTTTTTTTCATTTGAGTCTGTTACCGTGACAAGACTTCGATTTTTTAGAACTGGACAATCCCAGAACTAAAACTATAGATTTTCCTTTTAAAATGCACAAGTAGGGGTCAACTGCACATTCAAATATACCCTTGTGCATGGCAGTTTCATGATTGTAACGCATTAAGATGGTGACTGTACCAATTAATGGTTCACAGGGCATGAGTAGAAACCGGTGCTGTATAATGCAGAACAGACACAGCATTTACAAATAACCTTCACACATTCATCAGGTGAGCACAGTAACTTATCGTGCCGCATTAAAAACTGCCACGTGTTGATGTGGTGTGTGTTGATGTTGTGTGATATACAAGCCCCCGTGTTTTTCAGTTCCTTATAAAAGCCCGTTACAGGAGTCAAAGAATCGCTTGAAAAGCGATATAATTAATTCATCATGTAAGCAGTGTATGTAATCTGATGGATAATATCGCAAATACCAAGGTTAACCACACCATATCAGCAAATTTGTAGTTCTCTTCCTGGTTATTACACAAATGGTAAAAGAACATGTATAAATATGTTTTTCACAACCGCGCTTGGTAGGAATTCCAGGTACTTAAGATAATTATAAAGAGAAATTGAGAAGTGTACTTCTCGTTTATTCATGGATCGAGTACGCTGAGCTCGTAGATTCATGGATCGAGAACGCTGAGCTCGTAGATTCATGGATCGAGAACGCTGAGCTCGTAGATTCATGGATCGAGAATGCTGAGCCCGTAGATTCATGGATCGAGAACGCTGAGCTCGTAGCTTCATGGATCGAGAACGCTGAGCTCGTAGATTCATGGATCGAGATCGCTGTGCTCGTAGATTCAAGGATCGAGAATGCTGAGCTCGTAGATTCATGGGTCGAGAACGCTGTGCTCGTAGATTCGTTACTTTTCCTACTGGATGAATCCGGCACTGCACCCGCCTGTAGACGGGGACTCAGTGCGGAGGGGATATATCTACATCATTATTGACTCTAGTCCACTGGAGCTCGTCTGTGCCCCCCCCCCTCGGACGTGCACTTTTTTGTACTGAACTGTCAGGAATGATGCAACGTGTGTCCTAAAAAAGGGTCGCCTTATTTCTCGACATTTCAAATTATTTTCCAAAGGGGCTATAGCAGCGCCATTTATCGGCAATAACGATTGTGTTTCAAGGCAGAAAGCAGTTCGTTACTCTGAATCAAGGCTTCAGGCCCTCCGCAATTTGATCCGACAGATACATTTTCTTTTGGCGATATCCTTCTGCGTTAGACATTAAAAAGTGTTCAAATGTTATTGATGCATCAACAAACATAATTTTATTCTATTAATAAACATGTTGAAAACAGGGTCTGCATAAAAATTTTGTCTCAACTATTGCTTATTAATTTACAAAATTTCTTTAGGTATCTTATTGCTGTGGAATGTGAAGGATTTGGACTTGAAATGATTTGGCACTTAAAACATGTAGCTGGAGACGGTTTATGTGTGTGCGTGTTGTACCTACAGATATTCGAAGCGAGATAGTTATATTTATATTTATATAATATATAATATATAAATATTGGGTCAAACATGAAATTAAAGTATGAAGCGATAGTGATATGTGACATTGACCAAGGCTGTGGGAAGGGTGTCTTTTTAGAATGAGGGTTCAATCTCACTGTTGTTCAACTGGCAATAAATGACAAAATTTCTCTGACACCATGCCTCGGAAAACCTGGTATTTTTAACTGTCGGGAGCGATGCCAAAAGTGTCCCGAGGTTGTCAAATTATCCTGTATTCTCATAAACCAGGGGATTTGGATAGTATTTTACAAAGGGCCTAACGCAGCGCAGTCTATCAGAACTACACCAGTCATCTTGCCCCATGTCAGCTCGGGAACTGGAAACCCGCCCAACAAAACCCGGCCGACCTTACAATAATAATAATAAATATTATAAAAGAGCGATTTCATGAATTGAAGAAAAGAATTGCATTTACAAAAATTTTCTTCTCAAACGCCTGATACATCTGTCTGGGTTTTATTTTGTTTATATGTCCCATAACCAATCTACCGACGATATATAAGATAAGACGGACTGAAGATTGATTGATTTATTTGGAGAAAAAGGTTTGAACCATTTATTCTGCCCGCTCCTACGGGACCATTAATTGGCTCCGCGTTGGTACGCCGGATGTCTGCCTGTGCATGCGTACAGAGAACAGACATGCGCATATCTACATGGTCTGAGTCTGCATCCTGCTCTGCTATTGAACTTTCTGCACACGGCACGCTTTGATGTCGCCGACATCCGATCTCCCGATACATTTTCAGCGCCTTGGCCATTGTCGCGTGTCGTCGCTAGAGGTCGCATCAGTACATCATTCAGATGTTGGACGCTAGTCCCCCATCTGAAGCCGCTGTCGGCCTGGAGTCGTCAGTACTCTCTGTCCCACTGGAAAACCGTCGACATGTCGTAACGCAGGAGTAACTGATACACATTACTGGTGTGCACCAGGTAGTCCAGAATCCCATGCTCGTTAAGCAGCTCTTCTCTTATCATTCCTGTCAAGATGGCTAAATTTGCCAGCGACCACTGGGGCAGAGATAAAGTATCCAGCCGTGGTGTTCTAGCTCCAAGCCAATCAAAACCGCCATCCTCGTGTCTACCGCCCAGTACCAACCAAGACTCCTCCACATAATCCACAACGTCTCTGTATTTGGATCTGTCAAGCGGTTGAAGATTGCGAAGAATGATTTGAGGGTCATCCCAGGACACTTCGAGGACGCCCGGGTAATCCCAGTATGCCTTACGCACGGTAGGACCCTGATAAGCCGGCCCGGGGGGAGCACGAAGACCGCCATTTTGGTCGAGGGGTCGTCATGGCGGCCTCCTGGGGTCAAATGGGTCTCATTTTCTTGGGTACCTTCGGTGTTAAACCTCAAAGCTGCTGCCAATATATCAAGATTGAAATTGGATTCTTGTTTGTTGTGTTGTTGGGTGTCCTCCGGTCTTGTTGGCCGTGCATTCCCCAGTTCTTGGCGGATGAACTTGACAGCTTTCATGATCAGTTTTTGTTGGCCTCTGGGGATGCTCGGGCTCGTGTCTTCTTGTTCGAGTACTCCAAGGCCTCAAAGCAATCAAACCCGTCTTGACGAAGAGCGTTCATTGTATCGGGAGATATTTTAAATCTTGTGGCCCATTCGTCCAAAGCTTTGCGGATTTCTGTGACGGTTCATTCAAACAGCGGGCTGACATCTTCTTTCTCAGTTAAGAACAAGATACAGCTGACTGTGAGTACGCCTTCACACCAGATGTGCATATGCAGTTGTCGCCGGTCCCCGCTGCCTGCCCGGGTAGAGTGGTACCTGGTTAGCTCCCCGTAACATGATCAGCTCAGGCGACAGGCTGGACGTCTGTGGTTTCACGGTTTGCTGGTTCCATGTAGCGGCCCACCGGCTTAACTAATTAAGGTAATCATGGTTCAAATTCAGAGCAGGTGGTGTTATGTATACACTTACTATAATCGATATAGATGTGAAGCCCTGTAAAGTCTTTCTTTAAGTAGGATGGTCAAATAACAATTTAATTGGCCGAGCTGCACGTGTAACAAAAAACACGACCTGACCAGCTACTTTTACGTTTCCAAAGTCGGCCCGTTCGGGGACGTTAACATATCTTTATTAACCCCTGGTTCAGCGCAGCGGGAGATGTAGTGATCGTCTCTTTCTGTCTGCTCGTATGCCCGTTAACAATACGTACTTTGCTACGTGATATCTGAAAAATAAAAAGGTTTCACTTTGGTCTACTTGCAATTATAATGGGAAGTGTATCATATGGATAGTGAACCGGACTTGATAATGTTTAGGTCGCACTTGAGTGATTTAAAATGAATATTTTATTGTGAATTTTTAATTAAAAACTAAAAACATGTCATATTAGACAGAATTTCTAAAATCAAACTACTTATGTCCACTTCTAATAACCCCCACTCGCCCCCCCCCCCCCCCCCCCCCGGCAGCGGAAAGTGGGGGCAGAGTGGTTGGCTCCGTATGTCCGTCCGATCTTAGAAACCGACTCCCACAAAGACAAATAGGATATATCATCATGGATTGTTTGTTTACCCTTAAATCATCTGTAACCATTACCCTATAACCCCCCCCCCCCCCCCCGCCGCGCCTGCGCGCATACACACACACACTGTTTTGGTGGTATCAATAAAGTGGTTGGCCATAAAGGGTGGTGGCGCATGCGGGTCTATCTAAAACGCGGAGAATCCGCGGAGAGATGGAGAATTCGTGGAAAATTTGCGGAGAGTTTTTATATGCAATGATATTTTTAAATACACTATAAAATCACTTAAATTTCCAACTATATTACTCTTAACATATTTGCGCACTGTTAAATGACCGAAATAATTAAAACATATGTATATAATTAAGCAGTTTATGCTTAACAATGTATACATGCCCGTAGACTCACCACCGGGTGAATGTGTTACGCAAAATGTAGCAAACGTCTGAGTAACCAGCTGACACTGACAGATCTTTAGCCGAAACCGCAACACTCTTAAATTAATGTTTCAACAGTTTATTGTGCAAACCATAACAAAACCATGCAGGTGTTTATAGGTGGCGAACGAAATATATAATATAATAAATAAATCATACGTTTACCAACATTTACTGATAGATAAAAAAACACCATCACCATTAATAGTGTTTAGGCCTTGACCCAATTTACGTGACACGCACAAATAAAAGTTGTTTAATTTCTGGAATCAAACAAAAATCAACTGCATTTGTAATTGCATATAGTCCACAGTCTCCTGATGCTGTTCGTTTTCATGGCACACATGAAATCTTATCGGAGAAGAACTTGTCCAAACAACTGAGAGCTGAATTTTACGTGAATGTACAGATTTTTAATTATTTCGGTCATTTAACAGTGAACAAATATGTTACGATTAATATAGTTGGAGATTTTAAGTGATATTAATGCGTATTTAAAAGTATCATTGCATATAAAAACTCTCCGAAAATTCTCCGCGAATTCTCCATCTCTCCGCGGATTCTCCGCGTTTTAGACAGACCCGGCGCTAGACTGGTACCCCCGCTCTATTATGGCACCGCTGCTCTAGGCCAATCTATTATGGCCCTCAGCCAAGCATAGAGACAGGCGTACAACGCCATCTTAAGTACTCCCAGTTGCAACTCATGACCTGCCTGTAGACTGGTTCCAACTCCAGACTGCACGCTCATACCGATTGTCATGGACGTTCAGGCGACCTTGGCTGGTTATCCGTGAAGATTTCTTATAAAATTACTTTCTTTAGTTATTTATAGTTTCCGATTATTGAAAAATGAGTCATTGCACAAAAATTTACTGATGGATGTATAGATGATACGATATACTGAATATTAGATATTCCACTGTATGTGGCATTGGTTTATTATCAATATCTATTGATCTAATCATAAATGTCACACGCAATGCACTAGCCGCAGACGGCGACGCAACAGGTTTCGGGTTTCTGTTGCGTCGCCGGCCCACCAAAGGGCTAACTGGGGTTATAGCACATTTAAAATATTTCCTAACGTTTTAACAAACAATGTTCACACAAGGTTGTATGTCGAAAGGCCTGTAATAAAAAATAACCATTCTGGAAAGCATGAAGCACCTGTAACATCAACAACTGATATTATTTGTACAGAGAGAATTGAAGCATTAACAGCGGCGGTGGACATCTTGCATTTGGTGGCAGTCCTGTATAAGGTTTTAGGCCTGTGTACTATTATGTTCTAATTTTAACTTCCTTGGTGTAAAATAGGGCTGAGAACAGAACAGTAATGTTTTTTTGTGGTAAAATATACAATACACATAGATGTACTGAACATTAATCAATTGATATATGTTAAATCTCACAGTTGTGTATGGAGTGTTATAATCACAGTTAACTGCAGGTGCAATCTATGGACTCCACATTGCATCAGTCACTGAAAAAAAGCAATTGAGGAGTTTTCATTCTTATGGGCTAGCAATGCACAGCCAACTTTTGGCAACTTCTCTGAGCAAATGAAATACTTATTTTTATCATTATAATACATACTGGAGTTGGAACCAGTCTGCTTGGAGTACTGAAGATGGCGTTGTACGCCCGTCTCTATGATTGGCCTAGAGCAGCGGTGCCATAATAGAGCGGGGTACCAGTCTATGCTTGGCTGAGGGCCATAATAGAGCAGGGTACCAGTCTAACCCGGCGCATGCGTTAGAGCTCAACATACGTTACACTCTTAGTCTTTCTGCTAGATTTTCGGTTAAATACAATTTTAAAGGCTTTGTGACTGTGCTCTCAAAATGTTTTATTAATGTTTATTTAAACAGATTTCTTATGAACAGTTATTAATTTAGCGGTTGTTGACTCATTTTCTCAAGCCTGTGGGTACAGGATGTGATGTAGTTCTTCATGAGGTGGCTATGTTTATATTTTCTTTATTTTTTAATCTTTGTATCTGTTATGATTTTTAGAAATGTGATTTAATAACTTTTATCCTTATACTGTTTTTTATATAATTTAACCCACTTATTTTCTTTTTATGTATTAAGTTATTATTTATTTACTTTTTTTATCGAAGCCCGGGAGTCGACGTGATAAAATTATTAATTAACTTGAGCCATGAATTAATAATGCATGCACACAAATTGATAATATGTTTACCATCAAGTAATCAATGTGCATGAGTTATTGGAAAAAAATATTTTTTGATCAGTGAGATGAAAAAGTAATTGGATTGGTAAATATTTTTAACGTGTCGTCTCCCGATCTCAGTAATTTTCTTCTGTTTATTTTTTATTTTTTTCATATCCTTTCTTATTTTCTTTTTCTCTATTTTTTCTCTATGTTTATTTATCAAGCGCAAACCGAGTCATATACACTCTTCTGAGAGGACGTGACTATTTGATTGTAGATTATTGAAGAACTCCGCTGACAGATGGCGCCACTGGTCGCTTACAATGTGCGGATTGGGCAAGGTGAACGCATGAGCGCACGTGAATTACCTCGAGAAAAAAGCTTTTATGTTTGTAATGCACGTGCAAACGATATACGTGTAGCAGAGTGGCGCAGTGGAAGCGTGCTGGGCTCATAACTCAGAGGTCCGTGGATCGAAACCACGCTCTGCTAAAATATTTTCCTCATATGCTAGAATTTAAACATTGGATTGGTTAGCAGATTTACCCTTATACCATGAATAAGCTAGGATTGCCCCACATGCGTCGTATTTCTAACTGTACGTTCAAATCTGCTTGCATCACAGGGACATACTATGTATACAGGTCCACAGCCTTCAGGATTGAGATGCAAAAAAAAATTAATTGCAAAGTTTATATTCTGTGTGAAAATGCATCCATTGCCAGACAAATAACAATATCTTTACAAGGAGGTACTTTTTTTTAATAAATAAGCATTGACCAATTAATTACAGCAAAAATGCACCAGAATGCAGTAGTATACATACAGTTTTTCAAGAGGGGACACCCCCTCCCACACCCTCCCCTGTCGGGAATTTCCCTTCCAATCCGCTTACTGCCCCACCCCCTGCCAATAGGGATAGGCTACGGTCATTATATATCTATCTATCTATATATATATATATATATATATATATACATGTATATATATATATGTATATATATATGTATGTATATGTGTGTGTGTGTTTATGTATATACTTGTTTACTATTAGGCCCTCCTCCCAGTATATGTTGATTCTAAACTAGGTTAAGATATACAATATTTCACAGTAAACTCAGAAATGGAACAAATTCTATAATTATAATTATTAATAGATAACATTTCGAATATATAAATATTATTCTCTGAATATCGGAGGAGGGGGGATGATTACATTGACCATATCCCCCTTGCTATAAAGTGTATGTGTGTGTGTGTGTTGGGGATATATCCCCCATCCCCCTCCTGTATTGACGCCCCTGTCGCTCAAAATGTCTCGATTTCTTATATTCTTTCATTACCACATTTGCTTGGGCAAAAATATGGTCTATATATGTACAGGGTTATACTTTAGTCTAAAATAGTATTTGTATAGGCCTAATAAATGTATAGGCAAACGTCAGTCCAATGGCAATACATGTATGATGTAATGATGTTGGAGCTGGTATATATCCCGTAGTTGTAGGTTACTCATGACGGTTGCGTATACATATTTAAGATAACCTTCTATCACGACCACTTTTCAATTAGAAACCGACATGCATGAACATTGTTTATCAGATTCATTTACCAATACATGTACATGTTTTTATGATGCAGACTTATTACGTCCGACTTGAAGCAGCCAGCATGGGCCCCTGCACTGCGTCCGCCGCTGTTCATTAGGTCTATAATTGATCCTAGTACAGTTTTATTTTCAAATTAGGTAATTTTCTTTTGTATCAGTTATGTCAAATAAATATCCTGCCATTATCTTTTGACTATTATGCTTTTAGATGAAGAAACAATCAGATGTTAATCAAAATCAAAGTATAGGCATTACTCAATATTTGTCATTTTTTCTAATTGTAATTTTGTTGTAAATTTTACTATTAATCTGTTTTAAAGAAGGTTATTACCATTTATTGATAAAGGTGCATGAATGTTGCTGTGTGTATATATATTGTATGTGGCAGAAATGACCTCTACAAGATGAATTACCAATGATTACATTTTCGAATGCGTGTTTAAAAGTTATTTATATGTTTGGTTAATTTGTTTTAAATTTTAAAAAATAATTTTTTAAAATACACTATATGAATTTTCATTACCGTCATTGTATTTTGCATGCACTAATGGAACTGTAGTCCTGTGGCCTTTTATTTTCTGAATAAAAACCTGCATTCATTACAGGTATACAGTCCATCCTGCATGTTTTGTGCGAATTAAACCATGGATCACGTTAATTGACCTATATACGTTACGTTTTTGGGACGCCTTTTCAGACAATAGGCTACGTACATGCAGCTCAATGTTAAAAGTACTGAAAAGCAAACTCGCCTAGGTGCTTGTGCAGCGCCCCCTCGCGTGCGTAGAACACATTACATGGACAACAGGGTGTCATCAATTCTAAGGTAGACTTTATAGGTAAGAATCGATTCAAATGGCAAATGCAAGCAGAGTGGCGCAGTGGAAGCGTGCTGGGCTCATAACTCAGAGGTCCGTGGATCGAAACCACGCTCTGCTAAAGGATTTTTTCCTCCTTGATTCATTCAAATATGTCATCTCTATAAATATAATTTTGCATCTGTATTTTCTTGATTATATTCTTATTAATAATATTTATATTTTCGAGCAGAATCCATGCACAAGATATAATATATACTTGTATTATATAATATATTTATTATATATATACGGTATATATAGTATACATATATTATATATAATATATATATATATATATATATATATATATATCCTAAACTTATCATTTTGTGGATGATTTTAAAATAACAGAACATGCGTTTAAAAGAAAGTTTTATCATAAGTCAAACGACTGTAACAGTTATACTGCTAATTATATATTATACCAGTAGAATATATATATTTCAAGTTTTCACAATAGGCACGATTATATTTGTAAAGGGCCAAGATTGTATCCCCATATAAACGCTTCACCCCCGGATCCGGCCCTGCTCATATATTTTCTCCAGAGAAATGCAAGCACATAATGTTGGCAAACACCAACACAAAGTGCAATTTTCCAAAGAGGAAAAATACATTTGTATCATATGCATCATGTATTCTAAATTAAGTCTTAAGCAACCATTGCAAGTAAAATGAATAACGGTATTGCCATTCTTGGCATAAAATCCAATAAATTATTTTGAAGTGGAAATTCTGCAACATAAGGGAATTCCTTACCAGGAATTTGTAAAACTCTAACTTATATATGTCCCCGCGTCTTGTAAAAAGATAACTTTAGAAAAGAAGATTTAGGCAAAAACCAGGTACGGTTCTCAAGCACTTTTTTTCAGAAAGCACTGCGGGCGGGCGATATATTTTTCCCCCTCTTTTTTCGATAAAAATGTCATATGATCAGGAAAAAGCATGAAAATAACTGAATGTTTTTGTAAACAGGTCAAAGCACTACATGACAAAGGAAATCTTATCACAAAGTATTATTTTATTTTCTTGAACGATGAAAATCAAAATAATTTTTTTTTATGTTTGGGGTTAAAATTGACGCGGGCGGTGCCTGACAACCATACCTTTTATCCCTCCCCGTAATATACTTGCAACTTTTTACTACCGACAGGAATAAGTATAGGATGCTGGTATCACTAAGGGATATTTAACCTCGTCACATTTAAAGTAAAAAAAGCACAGATGCAAATTATAATTATTTAAAGAAACGCTTCACTCAAACATTAAGAAATATAGAGGCTATATATATTCGATTATATAAGACTCCGACTTTTATAATATAATTGATTAGGCCTATACTGTTACCATGCATATGTCTATGGTCATATGGTAAAGAGTAAACTAATGTAAATTCTTTTTAAATTAAATTTTAAGCAATTTCTATAAGAACAAAAGCATTTATATAAATTTCGATTTCACAGACAAATAACATGTTTTAGAACATAATTGGATGTTTGTGTTTGTGCAAAATTAAGCATGTATAGACTTATATATGCATGTATATATACACACGTACGTAGGCCTATTCGTGAATTTACGCAGTGTTGATAAACCTATTTGGCCTTCATACCCCACTATATAGGCTATATAGTAGGCCACTGGGATATAGGTTTCATATTTATAAGCAATAATCTATCTATCTATCTATATATATATATAGAAGAAGACCACGTGGCAGGAGAGGTGGAGTAAGAGTCAGGTTAAGGAGAAGATGCAGTACTAAACCGTTTGTGCCCACAATTACATTTGGTAACGTCCGTTCACTCAGCTCAAAGATTGACGAACTCCGGGCAAACTGCCGATTTCTTTATCAATATCGAGAGGCTTGTTGCATTGCATAAACGGAATCATGGCTGAACCAAAATATATCTGACACATTCTTGAACATTCCTTATTTTACCTTATTAAGACAAGACAGAACCCAGGACTCTAATAAATCAAGAGGCGGTGGTGTAGCTCTTTATATTAATAACAGATGGTGTCAGAATATAACCGTCAAGTCTAGTATATGTTCACCAGACCTTGAAGCCCTATCAGTGAGCCTACGTCCTTCATACCTACCTAGAGAGTTTACCAATATATCTCTCACAGTTGTTTACATTCCCCCCAGTGCTGATAAAGACATTGCATCAAAGAAGATACAGGATATTGTTGCCCAATTAGAAGAAAAGAAACCACAAGCTCTGCATATTGTACTCGGAGATATGAACCACTGTGATCTTGATCAAGCACTACCAAACTACACACAGTACGTGAACTGTAACACAAGAGGTCACCAGAAACTGGACTTATTTTATTGTAATATTAAATCTGCTTATAAATGTGTTCAAGGTCCTCCACTAAAAAATAGTGACCATAATATGATCTATATGCAACCTACTTACAGACGTAAACTTCAAATGCTGAAACCACGTGAAATTAATATTAAAGTGAACTCAAAGGAAGCCTATGAGACCCTACAAACATGTTTTGATCTAACAGACTGGCAAATGTTCATTGACACTTCATATGATTTAGATGAACTTACTGAAACTGTGTCTAGTTATATATCATTTTGTGAAGACATGCTGGTACCAACTAAAACCATTAAGATTAACCCTAATAACAAACCTTGGATTAATAGTGATCTAAGGAAACTTATTGTATGTAAGCACCAAGCCTTCACAAGCAATTCAGATAACAGATATGACTTACAAAAAGAAACTGATTCTGCCATTGAGAAAGCCAAACAACAATATAAAAAGAAAGTAGAAAAACTGTTCCATAGCAAGCAATCAAAAGATGCTTGGAAGGGTCTTCAGGAATTAACTGGTATAACTAAAAGCAAGAAAGAATGCTCACTGCTTGCTGAAAATGGCTATGCTGACAAATTAAATACATTCTATGCACGTTTTGATGAAAGTGACTTCTCAAAAGAAAAAGATGACATTCGGAGCAGTCTGAGAGCAAATTTAGAATCATGTGATGATGGCATCCTTACTGATGTAACTGATGTAAACAAAGTGTTAAGTAAGATTAATGTAAAGAAAGCCTGTGGACCCGACAAAATCAGTGGCAGATTAATTAAAACCTGTAGAAATAGTTTGTCCTTCATCATACATCACATTTTTCAATTGTCTCTCTCCTTATGTAAACTACCAAAATTATGGAAGACCGCAGAAATAATTCCAGTCGCCAAAAATAACTTTCCTAAAGTGATGAATGATCTTAGGCCTGTGGCACTAACATCTATTCTCGCAAAATCTTTGGAGCGAATAGTTCTTAATAAATTACTTCCAATTGTTAAACCAATGCTAGATCAACATCAGTTTGCATATTCATCCAACAGATGCACAAGCGACGCAATTGCCACATTAACTCATTATATTTATCAACACTTAGACAGGGACCCCAGAAATTATGCCAGATCACTTTTCATTGATTATTCTTCAGCCTTCAATACAATACAGCCACACATTATGATCAATCAGCTCTGTAGATATAACATTCCTCTTTCCTACTGTCTATGGATTCTAGATTTTCTCTCGGATAGAAGACAACATGTTAGAACAAGCAAAGAAACTTCTTCAGATATAATCATAAATACTGGTGCTCCACAAGGCTGTGTTCTGTCAGCAGTCCTTTTTATTCTATATACAAATAATTTGTCTGTGAGCCTTTCAGATTGTAAAATTATAAAATATGCAGACGACACTGTCATTCTAGGCCTGATACACAAGAATGATGAATCGCTCTACAGGAAAACCATTCAGTATGTGACTGGTTGGTGTGAGGAACACTACCTTCAGTTAAATGTAAAGAAGACTAAAGAAGTAGTCTTTGATTTTAGGAGATCAAAATCTGTAATTACCCCAGTTGCTATCAAAAATGAAGATGTTGATATTGTAGAAAATTATAAATACTTAGGATGTATTATTGACAGAAATCTGAATTGGAAAGAACATGTGTTGAATCAATCCAAGAAAGCAAACAAAAGATTATATTACCTTTATTATCTAAGAAAGCTTAATATTGACAAAACCATAATTACCATGTTTTATAATTCAGTAATTTCCAGTGTCCTTACTTATTCAATGGAGTGCTGGTTTACAAATATATCTGATAAGTTAAAGAAACAGTTGAATAATACCAGGAAGAGAAGTAGTAGAATGACTGGTACTTCTCTTGCCACACACCAGGAAATCTGTGAAACCAAAACAATGGCCTTCATATCTAAGGTCATGAATGACAAAACACATCCACTATATTCAGAGTTCCGTTTTTTACCTTCAGGTAAACGCCTAGATACAATATTCTGCAGAACAACTCGTTTTAAAAAATCTCTCGTACCACACAGTATTAAACTTTTTAACTCACAACCCTCTTAGAAATTTAATGTTTTGAATTATGTGTTTTACCTGCAGAATTATCTGTTTTATCATTTTTTACATGCTTAATTTTACATGCATAGTCAATATGTTATGTGTGATTTTTATGTATTTATTGTAATATTTTTATGTATTTATCTATCTATTTACTTATTTATTTTTTATGTAATGAATTGCAAGTCAACAACAAATTCCTGGAACTGAAGGCTAATACATGTTATGAAATTAGTGCCAAAAAAAAAAAAAAAAACATGAAAAAAATATTCATAAATTTATTTTAACTTCACTTGAAGAATTCTTTACTCAGCCTTTTTACAACTAACTGAGGTGAAAGCAATTTTTTTTTATAATATTCACCATTTCTCCTATCATTTTACTTTTTATCGGAAATATCTGGTGGAGGTGGCACACATTTTAAGTCGAACTGAACAAGTCATTGTGATATTTTTTTTCAATCAATATATATGTGCTGTCATGAAATACTAAAATCATTGGTGTAATTTAAAACGATTACCTTTGATGGTGGGTATATTTTGTTATTATTCTAGCCGTGTTTTATTTTATTTGGAATTATTATGCACAGCTTCAGTCGAGCATGTATTTATTTCGGGGGGGGGGGGGGGGGGGGGGTTAAATCTACAATCACTCGGCAGAATAAATACATTGTGTCGAGCCGTAATGAATGAATGCTGGCGTCGTTGCGCGGAGAACGTAAACAAACAACACTGACGATGGAGAACGGATGGGCCCGGGGAGGTGTCGGTTACTGAAGCGATGTCCCTCATATCGGTACCTAAGGTTTACTGTATAACTGAGAATACCCTCACCTTATTGTCTGTTCTTAACTATTATAGTCTATTTATCCCCTTTCTTTTAAGCACAAAGGAGAAACGCCCCCTGAAACGTCCATATGATTGGGCGATATTTAGGGAGTATAAATTAAATCATGGGTTAAACTGGGCAACTACTTGAACTAGTAACCACCAAGGGTGACTAAAATTTTGGACTATAGAATCCGTCCTACCGGTTTAGGGACAAAAAGTCCCTTTCACCTTTCCTCCTACCATTTTCCCTCTCAAGCATTTCTCAGACTCATTTTCAATTTTTCTGCCTGCCTATAAGTCTTATTACCTGCAATCTCTTGACTCCTGACACTGCACTTTAACTATCTGAGCTAACTTGCTGAGATATCAAACTGGGGTTTCCTTAGTCCATACATGGACCTCTATGTCCTATGATACTTCTGCTGGACGGACATCACGTGATGTCCGTCCAGCAGAAGTATCATAGGACATAGAGGTCCATGTATGGACTAGGGTTTCCTGATCATTGTAACTCTGTTTTACAGTAGCGCCACCTGACGGTCAATTGTGAAATTAATGTTTTGGTCAATAAATATTTTTTTTTTAAATTGGGGGCCGCGCCCCCAAACCCCCGCTTAGCCTTAAAAGCAAGGATGACATTTAGGGAGAGGGAGAAAAAATCTTAAAAACAATATTTTATGCAACACCTCAAAAAAGGGAGGACATGATGTAAAAAGTGTTAGAATGAGACAGTGTTAATGAAGGAAAAAAAAAAAAAAGTTCTATGGAGATAGGAATCATACAAGCATATCTTATAGGAGTGGTACATGCAGGTTTTGTCACAACTGAGGTGCCCTGAGAATCATAGTTGGACAGGCACGGTAGGACAGATTCTATAGTTTGGCCAAAATTTTAATTATATCTGAGAGTACATTCTAGTCACCACCCCATATATGCACTTGGTTTGGATTCTTAGCTCAATAAAAGGGGGAAAACCATTCAGGATCTTGGGTATCTCATTTTTTTCAAGATAAAGTTCTGTTATGATAGGCTAATTGCATAAATTCACAGTTTGAATGTGTCTATAACCCTTATAAAACGGGACCAGTATACAAAGCATTGTTGCCACCAGTGTACATTCTTACTGGCATAATAATACAAAATAATTTAAAGTAAAATCGACTTACAGTTGCCAACATGTTGCATACTTTTTTTAAAAATATTTTTGCCATGGTGAAGAAGATTTAATGCCCTCCGCCCCCATCTTTGAGACTGACACTAAAAATGCCTTTACCGGAAAATACAATCATATCATGTTCAAACACCACTTATCTCTATATTTGGGAAGGCTAGGAAACATTTGTCCGTTAACGAAACAAGATGTTTCGTCGCTGCAGGCGGCTAGGCAAGTAGCTGCTATATGACTGTTCACTAGTGAACCTCACCAGTGAACACCTTCGGACAGAGTCCAGCAGGTTCTTGTAGCCCTAGTGTTTTACCAAATCGATAAAGTTAGCTGTCATCAGGTACACAATAGTTATCGCAATGAAGAGTGATGTACAAAATATGGAGCGTGTTCAGAATTCTGGCTATGGTTTTGATTAATCTTATATATGTAGACACCACTAACAGTTTCCTTTGTTAATGCAGAAACACAGTGGGAGAATATTATACCTATCATTTAATAAGAGTACAGCTTTGGTTTGTTCAACAAGGTAAAGAGGGCGATATATTTGATGGGATATGCATGCATATGCAAAATAGTACTATTTAACATGTGAATACTGAATTTCCAGTGTAGTTTCACCTCTTTAAAAAAAATCCATCAGCTGTTCACGTGTCGGGTAGTAAACCAAATTCTGAACAGGCTGTATAACGCCCCTTCTAGATTAAGTTGTAGCTTGATAACCATCTAACACCCCCTCCCCCCCCCCCCCCACCTGTAGTTGCTCAGTACTGCCACCATCCCATGCTTGTTCATTACCATTCCCCTCCGTCTGTGGGAATATATATATACAAATAGTATATATACACTCAGTTTGTGTGTATATGTACAACTGATGTAATTTTAATTATATATCTATATATTTAATATGTTTTATGTATAATTTAAGATCTTTATATTGTTTGTGTTATATATAGATATATTTATATAATAAAATATAAATAAAATGAAATGTCTGTTACACTTGTATGTATATTGCATTATTGACGGAATTTTTTTTTTAACCTTTCTTCGGGTTAAATTTAAACAGGCTCAAAATAATATTAATATAAAGTATACCACCATCAGATCTTAGTCAGTTAATGTTATTACCATACAACTCCTTTTTATATCAATTGTGAATTTACTGTATTGGACAGGTTCTTAAGTCATGTCTGATAAATATTGTTGCACATCAGCATGAGGCACAGTCAAGGTAACCCCCAGTTTCCATATTCCTCTCTGAAAGACATCACCTGCAAGTGGTTCAACCGGTCAGATGAATGGTCAGACACATTTTTCTTGGAAATTCAACTCTTTCAAAACTACTTTCTCCCTTTGTGGCTACTTTTCACTAGGAAACCCAAAAGAGCTGGACCACTATAGTCTATAGTCCATTTCATCCCCTCATGTCCACCTGTTTTTTGCTATGAAAATTTTTACTAGTGACATTTCAAGGGGAAAGATGATAGTGTAGAGGATTAAAGGGCCTAAGTTGCAACAAGATAAATAAATAACTACATTACACCTTATTTAAGAAACAGAAATATTTGAAAATATGAGAAATCAGTCTACATTTTACAACATATCAGTCCCACTATTGATGGTCAAGGTAATTGGTCGCATGCAAAAACAGCTTCAGTTGACAGTTGCTGATTGGATGATGTCATGTAACACTCTTAAAAATATAACCAATCAAAACAGAGATGGCTACTCATGCATGTACAATCTGCCGTATCATTGTGAAAAGACTGAAACATTGTGAAACATAAACTGTGGATTTATTGTAAATTTCTTGATTATTATATCAGATAATCACTTCCATAGGAAATAATTGAAAAAAAATAGAAAATTATCTGCAAAAAAAAACAGACTTAATATACAATAGATACACTATTGGTCACTAAAACACTATGTGGGATTTAGCTGGTACTCAAAGGACTACAAGTATCATTGTATATAGTAAAACATTGTTTTTCAAAGTAAAAGGGAAAAAAATAACATGTCCAAGGTTCTTTAGCAGCAGGTTTTATAAGGTAAATATTAAACAAAAATTATCCAAATCTTTCAGCTTATTCCAGATTCCAGCTTAAGCAATTTGATACAACAAAGTTTTAATGTATTACATAATCTTATTGATTACAGACAAAATGAAGAAGTCCCAGGGCCAAAAGAAGAGGGCTACTCCACAAGGTTTTAGAAATGTATGGACATGTTTAATATGTATATATATCTACACACACACTTTATTTCTTTTAATATCATATCATACATATATCTTCAGTAAGACAGTATACAAGGTGTTAGGTTATTATGAGACAATATGCACACCTGTCAACTACCACTGGATTCTAGATAAAATACTTAATGCAGCAAATAAGCCATATATGGTATGAGATATAATACCATTAAACAGCAAGCTGTTGTCCGTGGTACAGGTCTGATTTGACTAGAATCTTTTTTTGGTCAGTTCAGCTTTCAGTATCCAATACAATGTCTGTGCCTGTCACTGTCAACACCTGTCATCATCAGACAGTGTACTGTCAGCTAATGAAAAGTGTACAAGACAATAATATATATATATATATATATATATATATATATATATATATATATATATATATATATATATAAATAAAGGAAAATTATTGTTTTTTTAATGTGTTGACTTTACAGTAGCACAGTCAACACTTTCATGAATAAAGGCCATGCACTCTTGCTTGTTTCAGCATTTAAATACACCAGGATTACAATACTTTCTGCAGAGATGCCCTTCTATATATTTATATATCTATCAAACCACTTTTTGACAACAGGTGGAGAGGCCAGTTAAGTCAGACCAGGGAAAAGAACTGGTTGTTGATACCAAACGAAGCAACAACAGAACGCCCAAGCTGCAAAGGTAAGTTGAATTTATGCCATATAATTATATATGGTCAAGCATGGTAGCATCATATGTTATCAGTGTATATAACATCAATGAAACATTGGTAGGACAAAGCTAAGGACATATTCCAGGACAGTTTGGGGGTTAACATACATTATGGGTGGAAAAAAAAATGGAAAACAAGGCAGCAGAAATAATGTCAAGTTGTCACCAGAAAAAAATGTGATTGTCATGTATCTTTTATTATGTATCTGTGCACATGTATCTGCAAGGTATCTGCATTATAGTTCTGTGGTGGGAGTATTGATAAGAGATTAAAATTTGAGGTCAGTCTCTGAGTGAACAGTCTCAGCATCTTTAGAGGTTGGTTTATCTGTACTCTACTAGATGGCAACAGTCTTTATACCATGATATCTAAATATTGATGCTGGATTGAAAACATAGAAAATTAATGATGTTGAATACAGAATACTGTATAGATTAATATAGCTCAGTGCATACAGAATACTGCATGGATTAACATAGCTCACTGCAATGGCCTACAGAATACTGTATGGCTTGACACAGCTTAGTTCAATGGCATACAGCATTGTAATTGTTACATTGTGTTTATAATCTAGGACAGCAGTATCACAATGTGCACGGGTGTACATACAAAGTTTTTTATTCATGTATCATTGCTAACTTTTGTTGTTGTCATATTTCAGGTTGCCAAATGAGAAGAAAAAGACTACAATAGGATTGCGAGGAGGTCAGAAAGGTACACCACTGAATGGTTATCAGATTTAATTGACAATTATCACAAATAAGCAGATCATGTAATATGTTGAATTGTGACGCCAGCAGCATACAGACTACTATTTAAGCAACTTTTGTTCAATCCCTTTGAAATCATAAAAGTTTTACATAAAAGATCCTAATGTAATGTACCTTTATAACAAAAGGGTAAGGTATCAAAACTTGAAATGTATTGAATGAATGGCAAAGTGAGATCATACATTAAAGGCAGGTCCCAAACCGGTACAAAGTAACTATGAGAAACATATGTATGGAGTGTAAAAAAAAGTATTCCGGTAAACTAAACCAACAAATTTTCTTAATATATTTATTGAAAAAAAAATATATTTTCTTTTACTATATCATCAATCTTAATTTTTATTTGGGAGGATTTATTAATGAAAAAATAATTCCTTGTACAATATCCATATGACACCACATGTATATTCCTTATCTCCCTGTTTCACTAATTGACATGTTAGTGCTTCTGTTTCCACCTGGATTCATTTCAGTTGTAGTTTCAATTTTCTCCAAATTGATCACCACCATAGTAGTAATAATGACAGAACCAAGGATGAGGATTATGGGGGACACACAAAGGAAAGCAGGATAGAACAAATTATTTGCAGTTCACTGCTGATATTGTGGTTTTTATTACAATTTTTGTTCAAGTGTGAAAAATAACTTTCCATGGGCGTTTGTCCATTATATACATGATTAGTCCACTAAGAAAATAGCTAGTTTTCCTGTGAAACTTTGAGTACATGATAAACTATGTGGAAAATTTAGTGAATGCATAAACATAAATACTTTTAGTTGATGTTCAGGTGGTTCTGATAACAGGGTTTTATGTTAATTTTTTTCTTTAAAAACATTGAATAAGATGAATTTAAAGTTCAGTTCCCCTTCTAATCTGCAAGAATAAAAACCTGTGCTTTTCTTTGACATCAGATCCCCTGCCTTCCATCAAGAAGATGGAGGAACGCTTCGATGCCATGTTGAAAGGTTGTCTTGATGACTTGCCAGAGAAGTCACCGTCTGTTGTTCGCATTTTTTTGTCATCAACTTTCTCAGGTAGGTCAGTGGTGTTGTATTCTTTACATATGCATTCATTTCTGTTATCCTTAATTATATGAACAAGTTTTAAAGGGAACTATTCACATATTGATTATGTTAAAGTACTTACTATATAGCTAGCTTTCTTCTTAAAATATTATGGTATCTTCCAGTATTTAATTCCAAAATCATTTGCTCACTTCAGTACACAGTGGCAGAAACCTTGCATAGGGTACAATTGGTGCCATAAACTCTATAAAACTTTTAATTTAAAATTATTTTATTGATGGGGATTTTGCCAGGGATGTCACTTTAAGTTTTCTATACATGTCTGTTATCTAATTGACTCTCCACATTGAAGTGACATTTTATCCAAGAAATTACGATTGGCTGTTCTGGCTACTTCATTGATAGCTCTGACTGAACTGTAGTCAGCACAAGGAGAGTTTTATTTTTTTCCAATTGTACTCAATTATCTGTGACGTAGCACATTATGTGTGCTACGTCATCGTTCTTCTAAGTGCGAGTTAGAAGTAATAGTGAGAAAGAAAAGTACAGATATAATTATGCGTACGTACATCTTAAGTATTTAAAATGTCGTCAGTGAAGGAGCCAGGAGTTCTACTGTGTACATAATGTTCGTAGAAGACACTATCAGTCTTCCACCTACCCACTTTCATGACTGTTTTTGGATCATGTTTCTTACTGACGGCTAGGGTGGCCCCCGATGGCCGGAAGGACTTCGCGGAAAACAGGTCTCGCGACAGTCCAGCTCGGACAATGGAGTCGTCAAGAATACCAGCAATAGAGGCAGCAGACAGGCCATCGTATGGTGCCTTTAATGAAATGAAAACAGGGGAACCCCCAACCTTCCTGAAAGCAGCAGTTCGGTCTAAATAATCAGCTAACGTTTTAACTGGGTTCAGCAGGGGTATCTTAGACGGTTGTACTATCACCCTGAAACCTGACCTGCTTGTGTCGTTTTTGATCCCATGGAATACAATAGACATCGACCCGTCAGACTCAAATGTTATCTGGTCTGTGCTAAAAATACATTTCTGTACACCCAGTGTATCTGGGTCGAAATGAACAGACTTGGGGGCCACATCAGAAGGCCGAAGCATCGTTACCAAGGCTAACAAAGTCAGAGCCTTTTGCCGTAACTGCTTTATGCTTAAACAATCATTATCACCCCAGGACAGGAAAAGATCGTTAAACCTTTCCACTGGCATCACATTTGAATGCTTCATCGGTTGCTGAGTGCTTGATTTAATCAAGGAATCTACAAGCCTAGAAATATCAGCATCATGCACCCTACTATTAATACCTAAAGCTTCAAAAAACACATTTATTGCGGCACACACACACTTCAGTTTTGATCTAGGTTTTTGACTCGAGTCTGCAACTTCACATAGATATGATGAGAGGGCTATATTGTCATTAGGAGGAAAATCAAACTTATGAAATTCACAGAAGTTTTTGAATTCATTGACATAAGTATTATAAAGTTTTAAAGTAGATGGCGCCAGACAAAGTGATATCTGAGTGGCAGCTCTCTCAGTCCAACGCGCATTTTGCAGCCTCAATTTCCAGAGATTCTCCAGGCGTATAGACGCCATTTGGGATTGTTCAATGGCTCCGGTTTGCTGCCTATGGCAAGGCAAACGTTTCGCGGAAGTGGTAGACGTAATGGCGGAACTACACTCATTTCGCGCAATTTTGCAAACCAGGTTTGGGCTGGCCACCACGGAGCTATTAAAGTTCCTGTTGCCTTTTGCCTTTGAATGATGGCCAAGACCTGCGGAATTAGACGAAAGGGGGGATTGATGAAATTGTTGTTTTGTGCCCAGTCCAGCTGTGCAAGAGCATCTACTCCACGTGTTAACGGGTCGTAGAACCGACTGTTGTAAGAAGGTAGGTGGCTCGTCAGAAACGAGGCAAAACGGTCTATTGTGTGGGGTCCCCACATTTCGTCCAACACATTGAATATTTGAGGGTGTAACTTCCATTCGTAACGGTCCCTCAGCCGGCTTAATGCATCTGCTGTTGCGTTCTGATAGCCCGGTAGATGTCTTGCATATATCATCACATTGTTCTCGAGGCATTCTGCCCATATCGCTTCCGCTACTTCTGTCAGCTCCTTGCATGGACCACCTAGGTGGTTTAAGTATGCTATGGTTGTAATGTTGTCTGATAAAATTTGGATAGTTTTCCCGGTAATTTCCCGCTTGAAAGACTTTATTGACAGAAGTACAGTGAGAAGTTCTCTGTAGTTCGACGACTTGTAAGAAGTTCGGGTATCCCACATGCCCGAAGCCGCCTTTCCTTGAAATACACTTCCCCAACCTGACTGGGATGCATCGGTCTCCATTTGTCCATCGATCTTTTGGGGAAGTATCACATGTCCGTTCCAAGAATAAAGGGCACTTATCCACCATGATAAGTCTTTAACACAACGCGTGGTCCATGAAAGCTCACTGTCCCACGAATTTTTCCTGTTTAATAGCCTATATACGGACCTCAGTTTTAGTTTACCTGGGAAAATAGCCCGGCACATCGATATACACTGTCCCGCAATGCGGGCCAAACGCCTGGCCTTAATGCTGGGCTTGGAGAGTGCGCGCAATATATCTCTTCGGAGTTTGTAAACTTTCTTTCTAGGTATTTTAAGGATCGGCACTCCCTCAATACCTACAGAGTCGACCACGAATCCTAAAAACTCCTGTTTAGTTGAAGGTACCAGGTTTGATTTTTCTAAATTAATATTCCAGCCAAGAGATTCAAGTGTACTGCGCACAAATGCAAGATCTGCCTCAATGTGATCGCACTCTGACGCAAGTAAAATATCATCCATATATATAATAATACGTAGTCCTTTAGACCTAAAATACTGTACTATAGGTCTTAGCGTTTTACAAAAGAAATATGGACTCAACTTGCAACCAAAAGGCAAAACATTCCACACGTAATAGTTCTCCCGCCACTGGAAGCCAAAGAACGGGGATGAATTTTTGTTCAGTGGAACATGGTGGAAACCATCCTTTAAGTCTAATGTAACCAGTAAGTCATTGGGCTTTACAATATCAGATAACAAAGAAAGATCTTCATATCTGAATTTTCTTGTTTCACAGAAAACATTGACATGGCGCAGGTCAACAATGAGTCTGTATTTTTTATTTCTTTTCGGGACACAAGAAATAGGCACCACACATTTTGGTCGTTGTGGAACTTTTGAGATGCACCCTTGAGACACTAATTTTTCAATTTCCGAATTCACAAAATTCTTTTGACTGTTTGATAACTTGTGGTTTTCATAGAAGCAAGAAGAAGGCGAATTAACGAAAGGTATAGATACACCCTCTGTGATCCAACTCAAAACGTGCTCAGGGGCACCAATTTTAACCCAGGTGCTCCATGATTTCGATAATGCAGTCGGCATATTACACGAACTATAAAATGCTATAAATGTCAACGGTATTGGTGAGCACCTTGTTTAACTATGGTCAGACTGTCCAGTGGAATCATCCACGTGGTATCTTCTGCTGGGAATATCTCGTTGTGTAAAAGCACCGTAACTGTTTCTTATACGGCCCCCGCCACGGAATCCACGACGGGGGTTTCCTCTCCCCTGTTGAGAGGTCCCACGTGCAGCTGAGATCGACGCAGCGTACTGTAATGAGGTCAGCGAAGCCGGGGTAAATCCTGATGAATTTTTCTGGAGTGCACGAAAAAGTCGAGAAGTGTCTCTGTCGAACTGCCCCTGAACGACCAAAGTCGAATGTTCCTCTTGTAAATATCGGATTTGAGCTACCTGAATGTCATATAACTGTTTCAATGTAACGTTCGACACATTGGCAGCATCGTCACATTTTATCAATAATTTTAACGTCGTCTCCGCATACCGCGCACATTTTGCTACTACTGCAGCATGTTGCTGGTCCTCACGTTTAATTCCTTGACGGGAATCAGCTACTTTTAAATCAGCCGGTAGCTTAATAGAAGCAAGAGAGTCTCGGATAGCAGCGAACTCACCTTGAGTATCCGGTTCGGCACAGTGAAATGTGGGAAACCGGGGATCCAAATCTGGATGCGGTCGCCTCCCTGAGGGTAAATCAGTGTTTTCAGGCGTTAATCCTGCACAATCTGTGCCACGTTCGCACAAAATATCAAGGACAGTGTCCAACCGACTATTAGTCTGTTTATTCTGCAACGTTAAATTTTCGATGGCCTTTATAACACCGTCAAATTCATTGGATTGTTCTGGCTTCTTTTCACATGGATCCTCCATAGCGGATGTCGCACTTAGAAGAACAAGGCATTGTAATTTGTTTAATAAATTTCATTATTATTATTAGTCTCCTTGTTGCTGACGTAGGTTTTCCACAAAATGCCTGTCTGTTAAACATACATCTTCATTTATAGGTGTGAGCCTAGATTATGTCTGGCTTTTATAAACCAATATAAGTTTAATCTTACTTCTTCAGATTACCGAGCTGAGAGGAATTTCTTGGCTAAGGAGGGTCATGCTGTCATCAAGGATTACTGCAGCAATGTAGGCCTGGACTTTGAGGTTTTGGACATGAGATGGGGGATCACAGATGACGCTACAAATGAACATTCCACGGAGGCGCTGTGTCTTCAGGAGATTACACGTTGCCAGAAAGTGTCACTGGGGCCTAATTTTGTGGTGAGACTTACATTACTAGCAGTTTAACGTTAGAGGCATGTAGTGCAAAATTTAAATGACTACACAACCTCCTGTTAAATGAGCAAAGAATTGATATACGAGAGTGTTGTACTGTGATATATGCTGAATTTTGTTTGCAGTAAAATATTGTTTGTACAAAACTAGAGGCCTGCAACTTTTTCACAATTACATGATTTTAACTGACTTTAATCACTGCATAATCTTAGAAATAATAATCAAGTACCAGTAGGACAATAGCTGGTTTTATAATTTTCAGTGGTCCTGAAGAAAATTCAGTCAGCAGTGTGGCACTTTCTTCAATATCCTTATGGATCTTATGTAACTATTACCTGTCGCAAAGATGGTGAACCAATCTTTTCTAAATTCCAGCTGATATAGCAACTTCAGGCTCTGGGAAGAAGTATCAAAGGAATGGAAAAAAAGCTTTGCTGACTGGACATTTGTTATATTTGCATAGCAATGAAAAGAAAAAAAATGTCAATACTATAATCATATTATTCATTGGTATAATCATCTGGACTAGATTTTCTTTGCAGACCATGTTAGGGAACAGATATGGGTTCAGGCCTGTACCACCCAAACTGCCAGTTGAAGTCTATGATGCTGTTGTTAAGGAAGGCTCTGTGATCAACCACCCTGCCACCCTCTTAATGGATAAATGGTACAGGCTAGATGAAAATGCTGTCCCTCCGGTATACCTACTTCAGGTGAGTCCATTCTTATCCTTAGGGGATTTCCAAAGTTTACCAGTTGGTTCTCAAATGAAAAATGACCAGTACTATGTATATAGTATACTAGAATGACAAAAGTGAATGTGAATGTGTTATGTAATTATTTCAGATAGCCAGATATGCTAAAGTAAATATGATTTATGTTTTACCTTCACAAAAAATGTCATAAATATATCTGTGGCCAGTACTAAAATACTGTTGTATATGGCACCTTTTTTTAAATGATGTGGGCAGAGTGAGACGATTATTATTTTAATTTTTTTTACGTGAAAATAGCATTTACTGTCTTTAATTCTCATGCACTGGCATAGGAATGAAAATTGAGATATGAATTCATCAATAATTTATAGGTCAAATTAGTTAAAAGTTTGAAAAGATCTTCAAAATATGTGATATTTTATTTCTTTTACGTGTAATAGTAACGTGCAAACCAGATTAAATATATGACTATGTGTGTCAAAATCTCATTGTGAACTTGGAGAACATGTGGCCCCGCCAGCAGTAATGACATAGGGTTCCCTATCGAAATGCATGATGGTCATGCATTGTTATAACAAGACCTTAGATTGTTTAATAAAGAAATACAATAGTAATTTCTGTAAGTCTTATATAATCTTTGTTGATATATCTTTTTAGTTCATCTGACTTTCAGTCATGCTGGGCTATAGCAATGAGTCTTTGTCCGTCTTCCTTCTGTCTGTCCGTCCAGCCATCAGGCCAGCTGTCCATCCATCCATCGTAACCTTAAGGGTTAGGATCATGAACCCTATGCAGTCTTAGAGGTATTAAACGATCTCCTTGCACACCTGAAATTAGGTCAAGATCAAAGGTCAAGGTCACAGGATAAACTTCTTTTAAAAGGTTGTGGACACAATTCAAGCTAGAATTGTCATTCCAAACCTTCCAGCACTGACATATCCCTTCTCTGCCAACAGGGAAATAGACCTGTTGATTCTGAGGTCAAAGGTAAAGTTCACAGTACCCACTTCTTGCGTGGAGTCATTTTAAGGCAAACTTTTCAACCTATAACTTCCATCTGTCATGTATGGCTAACCTACCAATAGGGGAATAACCCTATTGACGTTGAGTTTAAAAGGTCAGAGGTCAAGGTCACTATACTAAATTGTTCTGAATGCTTGTGAACATATTTCAAGCTAAACTGTTTATCCCAAACTTTCAGTCTTTCACATATGCCTTGTCTTTGCATCACTCAATTTGATTCAAACATATGTATGGGTCCTTTTGCTTGAAGAAATAAATGATTGATTTTTGGGTCAGCTGGTCAGAAGGTTAAAGGTTGCAGGTCAAAGTTATTCACACATTGGTTGTCAAGTGATTACCCCATTTTAAGTGCTTAGTAGTTACCAATCACTTTAAAAAGAATCCAACAGATATGTGGGCAAAAGGCCAAGGTCATAGGTCAGGGATGGTCACAATAAAAACTTACTTTTTAGACCATCTCTATTTTTCTTGTATATATAATCACTGCACTCCAACTGGTACATCTCACTATGTGCCCATAATTGTCAGTGAAACTTGCGATATATGACTCCCTTTTGTGTCAGCTCATGGTGTGAGAAGGACATATCATTAGGGCATAACAAAAACACTGTTGCCAAAATGCTTTGGCCAGGCATTAAGACTATGAGAGTAAATTGTTAAGGTTTAGCTACTGATTTATAAGATGATGGGAACATTTTGCAGTTTATTTCATGGAATCATAGCAATAAACTTAGTTTTATAGATATCTGAATATTATTATACAAATCATCAGATGTACCAGCAGGTGTTTGTACTGATAATGTGTGGGTCTGTACCTGGAATTAGGATGGCTATTTTATTACAAGACTCTCATGCTTTCTGCATTTCTATTCTTTCAGGTTTTGCAGTTTACCTACCCTACTGACCCCATTGAAAAGCAAGGTGATAATTTAAAAATATTGGACTTGCACTATTTTCATTTGCATGTCCATAAATCTGATAAGAGAGCTCTCCAACCTGCTCATGCCTTTTGAATTGGTTGGACATTCATAACTGTAACAATTTTTTGGAGCAATTGCCACAAGTTTGGTCTCTTATTGGAGGATGTGTGATATCAAATGTCAGACTTGTCAGAAATCCATTATGTCCGCCAGGTAGCCAGCTTAGAAATCCTTTTGCCAATGCAGTTTCTGTGATTTTTTTTCAATGTTTGGTTCTTTTTAGATGATATTTGTTGTTCAATTTCCAACCTGTCAGAAATCCAATAAGGCCAAAGGAAGCCATCTTTAAATTCCTTTAGAACATATTATCTCAAGAACTAATAAAGTGAATGCAGTGGGATGTATATTAATGTAATCTTGCATTGAGTCAAAGACTAACAGTTATCAAGCAAGCTTTGGGATTAGTTCCTTATAGCTCAACAACTATACATTTTGCCTCAGACCATCAATTCACTGTGTTTTAACCAGACATATGTGATATATATTTAAGTCTACATAGAAAGTTTCAACAAAATAGGCACATAGGTTCTTCAACAGTTTGACTAGAAGTAGTGAATTGCAGCCCATGATGTCGCAGGTCATGCTTGGCAGCTGAGTGTCATGACCCATTGGTTTAAAATTGTTTAAATTTTAATTTCCAAAGGGAATATGGGAATTTTGTTGAAAAAATGACCTCTGCTGATGGGATGTGATGGCAGCCATGTTTATTCTCACCAAGCATGAACAAAGTGGAAATACGCAAATAATTTCACTTTGTGGGACGAAATTTCACATTTAGATTACACATTACACAAAAATTAGACAAATTCCTAGTGTTTATTTAAAGATTAGTATAGGTTTTTTTGGAACCCCAGCATATTTACACATTGTTAGCTATGAACATTGGTGCTGCATATCAATTGCTAAAGAAAATATTTCACAGAGACTGAAATATAAGACAATAAGTAATGTTCAGGTCTAATTGGGCAAAAGTTTAGAGGAGTAATCAGTGTATTGAAGTACATATATATATGTTTTAAGATTGGTCCAAGTATCAGCAGGAAGGGAAACTAACTGATGTGGGAGTCATCATTTTTGGCCTAAGTGCAATATCATTTCGATTCTGGCAAAATCTGGCCCAGATGTAGTTTTAGTCAAGTATATGTGTCAGTGATATTGTTTTCACCAACTGTATTGTTACATCACCTGCTTATTATTTTTCACACTGTCATTCCTTTTTTCAGCCTATTAGAACCCGTATTCCTGATTTTGGTGATTACGAGAATCCTGAGAAGGGTAACAAGGGGAGAACTGCTTGGTACGAGGAGTCTGCTCGCTTACTGGACCTAATTCATCAAACTTCCAATACTGCTGCTGCTAAGGGCCTGATCTCCATGGAAACCAAAGATCACATTTGTTCATCCGGTGAGACAGCTTTTATACCAATTTGGCAATATGTGTTGTAATGTGTAATAACGGTCTGAAATATGTTCAGAATGCAACAAAAACTAAGCTTTTATACTAAAGAATATATATTGGCTTTGTGTGAACCAAAAGTCAAGTCATGGTTTTATGAATATATGTTTTGGTCATTGAAGTGGTCAAATTTAATAATATTTTGACATAATGGTGTTTGAAATTTGGATTTGCATCCAGTTCAACATTTTCTGCTTAAATATGTATTAGAAGGCCAGAGTTTTTCGGAAAAACTCTTAATTTAATATTCTGCACAAACTTATATGCATTTGAATGTAACAAATAACAATTTTGTTCATGCATAATGTGAATTTTTGTTGAAATTGTTACAGTGACTGAACAGGAAGTAACAAAGGGTATATTGGAACAGAGCAACACAGCAGATACCACGCTCTATTTCTTGAGACGTTTTGATGGTCTCGGGGAGGAGCAGCTCCAGGAGAAAAATGCAGCCAGGCATACTGACGTCATAAATAAAAATGGCCAGGTACCTTAGCCTTATCAACTAAACTATAAAATCACTACAGTCTTCATACAGTTGATAGATGTCAGACTAACCTGTTTTGTAGTTTTTTTAAAATAATACAAACCCACAAATACTTCTGCAGTATTTCATTGTCAACATTTTCATTTATAAAATCTTTTTGTATTTATGTATATGTTACACTCATTACATAGTTAAATTAAATATGATAATTATAAAATTGCAGATTTGATAGATGCTCATTTTATTCATGTTTTAGATTTAATATATATCCATTTAAGGTATGAATGACAGACAGTGTTCATTATTTTTGGCAGATTCACATTGATAAGAAGGCAGAAGAACAGAGACAGAAACTTCAGGACAATGTGTTACCAAAAGCCTTGTGCTCTACAAACATAAAGAAATACAATGTGAAGTGGAAGGAAGGAGGAATCGACCCTCTGAGTGACTCAGAACACAAGCAGTACATACAGGAGTTTTGTGTTGACTTTGTTGAACGTGTGATATACCTCACTGAAAGAGCTCTCAAAAAGCGGCACTCAAGAATCAGAAGCTCTGAATACTATACAGATTTTGATGAACTGCTCCATCATTTGCATTTCACAAAGGATAAGTGTTCATCATTCCGCGGCCGTGACAACACATTTGCAAGAGTCCACAAATTTCTAGCAGACAATAAGAACAGGAAACCGCTGGTAATACACGCGCAATCAGGGGCAGGAAAGACATCAGTTATGGCCATGATAATGAAGAAAATCCCGAAATGGTTTGGAGAGGACACTATTAGAGTCATCCGATACCTTGGCACCTCTCATTATAGTGCTCGGATCTTTGATGTTCTCCGAGGAGTGATGGGACAGTTTGGTGATCGGAAACCATACATACTTCTTGAACCAGCTGGAATGACCGATATGACTGCCATGATTGAATATTTCGCAAGATACATGCGAAACGTGAGTCGAAAGATTCCATCCAAAGTCATCATCCTACTTGATTCTTTGGACCAGCTTAAACCTGATGGCGATGCTTACAGTGTAAAATGGCTGCCAACTGAACTTCCTCCAGGAGTAAAACTGATAGTTTCCACCCTTCCTGAGACTCATGGAATACTTGATGCCTTGAAGAACAGGATCAAGGACCCATCCTGTTTTATAGAGCTAGAACAGCTACCGGACACAACAAGTCTAGACATCATAGATTCTTACATGGGCTCCAAAGGCAGGAAAATTACAGATGAACAAAGAGAGTTGGTCATGAGCACTTTCCAGAAAATGCCAACAGCTCTTTTCCTGAAAATCCTTCTGGATCAGGCACTGACCTGGAAATCATATAGCAATATGGCACACATCAAGGAAACCCAAATAGTTGGATCAGTTAGAGAAGCTATTTCAAGGATATTTGAGGAGTTGGAGATAAAGTTTGGGAAGTTACTTATTACAGCTGCTTTGGGTTATATCACAATTGGTGTTGATGGAATGGGTAATGTTGAGCTGGAAGATGCCCTGTCATGTAACGATGAGGTACTTAACGAGGTGTACCAATACCATGATCCTCCAGTGCCTGGGGTAGTTCAGCTTCCACCTGTACTGTGGGCAAGAATCAGAAGTGAAATCGATGAATACCTGACTGAGAGGCAGTCGCATGGTAAAACTACACTGTTCTGGTATCATCGTCAGTTCATTGAGGCGGCAGAGGGACGGTATACCAAAGGTGAAAAAAATGAAATGTTAGCTAAAGGGCAAAAACTTCATGGACATTTAGCAAAATTTTATTCCACTGAAGGAGGTGTACAACGCACATTAATTCTTGACAAACGGAAGATAACCATTGAGAATGCTGATCGTCAGATTACAAAATCTCGGCTGAAGAAAGGAAACAACCGCAAACTTGAGGGTATATTTCACCACTCCCTCTGTAGTCAGGATGCTGACCTAATAAAGAAAAATTTTTTCAACCTCGAATTCTTATCTGCATACTTGGGTACCTATTCTTCCCAAGACATGATCGAAGGTTGTATGGAGAAGATCAGTGAAATCAAAGATGGAGAGCTGCAGAAATTGCTGAATTTACTTTCCACAATGAATAAAGACAGCGTGCACAATCTGCCTACATTCATTCTAAGCATGCTGGATTCGACAGAGATCAGTGAGCAGCATGTATCAAACTTGCTGAATGTTTGTCGGGCTAGAATCAGAGCTTCCTCTGCTCCGTCTCTGATACCATTATACCCTTGTAATGCCCAGGTAGAATCTGAAAGTAATACCAATTGTGGACCAGCAAGAGTTATGGGTCAAGTTTCAAACTTTACATTCAGTGAGAATGATTCTATCTTCATAGTTAATCCTGATAATACTTCCAAACTCATCAAACTGAAAGATCTTGGAGGAGATTACCGAACAGTACCCAAGGTACCTTCAAATGTCTTAGATGTTGTACCACTTCAAGAAAATCAACAGTTTTTGCTTATTATAGAAGCGGCCCCAGAATGCATGATAATAAAACTATCACCCGGTGAAGAATCTCCTGACAAAAGTCTTGATTTACCCGAGGGAATTGTCCTAGCCTTTTGTCGCTCAAAAGATGGTACTCTTATGTATTTTCTTTTGAGAGAATCAGGCAAGTGTCGAATCATCATCTATGATCTCCCTCAAGGGCAGGTTTCTGCATCTCTGTCAGTGACGGATAAACTAGATACAGGTGTGGCACACATGAACGTTACAGACACAGGAGGCTACCTGGTCATGCAGATCCTGTTAACGGAGAAAGAACGCCAAATTTTAATGACTTCAGAAAAAAGAAACAACCTGACTGTAAACCAAGGTTGGTACAAATTCTCTGCATACGATCTGAGGGCTAGGATATCCAGTCTTGTGCCTTGTAATCGCATGATGACGAAAATCCCAACAAGAGGAAACTGCTTTGAACTTTATGAAGAGAACACTGTGATAATAGGACTTGAAAGGAAAACGGTATTTTGGAATATCAAATCAGATAAATGTGACCAGAAACTGTGCAAAGGTACCTCTGCAGTTCCGATGATGTTTCGACCAGAATGGTTTGGTGAAACCAATGCGCCTGAAGGGAAAAGATTCTGTCTCGGCAAGACTCTGTGCATTGTCCATTCCAAGGATCAGAAACATGTTGCGATCGGTTCTGAAGACGGCTTGATGCTCGTGTATGACCATACAAATGGTGTCTGCATCTCTGGCTACATGGACAGAAGTGATGCTGGGTTTGGTGGTGGTCCTGTAAGTTTCAGGTTATTAGAAGTGTTGCTCAATGACTTTCTGAAATGTTGAATTCTTAAGCTTAATTCTTCCTCCATCCAGTTGACTGGCCATTTTTTCTCCGAACTGTCCTTTTAGTTCTAAATAGGGCCTAAGAAATCATGGATTATACTTTTTTTCCGTTTGACTTGGATATAAAAATATTTGTAGTTTTGAACGCTTTTAAAGTTCTTAGTAAATGCATACCAGTGTCAAAAGACAAGCACAACCAGCTTTTTTTTACACATATAATCGCCATTTTTATTTTACTTTACAAATTAAAGGGACTTCTAATTTATTTTGTGTACTTTTTAACTGAATATATGTTATTATTTCCTAACGAAAAATTGTATCGAATGGTGCTCAGTTATAAAGTCCACGTATACGTTCATTGAATTGACATCACTTTCAGAAAATTTTCAAACAGCATATACGTATAGATACGTATAGAAAGTTTAACGCCAGTAATTTTATTTGAACTTTTGCGACAGACCTTTTGCACACGTGTGACCCTTATTTGTATTTATAAATATGTATTCAGCATAGGTAAAATCAAAGTTTATTGAAGGATGTTCATACTTGATTATTACTGTCAAACGGTGTTTGCGGTAGTGTCGCGTTAAAGTACTTTCCTTACTTACGTCGCCATTAAGTACATTAGTTATAAAACCAGCAAAACAAACTGTGAATGCATCAGTCTGGAATCTGGATCTCTTTCATGCTGGACCTTTGTTTCTTAGACTAAAAGGTTAAATCACACTGGTTACTTAGACTATAAGGTTAATTCACACTGGTTATATGTAACTTATTTATTACGTTCTTCGCAAAAAATATTACTGATGAATAGTAGATATTTATATTTTATATTTTCAGGTGAACATGGTGGTAATTTCTGAGAACGGTGAGTTGGTGGCTGTTATTAAGAACAACTGGGTACTGAAACTCTTCTCTATAAATGAGAAGGGCAAAGAAGTCTTCTCTATGAGGCTGAACTGCAAAGAAGTGAAGAAAATCTTGTTCTCTAGTGATAATCAGCATTTAGCAGTACTAACAACTGATGAAAAGGGAGGAAAACTAGGGAGGCTCATGCTCTTTGAAGTATTCCTAGGAGCACCGAGCAAATAGTGTGCTGCCTCTTACCAGTGCCCTAGGAAAAAGGCTTCCCTTACCAAAATTAGGAACGGGTTGCGTTTTGTTCAATATTGTCCAGTAGAGATGATGCGCCCTCATCATATTGTTACACAACGAAACACAAGGCATTGGCTAAGCAACAATTAATATATTACCAGAAACTTGCAGAGCTCAGATCTACCTATCAGACCAGGTTCCTAGCCTCATAATGTTAATGTCCATTTTTAGCTACACAGAATCCGAGTTTTGACCAGACACTAAACGCTCAATATCCATTCATAGCTGCTTACATGGTTGAAACAGCAATTTTGGAAGGCTGGCCTCTAACTGGTACTTAGGCCCATGAACTGGTTATCAATCTGGACCAGCGAGGGAAGAACGGCGGATCGGCCTGGATACAATCGACTTGCTGACAGCTGGGACAGTACGGAAAGCATGGCGGATCGGCCCTGACTTTATTGGACTGGTCAGCAGCTGGGACAGCATGGGAAGCACGGTGGTTTGGTTGTGGCTGGACTTCTTGACACAAGACTTAATGACCACTTTGTGTATGCAACCCTTTTAAATACCCTTCTACCCTAAAGGCTCATCCATATTCATAAGTCTCATACAATGCCTGGGACCCGCTTTGCTCTCGAGGCTTATCTATATTCATGAACACAGACTGGA
Source organism: Sipunculus nudus (assembly GCA_026874595.1). Lineage (NCBI taxonomy): Eukaryota > Metazoa > Annelida > Sipuncula > Golfingiida > Sipunculidae > Sipunculus > Sipunculus nudus. The sequence goes on from CM049319.1 coordinate 2,366,611, forward strand.
AACCAAAGTACCGCTATGATGCACCTGCCAGAGTGCGCGACAATACATTGGCATAATTCGACCCAAAACACTGGTGACACCTATTGAATTCCCCTATTATCTAACGACACAATGAACATGTCTGGGCGAACTGACTCTCCACACAATAAATAGAAACATACAGCTAAAGATAGATGCAATAATAAAAAAAATTCACGATTCACTTCGTGACACACTCCCCCTTAAACATATTTACAAAGTAGGGTTTACTACACCATGTTGGCCTGACTTAAACCTAATATACCTTTGATTCGAATACCTCTCTAATTCTAACGGCCTACTCCTTTATGACTCTATTAAAAATAATCAGGGGCATAATTGTATCTGCCAAAACAAAGTTTTGCGGATACTATGCTTTTGACAAGGTTCGGCCGCTGCTGCCTCCGCCGTGATTGTTTCTGTAGACCTCGGAGCTCTGAGGCTGCTGGACTGATTTTTCCAAAACTAGACCTATTTATTAGGTCACATGTGAACTGGTGCCTTATAATTTTGTGTTAACCTCTGACCTTTCCTTTATGCAGTGCGTCCATCTGTGCGTCTGTTCGACCAATCGGGATGAACTTTTGCATGAGCGTAGCTCTTGGATAGCTTTATATCATACAAAAAACTGATGGCGCCATCCACAACAATTTTTGCACAGCTTCCATCTGTTCGTCTGCCTTGACTTAAAATCACTCATTTCTCTGCAGTGATTGAACTTATCCATCTAAATTTTTGCTTGTATATACACCTTGGATAACTTTCTAGATTTGCTTGGAGGTGGCGCCATCTATATTTACGTTTACGCTGCAGAGATCCATACTAATATCACAGGAGTGGTAAGATGTATCGGCCTGAAATTTTGCAAGTGTATAGATCCTATACAACTCTTTATCATACGTAAAACTGGTGCAGCCACCTGCAACCATTTTTGTATGGTTTTCATCTGTTCATCTGCCTAGGGTAAAAATCATTCATATCTCAGCAGTGGTTTAACTTGTGCCCATGGACTCTCCTGGTGAATATAGCGCCTGCCGTGACAAATCCAAATGGCAACACACGAAATTAACAGTGACCTTCTGGCGTCACAATCGCTGTTTTATTATGTGACGCATCGGGGAGAGGTATTTGCCTAAAGTCGGTCACGAACCGTATCTTTCCGTCCGGCTTTCTAAACTTCAGACATGTCGCGGGGAATCGAGCGAGTCCCGATTTCTCTTTGACGCTAAACACGAGTATCGTCTGTCTCGCGACGCACGGTCTCTCGCTGAAAGCCCCTTTCACCGATCACGGATAGCAAAACGGATCATCCGTGTTATATCCGGGATCACCGTGTAAACACCGGGCTGCATCCGGTGTGATCCTTGGTACATCGGCATGTTCAGAGAAAAAAAAATTAAACCTGCGCAATTTTTCGGATGAAAAATGGCCCGTATCACTCCTGCTCGGCACTGTGCACCTCTGTGTTGCCACCGCATATATACTGGAGTCTCCGTGTAGCCATTCCAGTGCATCAAGGATCACACGGGACGGCTGCCCGGTGTTTACACGATGATGGTGAAGTTAACACAGATGAAAGTCCAGGATGATCCGTGTTGCTATCAATGAATGTGTGAAAGGGGCTTTAGCCTTGGTATCGGATATTAACACTGGGTATTTGACTTTAAGGTAATAAATATAGATCTTTTGCACTAAACTAGGGACACCTTTTGAGAAAAATTGGCATTAAGAGTCAAAGTTTGGTAGAAAGTTAATGTGATAATGTGTAGTTGTATTTCAAATTTTTGATGGGTTAACAAGCCTAGTTTTAAATTACAAGCTCTTTATTTTACAAGGTTCCTTTTGCAATTTTTTGTTCTGATAGGTTTCAGGTGATCAGAACACGATAGGTGAATAGTAGTGCGCATGCGTAGAAAATACTGTATGTATTTTTGAGTGTGATCATGTCAACTAGCACAAGTTAAGCATTGTGATATATATATATATATATATATATATATATATATATTTATATATATATATATATACAAACATGTTGATGTAGCGACTCAAGAGGGAATTATTGTCTGTGTTCAGGATACAAACAACTTAAGCTGAGATTTACATCGCTACTATATGTGGAAAAGATATATTTATTAAATGATTTCATATGGACAGTAGCATGTCAGGTTTCTCATTTTCTTATTCTCTCCTAGTTACACGTCACGGGCTCATTGTTTGTGTTTTTCATCTTGCTTTTCTGCAATATAATAACATAGTATAGCAACGCATCGGGAACTCCAGAAAACTACCCCATATTTAACCGAATCTGCCAGTAAGGCTGGAACAACTTATAAAATATGGTTCTTCCAGGAAAACATGGAAATCTGATTCATTTCTTCCAAATTATATAGGAATGACAATTTTGATTAAAAAATTAACATTGATTTCCAAGGTCATGTAAATCTTGGTTTTTTGAAAATGGTGTCAATTTTATACAGTTTTTGCCATGATTATGTTGAAAACCTGAATACCCAAATGAATATATTTCATGATTAATCTTGTTGAAATTCATAGAAATATCCCATAAATTCTCTTAAAATTTTCAGTGTTACGTTATTCTTATATTGATATTGCGAGCGTAAGCGTTGTTAAGGCTGCATAGCTTGCAAAATTTTAAATATTTTTTATGATCATGATTACACTGAAAACCCTAAACCCTTGTAAACATTCCAGAAAAAAAGCTTGATCTCTGAAACTGATAGGAATTTCCTTTGGAGAGAATAATTCTTATGAAATATTAATATTGTATTTGTATAGGTGTTTGAATATCCATGCGGGTTCATTGTATGGAAATGATATACACAGAAAAGTCGGTTCACCGACGGTTGTATATATATATATATATATATATATATATATATATATATATATATATCGATTAATAATTCATATAAGACTCGTAATGCTGAGGCTGTGAAACATAAACCAGTTTTGACTTTATCGTTTCATATTTCTATACACATCTCTCTTTTCAGACCTTTGTAACTTTGTATTATGTATTTTTACATATTATTTACACATTCTGTATCTCGTACAGTTTTCTCACACAGGGTAATATACATGTTAAGCCTTACATATTTACAAAAGGATTAGAGTTAGGGTTATCCCTATTATATATATATATATATATATATATATATATATATATATATATATATATATATATATATATTACCCGACACCAAATGTAACACCCGAATTTATGTCGAAAAACGAGACTTTCGGATCGTCAATTAGTCATGGAAGGGAACCGTTGTTCAGGTTACATGGTTAAATTGTTAGTATTTTTATTTATTTATGTTATAATAAACTATATACGTATTTGAAATTTCCAATGTTGACTTCATATATACATGCATGTATTTATAACGTTCGTTAGGATTGACGACCTATGCAAATATAGTACCTTATGTTTATTTGAACAAACAAAATAAGTTTATACAGTGAATGAATCTATACGGGTGATCTACAGATATCACGAACGTATATAAAGAACGCAAATATGTTTGTTTGGTAACTGGTCCTCCTTTTTTGATATTTACATGCTTTTCTAAGCAGTCCTCGGATGGCTTGCATCAGTATCCCCTGCGGCTATCCCTGCTCCTCCATATACAGTAGCCCTGTTTTCATTTTTTTAAAGGACTGTAATACAAAATTAACATTCTGGAAAGCATGGAGGAGTCTGTTCTCATGGGTTACCCTTTTCGTATCGCTATCCCTCCAATATCAACATGTCACAATGTTTGTTACATCCTTTTATGTGTATCACATAAAGGCTTTTGCATTTAATCGAATTCGGTATGGTGGAAAAAATAAGAGCAAGGAAATAAATTACATTTTGAGCAACACAGCTCGGTCATCACACGCTGGATTCAACCACTCGCAATAATCGATGACTAGATAGGTAAAACCACTCGAGATTTGGCCTGTGCACCTCACAGGAAAAGCTCATTGTAAGCTCATAAAAAGGATTATTGACCAGGGGCGTATTCATAGGGGGGCGCCCCCTATTATTCTGCCAACTTTTGGCGAGTGCTATGTATGGAAACTAACACTTATTTCATGTTCGATTATATTTACCATTTACAAATAAAAACATATAATAAAATATCGATACACTACATTCATAATACCATGACCGGGAGTATAAAATATTAACATGTTAATTATGTGATCTCTAACAATGCAAGGACATTTATATCATATTTATACTAATATCAGCAGAGTACTAAAATGTGAGGTACGAAGCAATTATAATACAATATTCCGTTCCATTGATAGACTTTGCCATAGCAATATTCTGATTAAACAACATGGAATGGTGTTATTTTTTTTCTTATATGATCAATGAATGCTTAGTAAAAAGAGTGCTATACACACACCAACGCAGAGATATGGAACTGTATACCATGTCATGTAGCCGATAAAATCTCTAACATTTCTAAATTAATTCGTTTCTTGAAAGAAGCACATAATGTGGCTGATCTATAAGCTCAATGGATAACCTATTCCAAACTTATACCTATTCCAGAGCATATAGTGAAGATTTTTTTTTCAAATATTTAGTTTTAGGTTTAGGAACGTCTAAATTGTAACTCACAGCAGCTTCATGAACATAATTAAAATTATCCCCTCGTGAACCAGGCACCTTTAGCAAACTAATTTATACATTTGGTACTTCAATAGAATATGTATAGCGTTAATGAACATTAATCCATCCCAGTTCACTTACTAGCATCGTGGAATTTACATTTCTATCGTAGTGTTTGGATTTAATTCGGATAGCTCTGTTTAGTTTCTTTTGTACCATACTGTTAGTAGGCGATATAGAACATATGCTAAAATGCCCAAGTGCTTAGGGCAGAGTCAATATGTGGTTGAATGATTGTGGCATAAACCTTGGTCATTGATTTTAGAAAAGGAAAGATTGATATGCGGTAAAAAAACTATCTTTGAATATCTTTTGCATAATTTGTTAACATGTGGTCTCCAGGAAAAATAAGTATCTATTATCACGCCAAGAAAATAAGTCTGATCAGAAAAAGGTTAAGTTCAATCCAATATTGATATATGAAGATTCTTATAAGCAATCCTTTTGGAATTCATTATAATAAGAGATTCATTATAATTTGGAGTGAGTAGGTCTTTTTTTTATACCAGGTTAATTTGCTACTTGATCTACAGTACACTGTAATTTATTCTCAGCTTCATCAGCATTTTTCTTTGGCAGGATTTAACACGGATGGAAGATAATTTATGTATATTAAAAACAGAATTGGTCCAAGTATATCGTACCCTGAGAAATACCTATAGACATATTTTATTGTCTGTAACCGATTATGAAGATATGAATGAAACCAGACCACTGTGTTACTAGCAAAACCAAATGTATGCAGTTTTACTAATATCTTTTTTTTTATGATTTATAATATCAAATCCTTTGGTTAGGTCGAAAAAAAACCATTTGAAATATGCCAAGAGCACTTGTTTAATTATTATTGATCTTCCCGGCACGTGTAGAAAATATGGCGTTTAAAGTGTCTAAATATATGCATGCCTCTGTATCGATGTGCGTGGTAATGTTATTCCCATGGCAAAATGCAACGGATAACCGTATTTATGAAATAAAATCATACATAAAAAATTGCATTTGCACTATTTCCGTTCATTTAAAAATGATTAAAAAGTCAGTGCTCTGATAAGATAAAATCATTTTGCGAGAATCTCACGAGATCATTCCATCTCTCTTTATCTAAGTTATCTTTATTTAGTAGCAGAATAGAGGTCAAGGCCGTCGGTCCCGTATTTGGTGCTGCGACCCCCCCCCCCCCCCCCCCCATCTTCAAATCCTGGATATACCATCTACATCACACACGAACACAATCCATTATCACTTTCATACAGTCTCCTGTCTATAAGGAGGTACTTTTGCCTGAACTGTATTGTCGCTCATATGACATGTTTTAAGATATTAGAACCCCCCCCCCCCCCCATCCCCTTAACTTTGACTGGACAGACCCATTGATAAGCTACCGCTATATGGTAAAGTAAACGCTTTCCTAAGGCAAGGTGCAAGAACGCCACTTACTCTCTGGTACTTGAAGGGGATGAGTGTGGCCGCTGTATTTAGCCGTTAGTGAAGTTATTAGTAACCTGGCGTATATGGTTGAATCTCATAAGACGGTACTCAGACATGTCACTTTGACGAACACGTTTAAATGATAGACTTGAAGTATGTGTTTTGGCTTGGTAATAACAACCATTCCGAATTCCGGCAGACCTTTGAATCATTTGGTGATATTAAACTTAAATTGCTTTGTCGTTTTATTTTATCCATAAGTTAAATCTAACATTTAAGAGCGTGCCTACTTGCTAATCTGATTATTTGCAGGTATTGATTCGAACCTCCATCTTGGCAATATTTATTTTTCGAAACTTGTAAATTAACTGCAGTACATGAACAAAGTATATATGTAGATAAAATTAAGAAGAGCGAAAATGAAGGAAGAATCCAAAAGTTTCATATTCCCAGACATACTAATATAAGGTACATGAATTTAGTTTCATGAGTTAGTTTCATAGAGAACAAAAAATGACCCGGAGAGGCTGGAAATGTAGAATTACCGTAGATGGCATGAGGAATGGCCCTGAAATGCAGGTAATATAGAATTGCCATATAGATTGCATGAGAAATGACCCACAGCGAGGCTAAAGATATTTCGCTTCGGTCACTCGGGCCTCAGCGTGCTTATTAAGGGATCAAGCGTTAGTCAACATAACTCGAAATTACTGTAGCCACCGCGACAGTTTTCACCTTTCCTATCGCGCTCCCACTAGGACTTGTAATATATTTCCTTCTAAAGTAGGCCGTTAATTCGGTCATTCTGGTATTGTTAAAAAAAATTCCCGTGTTTCTTTTTATTGTAACTGTGAGCAATCTCTACTTTGTAAGGGCATATGAGGCAGTAATATGGTGATCGAGTTTCAATAAATGCTGACGTTTTAGAGTTTTCAATGGATAGGTAACCGTTTATTTATTCAGATATTTCACGTTTATAGAAACAGCACCATTAAAAATGCGCAAACCCATTATTTCAAAGTTGCACAGGACAAATTCAGCAAAATTGTGTTTTAAAATATATGTGTCATTATTAATCCATATGACAACCATTCACACATTTAACTATCGGAACAAGCAATCAATTTAGTCTAAAGATAAATTAATTCAATTGTGTGTATATGTGTTAGATATATAAGGCTGGTTTTTAATGGCTTATTATGGTTTCTGAACAAGATCTTTCAATATATAACTTTTTAACAGATGTAAGCACAAAAGCCGTAAAATAATAATAATACAATGATCGTAAAAATTCTGGAGGATAAAAGCTGGAAATGGTGCCCTAATGTGATTAAGCTATTTACCTTACAGAGCCCATCTCCCTCAGCATTAATTTGTTTGGAATGTCGCATAACTAAAAGTCGCACAAATGAAATTCGCCCATCTTGCATGGATTTCGTTTTCACTTGATATTTAAATTGTAAGCAGAGCAGATTTTAATTCGAAGGAAAGATCTTATAATAATCATACTTTTATAAACAATAATTAATATACATGTGGCCATAAATTCCTAAATTCTTAGGTTTACATATCTAAAATGTGTGCGTTTGACTGTCAGATCAAAAAATGTTATATTTTATTTTAATGGTGGCCATGGTTTTATTAAATTTGGAACCATGCATTTACAGTCGAGCATTCATGCAGGCTAAAAATCACTACAATCTACAATCACTCGGCAGATTAAGTGCCTTGTGTTAATCCGTAGTGAATGCTGCCGGCGTTGCGCGGAGAACGTATACAAACAACATGCACGATGGGTGACGGGCAGGCAAGGAGAGGTGTCAGTTACTGAGGCGATGTCACTCATATCGGTATCTAGTTTGTTGTAACAAGTGACCCATGGGTCATGACGCTCAGCTGCCAAGCATGACCTGCGACATCATGGGCTGAGATTCACAACTTCCAGTCAAATTATGAAGAACCAATTTGCCAATTTGTTGAAATTTTCTACAACAACAGAAATATATATCACCTATGTCTGGTTAAAACACAGTGAATTGATGGTCTGAGAAAAATGTATGATTGTTAAGGTATCCAGAACTATTCCCATAGCTTACTTGATACCTGTCAGTCTCAAAAGGAACACCACAAAGGGCAAATATAAGATCAAAATATATAGCAAAAAATCAAGGAAATCCATGCAAGAATTATTGAGAAACAGGTGCTTCTGTATGAATTTTTATTCAATACAAGCCAACTGTACTGCACTTTCATATATGATGATAATATTTATTAAGAAATATTTGACCCAATCCTTTGCAAGATTACATTAATATACGTCCGACTTTCTTCACTTTAACAGTTCTTAAGATAATATGATCAAAAGGAATTTAAAGATGGTTGCCTGGTGGCCATTTTGGACTTCTGACAGGTCTGAAATCACACAACAACCATTCTCTAAATCGGACCAAACATTGAAGGAAAATTACAGAAACTGCACTGAAAAAAGGATTTCTAAGGTGGCTAACTGGCAGACATAATGGATTTCTGACAAGTCTGACATTTGATATCACACATCCTCCAATAAGAGACCAAACTTGGGGCAAATTCTCCAAATGATGTTACAGTAATGAATGTCCAAAACAATTCAAAAGGCATGTTCAGGTGCTCATATCAGATTTATAGATATGCAAATGTAAAAGTGTAGGTCCAATATTTTTTATTATCAATCTGCTTTTCAATAGGGTCAGCAGGGTTGGTAAACTGCAAAACCTGAAAGAAAAGAAATGCAGAAAGCATGACTTAGAGTCTTGTAATAAAATAAAGCCATCCTAAATCAAGTACACATCCACATATTATGAGAACAAACACTTGCTTTTTTTATGTGGTGATTTATATAAAAATATTCAGATATCTAGGAAACTAAGTTTATTGCTATGATTCCATAAAATAAACTGCAAAATGTTCCCATCATCTTATAAATCAGTAGCTAAACCTTAATTCTATACTCTCATAGTGTTAATTCCTGGCTGAAGTATTCCAACAACAGTGCTTTATTATGCAGTAACGAGGTACTTATCACTCAGCCTTATCACTTAATAGCCTGATACAAAAGGGAGTCATATGTCACCAGTGTCACTCACAATTACAGCCACAGGGTGAGATGTACCAGCTGGAGTGCAAGCTTATATATACAAGAAAAATAGAGATGGTCTACAAAATAAGTTGACCTGCCCTATAACCTTGGCCTTTTGCCCACATATCAACTGGATTCTTTCTAAATGATGGGTAACTACTAACCACTTACATCTGGCCGGGTGTAATTACTTGGCAACCAATGAATGAATAACTTAGACCTGCAACCTTTAACCTCCTGACCAGCTGACCTCAAAATCAATTAGTTATTTCTTCATGAAAAAAGACCCATAAATATGAAGTTTGAATCACATTGAGTGATGCATAGATGTGGCATATGTGAAAGACTGAAGGTTTTGGTTGAACAATTTCACTTGAAATATGTTCACAAGCATTAAGAACAATATTGTGACCTTGACCTTTGACCTTTTGAACTCAACATCAATAGGCTTCTTCCTCTATTGGTAGGTAAGCCATATATGACAGATGGAAAGTATATATTGAAAAGTTTGCCTGAAAATTACTCCACGCAAGAGGAGGGTGCTGTGAACTTGACCTTTGACCTCAAAATCAACAGGTCTTTTCCCCTGTTGGCAGAGAAGCGATATCAGTGCTGAAAGGTTTGGAATGAAAGGTCTTGCTTGAAATGTGTCCACAACCTTTTCAAATAAGTGGATCCTGTGATCCTGACCTTTGACCTTGTGACCTCAACATCTATAGGATTCTTCTCCCACTTAGTAGGTGAGCTATATGTGAAAGATCAAAGAATTGGGATGAAAGGTTTGGCTTAAAATGCATCCACAGGCTTTTCAAAGAAGTTGGTTCTGTGACCTTGACCTTTGACCTTGTGACCTCAAAATGATTATGGTTCTTCCCCTGTTGGTAGGTGAGCTGTATGTGAAAGATGGAAGATTTAGGATGAAAATTTTGGCTAAAAGAATTATTTCTGGGGGGTGCAAACACCCCCCATAACTTCGAGAATATAGGTCGCAGTGACCTAATTTCAGGTTTGCAAGGAGATCTTTTTAGAACCTCTAAGACTGCAGAGGGTTCATGGCCCTAGCCCCTACGGTTACGATTTGTGCCCTGCTAACGGCCGGACGGCCGGACGGACAGACGGAAGGACGACGGACAAAGACCCATCGCTATAGCCCAGCATGACTGAAAGTCAGCTGAGCTAAAAATGCCCACAGAATACCCAAACCAGGTTAGTTTATCATAGTCTATTACTCGCCTTTCTTGCTGGCATAAAGAAAGGCCCCCTGAAACTGCCATATGATCGGGCGATATTTCGGGATTATATATAAATTTTATTATGAATTGTACCTTATCCTAACGTAAAGCAACATGGTCTAAAACACTACTGGTCTGGCTGGCATTGTGACCTCACTTGGCAGCTGCCAACCAGACCACTATATATGATGTATATCCGATGATGTATATGATGTATATTAATTATAGCACACCAGTTTAATTAGTGAGCCACTATATCATCAGCCTGAATGCATGGCCACATTAACTCGATCTTATTGCCTCCGCCAGGTGGGTATGTGTTCATCCTCATCCATGCGTGTGTTTGCATGTGGGTCTGTATGCTTGTTCACAATATAAAATCATTGATCAGAAATAGATCCTGGTTGGGTTGGGGGGGGGGGGGGGGTCTGAATCCCAACCCCTTATATTTAGCCGCTGCTGAATCCAGCTGTAGGGACCTCCAACATGGTCTCCTGCATTTTCAAATGTAGTCACTTATGCATGAATGAACCTAGGAAAATGTACAGAATAATTGAATACAAACACAGCTTTAGGAGTTCCCACTGCAGGGACCTCCTACATGGTGGAGGCTTGCATTCCTTAGAATTCAGATTTCCATTTAAAACTTAAAAGGAAGGTCAAAGTTTGCTCCATCTGTATTCCAATACAGCAACAAATTAAGGAAGCAATAATAACACCTACATTCAAATTACACTAGTTAAGCCACACCATACCATTTAATCTTATTATATAAATAGCTGTATAAACAGATTAACAGATTAGCAGCAATAATGCCATTATTTGTTGTGGAATCCACAACTATAATGCCACCGTTGACGTGGAGCAGCAGAGCCAGTTGTTACGGTACATGAAAGGTCCTTGTTACAGTACATGAAAGGTCCTTGTTACAGTACATGAAAGGTCCTTGTTACAGTACGTGAAAGGTCCTTGTTACAGTACACGAAAGGTCCTTGTTACAGTACATGAAAGGTCCTTGTTACAGTACATGAAAGGTTCTTGTTACAGTACGTGAAAGGTCCTTGTTACAGTACATGAAAGGTCCTTGTTACAGTACATGAAAGGTTCTTGTTACAGTACATGAAAGGTCCTTGTTACAGTACATGAAAGGTCCTTGTTACAGTATGTGAAAGGTTCTTGTTACAGTACGTGAAAGGTCCTTGTAACAGTACATGAAAAGTCCTTGTTACAGTTCATGAAAGGTTCTTGTTACAGTACATGAGAGGTCCTTGTTACAGTATATGAAAGTCCTTGTTACAGTACATGAAAGGTTCTTGTTACAGTACATGAAAGGTTCTTTTTACAGTACATGAAAGGTCCTTGTTACAATACGTGAAAGGTCCTTGTTACAGTACATGAAAGGTCCTTGTTACAGTACATGAAAGGTCCGTGTTACAGTACATAAAAGGTCCTTGTTACAGTCCATGAAAGGTTCTTGTCACAGTTTATTATAGGTCTTTATTACAGTATGTAAAAGGTCCTTGTTTCAGTCCATGAAAGGTTCTTGTTACAGTACATAAAAGGTTCTTGTTACAGTACATGAAAGGTCCTTGTTACAGTACATGAGGGGTTCTTGTTACAGTACATAAAAAGATCCTTGTTACAGTACATGAAAGGTTCTTGTCACAGTTTATTAGAGGTCCTTATTACAGTATGTAAAATGTCTTTGTTACAGTCCATGAAAGGTTCTTGTTACAGTACATGAGAGGTTCCTGTTACAGTACATGAGAGGTCCGTGTTACAGTACATGAAATGTTCTTGTTACAGTACATAAAAAGATCCTTGTTACAGTACATGAAAGGTTCTTGTCACAGTTTATTAGAGGTCCTTATTACAGTATGTAAAAGGTCCTTGTTACAGTACATGAAAGGTTCTTATTACAGTACATGAAAGGTTCTTGTTACAGTACATGAAAGGCCCGTGTTACAGTATATGAAAGGTCCTTGTAACAGTACATGAAAGGTTCTTGTTACAGTATATGAAAGGTTCTTGTTACAGTACATGAAAAGTTCTTGTTACAGTACATGAAAGGTCCGTGTTACAGTATATGAAAGGTTCTTGTTACAGTACATGAAAGTTCCTTGTTACAGTACATGAAAGGTTCTTGTCACAGTTTATTATAGGTCTTTATTACAGTATGTAAAAGGTCCTTGTTTCAGTCCATGAAAGGTTCTTGTTACAGTACATAAAAGGTTCTTGTTACAGTACATGAAAGGTCCTTGTTACAGTACATGAGGGGTTCTTGGTACAGTACATGAAAGGTCCTTTGTTGCAGTCCATAAAAGGTTCTTGTCACAGTTTATTATAGGTCTTTATTACAGTATGTAAAATGTCTTTGTTACAGTCCATGAAAGGTTCTTGTTACAGTACATGAGAGGTTCCTGTTACAGTACATGAGAGGTCCGTGTTACAGTACATGAAAGGTTCTTGTTACAGTACATAAAAAGATCCTTGTTACAGTACATGAAAGGTTCTTGTCACAGTTTATTAGAGGTCCTTATTACAGTATGTAAAAGGTCCTTGTTACAGTACATGAAAGGTTCTTATTACAGTACATGAAAGGTTCTTGTTACAGTACATGAAAGGCCCGTGTTACAGTATATGAAAGGTCCTTGTAACAGTACATGAAAGGTTCTTGTTACAGTATATGAAAGGTTCTTGTTACAGTACATGAAAAGTTCTTGTTACAGTACATGAAAGGTCCGTGTTACAGTATATGAAAGGTTCTTGTTACAGTACATGAAAGTTCCTTGTTACAGTACATGAAAGGTTCTTGTCACAGTTTATTATAGGTCTTTATTAAAGTATGTAAAAGGTCCTTGTTACAGTCCATGAAAGGTTCTTGTTACAGTACATGAGATGTTCTTGTTACAATACATGAAAGGTCCTTGTTACAGTACTTGAAAGGTCCTTGTTACAGTACATGAAAGGTCCTTGTTACAGTACATGAAAGGTTCTTGTCACAGTTTATTAGATGTCCTTATTACAGTATGTAAAAGGTCCTTGTTACAGTACATGAAAGGTTCTTGTTACAGTACATGAAAGGTTCTTGTTACAGTACATGAAAGGTCCGTGTTACAGCACATGAAAGGTCCTTGTTACAGTACATGAAAGGTTCTTGTTACAGTACATGACAGGTCCTTGTTACAGTACATGAAAGGTTCTTGTTACAGTACATGAAAGGTCCTTGTTACAGTACGTGAAAGGTCCTTGTTACAGTCCATGAAAGGTCCTTGTTACAGTCCATGAAAGGTCCTTGTTACAGTCCATGAAAGGTTCTCTTTACAGTACATGAAAGGTTCCCGTTACAGTACATGAAAGGTTCTCGTTACAGTACATGAAAGGTTCTTTTTATAGTACATGAAAGGTCCTTGTTACAGTACATGAAAGGTTCTTGTTACAGTACATGAAAGGTCCTTGTTACAGTACATGAAAGGTTCTTGTCACAGTTTATTAGAGGTCCTTCTTACAGTATGTAAAAGGTCCTTGTTACAGTATATGAAAGGTCCTTGTTACAGTACATGAAAGGTTCTTGTTACAGTATATGAAAGGTCCTTATTACAGTACATGAAAGGTTCTTGTTACAGTACATGAAAGGTTCTTGTTACAGTACATGAAAGGTATTTGTTACAGTGCATAAAAGGTTCTTCTTACAGTACATGAATGTTTCTTGTTACAGTACATGAAAGGTCATTGTTACAGTACATGAAAGGTCCTTGTAACAGTACATGAAAGGTGTATTCATTCATTAACGTTTCCTTTGATGTAGAATAAACAAATATTTTCACCAATAGATGTAAAAACCCTTAAGATTCCAGCGAAGTTCATTATATCCAGTTTATTCTTTATTATACTTAGATATTTAATTGTTTAAGTATTTCACAATTATTTGATCACTTGCTTACTGATTATTCTTTGACTGCATGTTCAACATTACCCAACTGTGCATCTTCTTGCAAATTAAATACTATCCTTGTGATTAAGCCAAAAAAAAATAATTTGTATACACTGTAAAACCTTGTTTTTTGGTATATGTAGGTATATCCAAGGTTCAACAGAAGGTGGTACATAGTTAACAATAATGAGCAAAATCTTTCAGCTTATCAATTTTATTGAATTCAGCACAAGTGATTTGACACAACAAAGTTTTACTATATTACATAATCTTATTGATTACAGAATGAATGAAGAAGTCCCAAGGCCAAAAGAAGAGGGCTACTCCACAAGGTTTTAGAAATGTATGGTCATATTATGTAAATCCTTCTCTTTCTGCTGCTCTCTCTCTGTATATGTATATAATATATATACAATAATGAAGAGAAATATAGTTTCTTTTAATATCATTACATACCTCTATCTTCAGTAATGTATGAGGTTATTATGAGATATTCTATACGCTTTACACCGACCATGATATCTTCGAACAGTTGATTTTTTCAACTTGGAGGTATAAGTCTCATTGAATTATTCTTATTAAGTTAACTACAATATCAGCTCCCATCACTCTCAGCATCCCATACTGCTGGGTAATGTAGAAAGTGTACAATAATGCATAAAGGAAATAATTATTACTTATTTTACCTGCACAGTTAAAACTGGTTTCATGGTTAAAACTACCACTATTAAATCATGAATCAAATACTCTTGCATGCTTCATCATTCAAATACACCAAAATAGCAATGCTCTCTGAGGAGATGGTCTAGTCTACTTATATCACACTACTGTTTGACTACAGGTGGGAAGGCCAGTCAAGGCAGACCAGGGGAAAGAACTGGTTGTTGATACCAGACAAAGCAAAAACAGAACACCCAAGCTGGAAAAGTAAGTTCATTTTAAGCCTACATGAACAGACATGACAGATGCATACAGTGGCAGGCTTCATTTTCGTGAGGTTAAAATTTCAGGATATTTCATTTTTGGGGTTTCACTGGGTTTTTTTCCCCCAATCTCACCTAAAACTTATTCTAAGAGTAAAAAATTACATATTATTTTCATAAATATGATTATTTTCTGATATTTGTCTTCATTCCCATAACTGATTGCAGTACTGATTAGATTTACTCATATTTGAATCTGTGCTTTCAAGATGTGGTCCTAATTCCAAGTTCCAGGGTTTCATCAAAAGTCACCTATCGAGATAGGTGAGATGAATTATGTGGTTATGAAATAAATGACTCTGCACAAGTGGTGTCTTTTTCATGAAGTATTTTAAGTTTTCATGATAATATCCTTAATGCGAATATCACAGATTTAAAACAACCATAAACATGAAGCCAGCCACAAAATCATCTTACTTATATAAACTTGTTAGATAGATATAAGATTGAGTGGTATCACGTGACTAAGTGGTTAAAGCATTGGACTACTGACTTGAAGGTCACAAGTTCAAAACCCACTAAAGGTAAAATGGCACAATCTCTATCAGGTCTGAGGGATTTTATTTCATGTCTTACTGACAGGTTATTACTTCTGGATTATTCTTGGCCCCATTGAAGTATAGAATTAAAAAAAACCTGAATTCCAAAGGGCTTAATAATTCCTATTAAATAGTTTACTATTGGATTAATATCTTTCCTGTCTTTAGGACACACCAATATTTTTATCAGAATCTTGGTAATAGGTGACAGTCTATTTATATTAATTTTTTTTTTTCACAAAATCTAACCTTGAAAACAAGCCTGAGGTAATAATGACATGTGGTCACCAGATAAAAATGGGATTGGCATCCATCTTTTACTTTACAAAAATAATATTAACAGATCACAGTTACCACTGGGCACTATTTGTCTGTGTTTACTTATCCTCAAGGTAACCGAATACATTTTAAGGGATTTGAAGAAACCTTACTAAGTTTTGTCTTTGAATATTAATAACTGATAAGGGATTAAAATCTGAGATCAGTCCCAGTGTAAATAGTCTCAGCATCTTTTGAGGTTGGTTTATCTGTTGTCCACAAGAGGGCATCATTAATCAGATCATGATTTTACATGCTCAGTTTATCAATAGAAACTTAAGGTAGCAACAATGGCAAACATCCTCAATCTTAAAATCAAATAAATTCATAATTGACCCAGTAAAGTATACATTATTAAATTATGTATATTAAAACTGAAATTTTAATTTTAAAAAATTATGGCTGTGGAGATATTGTTACGAGTTTGATATTAGTAAACTAAAAAGTGGCTTACGGGGGTATAAAATAGTGTAACTTTTAGAATTAAAACATTTTAAAAATGTTAAGATATCATATAAAAATGAATGAAAAGATTAAACATATGTATACCATCAGAACAAAAACTGTACCAGCTTTGAAATAATGTGTAATTTATGGGATCTATTATCAATTAAAAAAAACTTTGAGGTAGATTTTAAATATTTATGTTTAAATATTTTTTAATATTTAAAATTTATGTTTTTCATTTATGTATCATTGCTAACTTTTATTGTTGTGATATTTCAGGTTACAAAATGCAAAGACAAAGACAACAACAGGATTGCGGGGAGATCAGAAAGGTAAACCACTGAATGGTTATCAGAATAAATTGACAATTAACACAAATAAGCAGATTACTCTTTCATGTTATCTGTTGAAGTGATGCCAGCAGCAAGCAGTCCATTTTACATCAGCTGACTTTTAGTCATCTGAGCTATAGTTATGATCCATTTTCCATCGTATGTCTGTCTGTCCGTCTGTCTGTCCTATTGCTAGACTGACACATTTTGAAACCATTAAACCTACAACTCCAAATTCAACATACAGATAGATGTCTCAAAGTTCTCCTACCAAACTAAAAACTGGATCACTGTAACTTCATCAAAACTTCTTTCTCAAAATCTAAATTTTCCAATTTTAGCTCAGCTGACTGAAAGTCATCTGAGCTATAGCAATCACTCTTTGTCCTGCGTCCAGCCATCTGTCTGTCTCTCCGTTAACCAGGCACAAATCGTAACCGCTGGTTCTGGAACCTTCTAGCATCATATCTAAGGAGGTCCATGGGAAACCTGAAATTAGGTCTCTGTTACCCATAACGTCTGAGCTATGTGGCTCAGAAGTACCCCCAGAAAAATGGAAACTTTAATACCAAAACTCAAATATCTGAACAACTATTGCATTGATCACCATGATTCTTTGCACGGATATTGATCATGAAAAGTTTCATCAGTTTCTGCAGTCTGGTGGTGCCACCTCTATATTTTTTTTCAATTTTTACAATTTTTTTTCTTTTTTTGAGACCTCTTAAGATGCTCTTATCTGTTAACAGGCACAAATAGTTACCATTGGACTTAGAAACTTCTGACTTGACATCCAGGCAGGGCCATGAAAAATTTCCTTGGGATCCTGAAATTAAGTCACTGTTACTCATATCCTCTAAGCTATTAATTGGGCTCAGAAATACCCCCCAGAATAATTAAAAATGAGATAAAAAAAAGCTCCATTATCTGAACAATTAATGCATTTATCACCATGATTCTTTGCATGCATATTGATCATGGCGTCTTTCATAAGTTCCTGCAGACCGGTGGCGCCACCTGGATTAAAAAAAATTACACATTTTTTCTCTATTTTTGAGACCTCCAAAGATATAGTTGTCTGTTAACAGGGCACAAATTGTAACTATTGGACCTAGTAACTTGTAACTTGACATCCAGGGAGGTCTCTTTTGCTCATATCCTCTGAGCTATGGGGCCCAGATTTAGCCTCCGAGAATAATTAAAAATTTGTTACAAAAGCTCCAATATCTGAACAACTGATGCATTGATCACCATGATTCTTTGCATGCATATTCATCAAGGACTGTTACATAAGTCCCTGCAGACTGGTGGTGCCACCTGGATTTTTTTTTTTAAATTTTTATGCATTTTTTCTCTATTTTTGAGACCTTCAAAGATGAAGTTGTCTGTTAACAGGGTACAAATCGTAACCATTCAACCTAGAATCTTCTAATTTAAATGCAGAAACATCGATGAAAGACCTCATTGGAAACCTGAAATTAAGTCTCTTTTACCCATATTCTTTGAGCTATAAGGCTTGTAAGTACCCTTCAATAAAATTAAACATTACATATAAAACCTCCAGTTTCGGAAAAATTAATGAATTCATCACATGATTCTTTGCATGCACATTCATCATGGAGTGTTTTATCAGTTCCTGCAGACTGGTGGCACCCAGATAACACAACCACATTGGCCAACATTTCCTGCTTTGTTGGGTCCCATGTTGTTTTTTATGTTGAGCCAACATTATTCTGCTCATTGGCCCAACGGTGGCTGGACCATCAAAACCACTGTTTGCCCAGCATATTTCAGACGTTGGGCCAACTACAAGGCCTAAACCAATATGGCCCAAAATCGATACAACATCATATATGCAACATGTGCACAGCTGGCTGTAACATAAATATAATAAACCAGAAACTGCTAATCCCATTATACACAGGCTGGTCCGTTTGTTGATATCCATGTGTATATGACATGTCGGAGGCCTGCCAAACACATTCAACAACGACATCTGGTGGCAAGTCAGACGAACCAGAGCTTTGCACCTAGAGGCCTTTTTGACTTCCACACATAAGCAGTCAATCACTCTGGGTTACATGAACTTTTTTTATCAACATTGTTTTACCTATAGTTTGTAGATAAACAAGCTTATATATCCTCCACAGAGGTGTAATAAGAACCTTCATTACCAGAGTTACCTACAGTTTATTGATACCTTATATTTTCCACAGACCAGGCAAGTGAATAATTTGATATTGAAAAAAATAGTTCCTTATATGTGAACCAGATGGCACCACTTTACATTCCTGATCTGCTGGTTTCTCTGCCAGCCATTTTAGAGTATCTATTTCCACCTGGATTCATTCCAGTATTTCTCCTTGTTGAATAACATCTCAGTAACCACATGGCGGCAAGACCACATGGGATGTTTGCAGTTTTGGACTCAGAGGAGTTTTTTGTAGTTCACTGCTGATATTGTTGTCTCTATTATTGACAGAGTGCATTATGTATTTAGACATAAATGGGTTCTACTGTTATGCTTTGTAAATATTTGCAGCAAAATCCAGTGTATAAAAATCACAGCAAAAAATTGCTACAGTTTTCTTGACTATGTTCAAGAACAACAAAAAAATTCCTACAATGGTCCCTCCATATACATTATGAGTTCATTATTATAATTACTTATTTAGCTCTGTATACTCACATGTGCTAAATTATGTGTAAAAAAGGTGTTAATATGTAAAATAAATAAATGCAGTGTTATAGCCAGGTTTAGTGTTAAATATTTTTCTTTAATAATATCAAGTGTCTCATTTGATTGCATTTAAAGTTTCAATTACCTTTTCATTTGTAAAATAAAGCAGTTTTATATTTGTACACCTGTGCTTGTCTTTGATTTTCAGATGCCCTGCCTGCTATCAAGAAGATAGAGGAACGATTTGATGCCATGTTGAAAGGTTGTCTTGACAACTTGCCTGGGAAGTCTCCGTCTGTTGTTCGCATATTTTTGTCATCAACTTTCTCAGGTAGAGTTGTGTTGGTGTGTTCCTAATGTATCCATTTATTACTCGCTCGGGATTGGTTTTGACCCATAGCAACGGATTCTGTGCTGTAGGGCGGGTAACATTCCAGAATATGCTGGGCGGAAAAGGCTGAAATAAAGTCTGTGAAGGGCAGGGTGGGCTGAAGGTTGACAAGCTGATCTGGCAGTTCAGCAAAGCATGAATATAAAACTGTTAATGAAAAAAAAATCCTTGAAATACACATATTTATGTTTAAATGTTTTCCGGTGGTGCTCAGATTGTACCATGAACAGAAAAATGTATAAAATTTTAATTTATTACTTGCAGAATTTACAGTGTTAACTCTGACTGATTGTTGTAACAAACTCAATGCAATGTTTCCTGCATAGGTATAAAGTTAATCTGGTTGAAATTATTTGTAATGAGAAATTTGCACTCAGAGAGTGCACATCTCTGCCAAGGCAGCTCATTACCCCCGTATGGCACTGCCAAGGCAGCTCATTACCCCCGTATGGCATTGTTACAGCTCTGGCTTCCGAATATCTCTACTTCATTGATAGATCTGAGCCAACAACATGTCTGCCTTTCCTTATTCCAATACCATTTTCATCTTACTTCTTCAGATTACCGAGCTGAGAGGAATTTCTTGGCTAAGGAGGGCCATGCTGTCATCAAAGACTACTGCAGCAATGTAGGCCTGGACTTTGAGGTTTTGGACATGAGATGGGGGATTACAGATGACGCTACAAATGAACATTCCACGGAGGAGCTGTGTCTTCAGGAGATTACACGTTGCCAGAAAGTGTCATTGGGGCCTAATTTTGTGGTGAGACTACTTACACTGCTGGCAGTTTAAATACAAAATGGTAAGAGGCCTGTAGGGCACACATCTAAATGTCTATGCATACCCACCTTCTAATGAAAACAAAATAAATACAGGCCAGTGTCTTCTATTACAATACTGGTTGACCTTTGTTGCATTAAAATATTGTTTGTACCAAGCTTTAAGCCTACTTATTTTCTTCATTTTGGAAATACAGGAGAATCAGTATAGGACAGTGTCCTTTATTCTAATACACTAGAACCTGCCGTGAGGGGACACCGGGATGAGCGGACACCTTCGATGTACAGACACTTAGCCAATGTCCCCATCCATTTCCCATTAAAATTGACCTGTCATGAGCGGATACCTGCTAAACGCAGACAGGGACAGTCCTGTTTGGCTCAAAATCCTGTCATAAACGGACACCCGAGTCCGATTTATCAGCAGCCACCAGTTTCGCTGGCGGGTGTACCAGCTGAGCAGCTCTGCGGAACGCTTCGTGCACACCGTGAACGGCTTGTATTTAGATTCATTCATAGATATTATGTAATCGCGGGAATTCCTGGTCACAAAACTGACTCGACCAATGAGCATCAACATTAGTTGACCCGAGTCTTTTTCCGTCAGATAAGCATGGCGGACGAGTGGTTTGCGCCAAAACTTGTGGCACTATTTCAAGGTTGCAAACAAAAATTACGATAGCATATTTGATAATTGTAACTCTAACTGTTGCAAAAGACGTCATAATGTTGATTAACAAAAACAATTTGGCCTGCGCAAAAATCCAAATATGAGTGCGGGCGCACCTGCAGGGATAGCAGCCAAACGCTCCCAAACACCCCGGTGTTTCTGCCATATTGAATGTCCGCCTCATTTGAGGCCCAGTCATGGCAATGTAAATCTGAGAAAATCATTGCTGAATTTGAGGCATCAGGTCATAATCTCAATGTCAAGATAAAAGTTTCATGTTGAAAATTATTTCCGTCCCAAATTGAGGTTAAAGTCATGTATTTGAGTTGATTTCAGCGGACGAAATAACCATACATAGTTCAAATTTTATTGCGAGTAGCACCAGCTGGCGACACCTACCGAAGGCCACCGAACTCTCCCGATCACCCCAGCGTTTCCGCCATATTGAATGTCTGTCTGATGTGAAGCCGAGTCATGGCAGGGTTAATCTGACTAAATCATTGCTAAATTTGAGGCATCCGGTCATAATTTCAATGTTGGGATAAAATTCTGATGTGGAAAATTGTTATCGATCAAATATTGAGTTTGAGATGTCTAGATTTGAATTATTTCCCGTGGACCGTACATAAGGGACATGAGATATAACTCATTTTGACAGACATAAAATTACTCTTCAGCGCTGTGGATAGAATGTTGCATAAATTTAATTGTTCATTGAAAATTGAAATTAATGCGATATCTGAATTACACCCTTATCTTTCATTCCAAATATTCTCCTGTCATGCAAGTTTGGCTAGACCAGAGGTTTGCGGGATGATTTTTATTTATTTATTCAGAAACAAATATTTATTTATTCAGAAACAAATATTTATTTATTCAGAAACAATTTGTGATTAAGAAATATTAAAGATATATTTTATTGAATAAAAATTTGTTTTTAAAGTTATTTTAGTAGAAAGTTAAGTAACTATTTCTATAATTGTACTCCTGGTCCACCATTATTTAATTTTGTATTTATAAATTAACCAGTTCTTGAAAGACTTTTAATCATGACATAACAAAATCTGCTTTCCTGTGTTAGATGACCATATACATATTTTTCATATTTTATTAATATAAGAAAACATTTTACTTTTATTTACTTATGTAAATAGGTATGTGATTCTTAGGTATGTGATTCTTCTGTTTTAATTTTTGAATGAATCTATATACAGTAATAATTATTCCCACCCGCATCTGTCCCTTCCTCTCATGAAGGTACACCTGCAATGTAGGGACACTTTGCCGATATCCCACAGGAGTCCTCTCACGACAGGTTCTGCTGTATTGGCTAAAATTTATTACAAATTTATTTGTTCAAAACAAAAGTACTCTAAGGATCTTTTTCCCCGATTGCATGATCTTTACTGACATTAATCACTGTATTAATTTAGAAATAATAATCAAATAGGAGGATAGCTAGTTTCATATTTTTCAGTGGTCTTGCCTTCAGTCAGCATTTTATCACTTACTCCAAGATGCTTGTGCGTGTCACACTAATATCATTTTCCACAAAGAGGGTGAACCTACAGATATAATCTCTAGAGGCTTTGGGGAGAATTAAGGAAAGAAAAATATCCAGTTTTGCTGAAGGTTTTGATATTTGCATAGCAATGAAATGCAGAAAGTATGACAATACTATAATCATGTTTTACATAGATATAACCATCTGATTTGGATTTTTATTTCAGACCATGTTAGGGAACAGATATGGGTTTAGGCCTGTACCACCCAAACTGCCGGTTGATGTCTATGATGCTCTTGTTAAGGAAGGCTCTGTGATCAAACACCCTGCCAACCCCTTGATGGATAAATGGTATAGGCTAGATGAAAATGCTGTCCCTCCAGTATACCTACTTCAGGTGAGTCCATCTTTATTCTTTGGGAGATTTTAAGTCAGATAAATGTGAGATAATTGACATAAATTAATGTTAAATGTTGGGTTATTACTATAGACAGCAATATATACTAAAGTAAATATGACAAATGTTTTACCAACTCAAAAGGTCATAAATATTTTTGTGACTAGTGTGATGATTTGTTGTACGTTTTGTATTATTAGTACAGTTAGTACATAAGGCACGAGTAAGGCTGACATATGGGCGATCATCACTTTATTCAACTCTGAAGTTCCAGTACGCATGCGCGTCATTCATTACATGAACTGACAACAGGTGGCTCCACTTTACAGGCCACTCTATAAAACTGTGTCACTCAACATTTTATATCACATATCATAACATCCCCCTTTCTTTAGAAATATAAAAACAGTAAAAGTTAAGGCTTAAAACATCACTGCCATTTTCAATGAATATAAGAGCTTAGGAGTAACAGTGCGCGATGTCTTATAAAACTGATGATTTAGATAATCTGTCATTCTGTATATATGTATCAAGTCAGTATCAATAGTATCTCAAATAATATTAAATGCAATTGTTATAATTGTTATGGCTTCATGTGTATCTATATCAGCTGAACTGGTAATACAAAGTCTATGTATAAGTATAGCATGCATCATGAAATAAAAAATATTATTATGAATATTGTCTCTGTTTGGTTTTCTGGTATATGGAGTCCTTGTGAAATAAAAAGGTTTAAACTTTAAACAACTTATTTAACCTTAAAAGCTAATTCGAGGTCAGGGTAGACTACCTGAACTACCCGAGAGTGGATAAGGGATTATTCTGCCCTTGAGCACATCCACTCAGTTTCCCTAACTAACAATAACTCCATATATCTGGCTGGTCTGCGAATCACTCTGCCACACCTACTACGCCTAATATCAGGATTATCCCTTACTTTCACTCTTTCAGCATTTGGCATCTCATCATTGACTTCTGCTCTTTCTGGATATGTCATCACATCAGTTTCTCCTCTCTTCTGTACCACATCATAATCATCATCATAAATCATCTGCCCAAATCTATCTGTGTCAGTTTCATCAGAAGTCTGAGGAATTTTTAACAAGTCACGCCTGTTACGACGAAGCAATTTGTTATCCTGTGTAGAAACAACATACGATCTGGGTTCAGGACCTGCATCTACAACTTGTGCTGGTTCCCATTCCTTTTCTTGTCTGAGTCTTACTTTATCTCCTGGGTACAATACTGGAAGAGGTGTCTTTCTGGCCCTTTGGTTGTAATACTTTGCTGAGTTCTCTCTTGCTTGGTTAAGCCTGCTTATTGAGAGTTCACTGTGACTTGCTGGTTTCAACAACTTGTTACTAACTGGCAGTCTTGTTCTCAAGCGTCTTCCCATGATCAGCTGTACGGGAGAAGGCACACCATTTGATCTTGGTGTGTCACGAAATGTCATAAGTGCAAGGTAAGGATCTTGTCCTGCTTCCTTGGCCTTCTTCAAGATTTTATTTGCTGTTTGTACTGTTCTTTCTGCTAGGCCATTTGACTGGGGATACCTAGGACTGGAGGTAATATGGTGAAAATTCAAATCCTTTGCAAATGACTTGAATTTCTGATTGGCATATTGTGGTCCATTATCAGTCAGTAACTGTTCAGGAATGCCTAATCTTGAAAATATCCTCTTCAAGTGGTTGATTACAGTAGTGGCTGTTGTGTCTTCTAACATCTCTATCTCAAAATATCCTGAGTATGCATCGACCACAAGTAGGTAGTCCTTACAATGAAATACAAACAAATCACTGCTAACATTCTGCCATGGCCTTTCCTGAGTTTGAGATATAATCATAGGTTCTTTTTGTTGTTTCCTAGCAAATTTCTGACAAATACCACATTTCTCTATCATTTCTGTTATATCTCTGGTCATGCCTGGCCAAAATAATAAATCTATGGCTCGTCGCTTGCAAAGTTTAATTCCAAAATGTCCCTCATGGATTAACTGTAGCATTTCTTTGCGAAACTTGTAAGGAACAACTAGTCTATCTCCTTTGAACAGAAGATTATCAGCAACATGTAGCTCTTCACAGTCCGTCCAGTATGGTTTTAATGTATCTGGAAGCTGAGCTTTATATTTAGGCCAACCTGACTGAATATACTGTTGTAGCTGCTGCATCTCTGTAACAACACTGATCTCATCTCGGAACTGATCTAATTTACTAGCTGAAGCAGAGAAGTTAGTAATTAACATTTGTACCTGAACATTCATGTCCTCCATTTCCTCATCCTCTGGAAGATATGCCCTTGACAGTGCATCTGCCACTTTCATCTGTTTCCCAGGGACGTGTTTGAGAGTAAAGCTGTATTTTTGCAGTCTGAGTACAAATCTTTGTATTCTGGGAGGTATTCTGAACATGGGTTTGGTGAAAATACTTTCCAAGGGCTTGTGATCAGATTCAATCTCAAAATGTCTGCCAAAAAGAAATTGATGGAATCTTTCACAGCCAAAAAGAACTGCTAATGTATCTTTCTCAATCTGCGCATATTGCATCTCACTCTGTGTTAGTGATCGTGAGGCAAAGCCTACTGGAGCACCATTCTGGAGTAAAGCTGCTCCTAATCCGGACTGAGAAGCATCTGCTGTTAGTACTACTTTCTGTGATGGGTCAAAATAACGTAATACTGGTGCCTCTGTCAATAGAGTTTTCAAGGTTTTGACTGCAAGTGTGTGATGTTCATTCCAATGCCACTCAACTTCTTTCTTTAGAAGCTCTCTCAGTGGTGCAGTAGTTGTCGACATGTTCGGTATGTAATTTGAGAAATAGGTAATCATCCCCAAAAAACGTTGAAGTTCTTGTTTGGATGTTGGGGTTGGCATTTCAGACACTGCTCTGACTTTATCAGGATCTGGTTTCATACCATCCTTTTAGAGAATCATCCCTAGGTACTTTAACTGTGTCATAGCTATTCGATATTTTGAACTTTTCAGCTTCAAACCACTATCAATAAGATTATGAAGAACTTTCTTCAGTCGATTATCATGTTCTTGTTTGCTGCTGCCCCACACTAATATGTCATCAATGTAGTTACAAGCACCATCAAGGATTTCTGCAACAGCTTTGTGAAACACTTCTGGCGCACTGGAAATTCCAAATGGTAAACGTAAAAAAACGGTATCGTCCATAGCACGTGTTAAATGTTGTCAGCATTGAACTGGGTGTGTCTAACTTGATATGCCAGAAACCACTTGTAGCACCAAGGACGATGTAATAGGAGGATCCTGCTAGCTGTGTACTGATCTCTTCAACTGTAGGCAGTTGAAAATGTTCACGATGGAGGGCTTTGTTTAAGTCTCGGGGATCCAAACAAACACGTAAATCTCAATTGGGAATTTCTACCAAAACTAGGGAATTTACCCATGCAGTTGGCTGGTTTACTTTCTGTTTAACCCTTAATTTCTCAATATTGTCCAATTCTGTTTTCAATCTATCATGTAAAGCAATTCGAACCTTTCTTGGTGAATGGATTACAGGAATGGCATCATCTTTCAACTGAATATGGTGCATTTTATCAAAGCAACCTATGCCATCTTGAAACAATTCAGGAAATTCATTTATACCAGGGTTCTCAATGTGACTGTCATGCTTCACTGTATTATCACTCACAGTATGTACTTTCTTAAGTAGGTTCAGTTCTTTACAAGTGGATAGACCTAGTATTGGTTCAGCTTCAATATCCACAACTATAAAGTTAATTTTCGCAACTTGTCCATTAACACAACAATTCAAAGCACATGTACCTTTCATTGGAATTGAAGTGCCATCATAGGTAGTCAAACGTACACGAGTCTCTTGTAGTTCTGGCGAGCTGGTCAAGTTACTGTAAATATTAACAGGAAGTACGTTTGCCTGGGCTCCTGTGTCCAGTTTCATTTTAATTTGGTTTACTATCTCACTATCTGATGTCAATATATCAACATCCGTTCTCCAGACATCAGCTTGCTCAACCGAGTCTATGTGAACGATAATAGAGTCAAGAAACAAATGTTCCATACCTTCTATTAATGCATCCGGTTCCTGTTCTTGCTGACCTACTGTGTGAACAGCTGATCCTGGTCGCCCTTTGACATTTCTGTTTTCTGTGCGATTTGATTTGTTAAACTTGTCTGAGCGCCATCCACTTGCTTGTCTGGGACGCGATCGGCAAAGTTTAGCGAAATGTCCAAGTTTTCCAAATGATCTGCATGTCTTGCCGTAAGCCTGGCACTGGCGAGGTTCATGTGTTTTTCCACAGTTGCCGAAATGCACAGTCCATTGTCTTGGTTTCCTTGCTGTAGCCGTAACCTTTGACCTGTTAGCCCTGTTCATGGAATGTAGTTCACGTGATGATCCCGCGACCTCTGCCATGTGCACTTTACTTTGTTCCGCTGCCTTGCAAATTTCAATCGTTTTTGCAAGTGTTAATTCTGATATGCGAAGAAGTCTCTCACGAAGACGATCATCCTCAATGCCACACGCTATTCTGTCTGTAATAAGAGAGTCCATTAATGATCCATATTCACACGATTTCGCTTTTATTCTCAAGTCTGTCAGAAATGAATCAAATGTTTCTCCCGTTTGCTGTTTGCGTGTATTAAAACGATGTCTCTCCAAGGTCAAATTTCTCTGTGGCGTACAATATTCCATGAACTTGCGTTTTAATGGTCCTATCTTATTTCTCTCAGTTTCAGTGAAAGAGAATGAGTTGTAAATTTCCACTGCATCTTGTCCTATAGTATGCAGTAAAAGAGCACACTGAACTTCCTCCGATTTCGTGTTCGCTCCCGTGGCCAGCAAATACCAGTCAAACTGCTGCTGCCACCGTTTCCAGTTGTCCGCCAGATTACCATCAAGTTTAAGCGTTTGAGGAGGTTTTAACGTATCCATGCCTGAGCTCACAAAATCCCGGTTCTGACACCATGTGATGTTTTGTTGTACGTTTTGTATTATTAGTACAGTTAGTACATAAGGCACGAGTAAGGCTGACATGTGGGCGATCGTAACTTTATTCAACTCTGAAGTTCCAGTACGCATGCGCGTCATTCATTACATGAACTGACAACAGGTGGCTCCACTTTACAGGCCACTCTATAAAACTGTGTCACTCATCATTATATATCACATATGATAACAACTAGAAATAACTATGTATCTCACATTTATCATTGAAGACATTTATGAATCAGTTATAGTGTTTCACCAACAAGTTATATGTAGTATTTTTTTGGTAATGTTCTCTTTATTTATCACACTTATTTCTTGTCAGACTAGTAACTGCGTATGACAGATATAAACATTTGGAATTTTACAGTCTAATGTGACACAGTGTTATGTCTCTTGTTGCATATTCCTTTTTATGGCACATGATAAAACCCAGAAAAACTCAGATAAGATCGGAAATTTGACCTTAGTAATTTATACTTATTATCTGTTATAACCATATTTCCAAAAGGGTAAGATTTTTTTCTGAGAAGTCTTCCGTCCAATATGGCCGCCACTGTTAAATCGCAGGGCGATCACTGGACTTCAGGGATTGATTTTAGCGGTTAAGTCTAATCCAGTGTGTGCAGAATCAGCTGTTGTACAGAATAGTCTTAGTTTTGCCGATCAAAATAGCTGAATCATACACCAGTAAGTGATATACCTGTGTGAACATCGACGCGGGATTCGTTTATTCAAAGGTTTAGTCAAGGATGTTAATTGACTGACGTTGTATAGAGTGTAAAAAAAGTCATAACAAAGAGTACCGTTGGCTTTGATGTCACATTGAAGTTTAATTAGCCAGGGTAATGGCGAAAGGTACTCCAAGGCCCGCTAGTTCCGTAATAATTTTATGTGGCATGTTTTGACGGTTGACAGGTCAGACACTATTTTGCATATATTATGATCAGCACCACCCGAGGTGTTCTGGTATTATATTCACCGACGCGGTTGTTGTTTACTTAATTGTTTTGTTGTTAAATGACCGACGATGTATAAAGTCTAAATAAAAGTACCGTCGTCCCATACAACACCTTGATGTCCCACTGAAGTTTAATTAGCCAAGTTAAAGGTGCAATATTCTCTGGCATTCAGTGATGAGTCAAATTAATTTCGTGGCCCTACAAGGATTCTTCTTGGATTAGCCGTCAAAAACCGAACAAATTGTCATCTATTCTAATTGGGTAGATCAGGCTGTTTAACCAATTAATTAAATTAATTAATTAGTAAAGCCAATACACAGTTGCAACTGTTTCCAAAAAAACTGTTATGTTTGACCGCATATCAGCATACAGCAGCATGCCACAGCGTTCCTACCTGCAGCCTATAGCGATTGAAGAAAGAACCTTTTTTCGTTGTGTTCGCATACACCACCCTGCAATGGAACTTGGTGAGAATGTGGTGCGGCCATTTAGTAAGGTTTTGGGAATTTTTTACTCTAGTGAATGAGCCCTCCAGATATTTTATGAACATAGGGTGCGGCCATTAGACGACGTGCTGCGGCGAAACGCGGATATACGGTATTGCTTTTCCAAGTGTTTAAATCACTAAGGTCAAATTTCCCAATTTTTCCCAGACTTTTCGAACATTTCAGGTTTTACCATGTGCCCCGTTTTACATACAAATGCAGTTTATAATTTGTGATAGGTTTAGTCACCTTTTTGTGTTTTTAGCTAAGAACTAAAGCCAAGAATATCATTCCATTACTTTTTCCAGCCTATTAGAACCCATATTACTGATTTTGGTGATTACGAGAATCCTGAGAAGGGAAACTAGGCAAGAACTGCATGGTACGAGGAGTCTGCTCACTTGTTGGACCTCTTCATCAAACTTTTAATACTGCTGCAGCTAAGGGCCTGATCTCCATGGAAACTACAGATCACATTTGTTCGTCAGGTGAGCCAGCTTTTTATAACAATCTCGCCATAAGTATTGTGATACGTAATATCGGTTTTGAATATGTTAAGAATGGAACCAAAATTAAGCTCCTTGAATGCAGAATATATCTTGACATTGGATGACCCAAAAGTTAAGGCATGGCTTATGAATCTATGTCTTTGTCATTGAAGTGGTCACATTTAAAAGTAGTTCGATAAAATGGTGTTTTAAACTTAAACATGTTTTCAGTTCAACATTTTCTGCTTAAATCTGTATTGAGGGGCCAGTATTTTTATGAAAAGCGCCAAACTTAATATTCTGCTTTATTTTCTTGTATATACGTAATATCAATGTGTTTATATATTTCTGGGAAATATTAAGTTTTGTTGAAATGCTTATAATGACAGAGCAGGAAGTAACCAAGGGCATATTGGAACAGAACAACACAGCAGATACCACACTCTGGTTCTTGAGATGATTTGATGGTCTCGATGAGGACCAGCTCCAGGAGAAAAATGCAGCCAGGCATACTGACGTTATAACTAAACATGGCCAGGTCTGTAGCTCCATCACCCTCACTATAATAGTGCCGGCTTTATGCTAAAGTTATCAGACAAATATAGTAGATAATACACTCACACTTATGCCAATGTAGTATTTCATTGTCTTCAGTATCATGTATTTAATATTTTCAAACATATCTGTGTAACATTCATTACAAAAATCCATTACATATGAGCATTGTAAAATTACATGTTTCATATAACACTCATTTTTAGCTCAGCTGACTATAAGTCATCTGAGCTATAGTCGAGGTCCATTGTCCGTCGTCCGTCTGTCGTGCCGTCCGTCTGTCTGTAGATGTGGCATGTTTTGAAACCGTAAGACCTAGGAATCCAAAATTTGGCATAATGTTAGATGTCCCCAAGATCTCCTACCAAGCCGAAAACTGGGTCTTTGCAACTTTGTTCCTTTGAGAAAGTAAGGAAAAACCTCAATTTTTTTTATTAAAAACCGATTATCACACTTCAGGACTGCCTAATATCAAAACCACTCATTTGTTCTTCCTCATATTTACCATAAATGATCCTCTATATAGTTCCTATGTACATGCCAGAAATTAGGTCTGTATTGTATAATTTAAAAAAGTTATGGGCCCAAACATAATGCATTTTGTAAATAATCAGGAAAGAAATTTGATCACTTAACACAAAATTTGTTAAAGCTAAACACTTTTTCCAGTAATATAACTTATATTAATAAAAAATTAAATTGTATAGCCAAAATTAGATCAAAATCTTTTAAATTTTTAAAATATTAGCAAATATAAAAAATTGGTACCTTAAATTTTGCCCAACTTTGACCATGGCACGTTTTTTTCCTGTAATTGCTGTGGATTTAATTTTCAAAGCATGTTTTTGTTTGCATTTCAACTGTTAACACCAAACATTTGAAACCAGTTGATCAAAATTTGTAGATTTAATTCAAGGTTTCAAACACCATGTCACATATTGTTTACATCAAGCTAGTGTTATTCGGTTTGCTAGAGCTCAGCTCCCCAGCTTCAGCTCTAAGTTCCTTAAATTTGGCATACAGTTAGATGTCTCCAAAATCCACTACCATGCCAAGAATTTGGTCACTAGGACTTAATTCCTTCGAGATATTAATGAAAAACTTCATTTTTCCATTAAAAACCCATTGTTACACTTTAAGACTGCCTAATATCAAAACCACTGATCTGACTTTAATAATATCTAATATACATATTTTTCTATACATTCGCTATGCACATGCCAGAAATGATGTCAGTATTGCGTAATTGTTTGGCCCAAACATAATGCACTTTTTAAAAAATCAAGAAATATAGTTACTCCCTTAACAAGAGGATTGCTGAAGCTAGAGGTTTTTTTTTCAGGGATGTAACATTATTTAATCAAGATTCAATTGAATACCCAAAATTAGTTCTAAATTTTTCAAATTTTATAAGTTATTAGTATAAATATAAAATTAGTTCCTTAAATTTTGCCCAACTTTGACCATGGCACATTTGTTTTCTGAGAGCACTGTTGATATGATTTTCATATCATGCACACATAAGGATTTCAGCTTTTTAGTTTAGAAAGCCGAAAGAAATTGGCCAAAAATTGTAGCTTTTATTGATGTTTTTATGAGACCATGTAAGACCCAGGCTCTATCAAGCACCTCTTCAGTCACCTGTATGTTGACCTTGTTGACATTTCAGCAAATTATGCACGCTTGAGGTGAGGCATACACTGGGGCAGCCAGGCAGCCCAGGAAAGCCACAGTTGATCCAGGTGTCCTACCCAACTCATCTAGTAGTTGTTTTGAAAAACAACATAACAATAAACAATAAATTAATCAATTTTTATTGTTTTTTAATAACAAATTAAAGGAAAATTAATAGAAAAGGAATTTGTTAGTTGATGAGTACCAGGAAATTAACTTGCAGTTACTGATGATGTAATAATCTTGTATGGATGGATAGAATGTCAATGTCAATGTTATTCCAAATAACACCATGCAGTCACCTATGGTATTTTTCAGTTCAATTTTAATGATAAAAAAATAAATCATATTATTCATTACTAATCATTAGGGATCATATGAAGGACATTAATGATAGACAAAGATGCAGTTGATAATATTAATCTAGATTCCTACTGTGTCTAGTGTGTAGATGAATGTGAAAGTAGTCCAAAGTGAATTAATTACATTTAACTTTTTTTTAAATATTAATAAAAGCCATAAAACCAGGTACTTATGATCATTATTTAAATTTGTGAATTTTGTATATTCTGGATTGTCAACATCATTGTTTGGCTAAAACTGAATAAATACTAGACATGGTGCAAATGCTTTGCAAATGTATTTGAATACGAATATGAATATGTTCTGCATTATAAAATTTCTTGTATAAGAAAAGGAATTCAGGTAAAAATGCAAGTATTTGAAAACCAGTGCAGACACTTTCAAAATGTATTCATTAATGCATTCATGAATATATTCTATATTATTATTTTAATAATCATTTTAGTTATATTTTATTTTTAAAAATCATATGATTTTCTTATTATTTTTTACAATAAAAATTATATTGGCGCAGTATTTGTTATTAAATTTTAATAAATAGTTAAACTCTTTTATTATATGTGCTGCTTATAAGTTATACGGCCAAGTCAAAATCTGTGTGACAATAGCACTCTATTTGTTAATTAAATAAGTGAAATCATTCCTCTTCCCTGTCTTCAAAGGTACTATCAAAATCATAAATATGCTAAACACCAACAACTTATAATATAGCTTATATTTATTTCCACACAAAACCAGCATGTGCCTCATTTCCGAATCAAATTTTTTAAACATTTATAACAACTGAGCGTCGTGACCCAAGGGTCCCTTGTTCCTGTAACTGCTGTGGATTTAATTTTAAAAGCATGTTTTTGTTAGCATTCAACTGTTAACACCGAAAATTTAAAACCAGTTGATCAAAACCTGTAGATTTTATTGAAGTTTTAAAGCACCATGTCACATATTGTTTACATCAAGCTAGTGTTATTCGGTTTGCTAGAGCTCAGCTCCCCAGCTTCAGCTCTAAGTTCCTTAAATTTGGCATACGGTTAGATGTATCCAAAATCTACTACCATGCCAAGAATTTGGTCACTAGGACTTAATTCCTTCGAGATATTAATGAAAAACTTCATTTTTACATTAAAAACCCATTGTTACACTTTAAGACTGCCTAATTTCAAAACCACTGATCTGACTTCAATCATATATAATATACATATTTTTCTATACATTTGCTATGCACATGCCAGAAATGATGTCAGTATTGTGTGATTGTTTTAAGTTATGGGTCCAAACATAATGCACTTTATAAACAAGTGGTCCATGGGCCATGGTGCTCAGCTGAATTCAAGGAGCCTTGAAAAATGGCCATAAAGACTCCCAGTCAAAATCATGTATTTTGCCAATAGCCCTTAGATATAAGTTACAGTGACCTTAATCTACATGCAGCTGCAACCATTTATGCCCTTCTGAATAATTTAGTGTTAAAATCAAGTTCTTTCACACAGATTGTAGAAAATGGGTCAGAGTGAAACCCATATCAGGTTTCCAAAGAGATTTTTAGGGACCTCCCTGAAATTCATGTATGAGGATTTTAGGCCAAATGGATACAATTTGTGCCCCACCTGACTCACTTGGTGCTCATGTTTTCTCCCCTAATTTACAAAATATAGTTAACCATGACTTAGTTTCAATTTTCCAAGGATATTTTTCATGGAACTCTAAGGATATCAGTTAGAAGATTCTAGGTCTAACACTCATGATGTGTGCCCTCTTAATGGACAACTGCTTCATTTGAAGTTCTAAAAAATAGACATAAAAATGTGTAAAAAAAGGCGAAACTAGAATGGCTCTGTTTTTGCAGTGCAAAACAGATATGTCTCCCCCTATAGTTTATCCCAAAACATAAGGGGTAAAATATGCAATATCTCAAAACAATGAATCTAGATCTCAGCAGATTAGACTTTGAAGGTCAATGTCACTGCTTTTCGAACCTTGATGACATTTTTGCAGAAATACTGGTGTTTCAAATTTGAAGAAAAATCTTCAGTACTTACAAAGTTATTGGGGTCACAATAAGCCAAGAATTGCATATGTTTTGACCTTGATGATCAAGGTTCAAGGTCACACGATTTCTATCACATACAAGATTTTGGTAGGAACAATGAGTGTTTCAAATTTTGGAGGAAAATATGCAGCCCTTCAAAAGTTATCTCGTCCACAAGACAATAACTATAATTCCAGTGATTTGACCTTGGAGATCCTGGTCAAGGTCACCAGGTTTCAAACTCGTCTGAGAGCTTGGTAGTTACAATTGTTGTACCAAATTTGAGGACAAAAATGGAAACACTACAGAAGTTATGGAGTTCATAAAAATGTTACTTATCGGGAATTTTTACATTGAAGAGAAAGGTCAAGGTCACCAGGTTTTAAACTTGTCCGAGAACATGGTAGGAACAATTGGTGTACCAAACTTGAGGACAAAATGTGGAATACTTCAAAAGTTATAGGGTTCACAAAAATGTCATATTTCTGCAGATTTGATCTTGAAGTTGAAGGTCAAGGTCAGTTTTTTTTAACTTGTCCTTGATTTTAGTAGGAACAATTGCTGTACCAAATTTGAGGACAAAATGTTTTATACTTCAAAAGTTATGGGGTTAAAAAAATTTACATTTTGGCAGATTTAACCTTCAAGATGATGGTCAAGGTCACCAGTTTTCAAAATTTTCCAAGAACTTGGCAGGAACAATATGTGTTCCAAATTTGAGGGGAAAATGTGGAATACTTCAAAAGTTATGGGGTACACAAAAATTTCACATTTCGGCAGATTTTGCCTTGAATGTGAAGGCCAAGGTCACTGGTTTTCAAACTCCTCCGTATGAACAATTGAGTGTTTCAAATTTTGGCGAAAAATATGCAGACCTTGAAAAGTTAACGCATTTACAAGATATCCTACAGATGAGGATGACGATGACAGAAGATGGCACTGAACACAACATGCCTCATGGGGGGGGGGGGGGGAGGGGGGGGGGGGGGGTTAGCCACCAGTCTACAGGAACTGATGAAGCACTCCATGATCAAAAAGCATGCAAAGAATCATAGCAATCAATGTAATAGTTATTCAAATACAGAAGCTGTTGAATCTTATTTTTAATTATTCAGGGGGTACTTACGAGCCCCATTGCTCAGAGGATATGGGTAACAGAGACCTAATTTCAGGTTTCTATGAAGACTTGTCATGGACCTCCCTGGTGATCAAGTAAGAAGATTCTAGGTCAAGAGTGACAATTTGTTGGGGGGGGGGATTAGCCACCAATCTACATGAACTGATGAAGCACTCCATGATCCATGATCAAAAAGCATGCAAAGAATCAAAGCAATCAATGTAATAGTTATTCAAATACAAAAGCTGTTGAATCTTATTTTTAATTATTCTGGGGGTACTTACGAGCCCCATTGCTCAGAGGATATGGGTAACAGAGACCTAATTTCAGGTTTCCATGAAGACTTGTCATGGACCTCCCTGGTTTTTAAGTAAGAAGATTCTAGGTCAAACAGTGACATTTTGTGCCTTGTTAACAGAAGACTGCTTCATTTGAAGGTCTCAAAAATAGAAAAAAAATGCGTGAAAATTAAAAAAAAATACAGGTTGGGCCACTAGTCTACAGGAACTGATGGAGCACTCCATGATCAAAAAGCAGGCAACGAATTATAGCAATTTATGAATTAGATATTCAAATACAGAAGCTTTTGTATCACATTTTTAATTATTCTAGGGGTACTTACAAACCCAATAGCTCTGAGGATATGGGTAACAGAGACCTAATTTCAAGTATCGATGAAGACTTTTCAGTGACCTCTTTAGATGATAAGTTAGAAGATTCTAGGTCAAACAGTGATGATTTGTGCCCTGTTAACCGATGATGCTTCATTTGAATGGTCTCAAAAATGGAAAAAAATATGCTTGAAAATTCGAAAAAATACAGGCGGTGCCACCAGTCTGCAGGAACTGAAGAAACAGTCCATGATCAGTAAGCATGCAAAGGATTATGGTGGTCAATGCATTAGTTATTCAGATACTGGAGTGTTTGTATCAAATTTTAAATTATTCTTTGGGGTACTTTCGAGCCCCTTAGCTTGGAGGATATAGGTAACAGAGACCTAATTTCAGGTTCCCAAAGATATTTTTCAATGACCTCACTAGATATCAAGTATAAAGATTCTAGGTCTAGAGGTTACGATGTGTGCCTTGTTTACAGATGAGGCTTTATTAGAAGGTCTCAAAAATGGAGAAACAAATGCGTGAAAATTCGAAAACAATACAGGTAGCACCACCAGTCTGCAGGAACTGAAGAAACATTCCATGATCAGTAAGCATGCAAAAAATCATGGTGATCAATGCATTAGTCATTCAGATACTGGGGCGTTTGTATCAAATTTTCCATTATTCTGGGGGGATGCTTCGGAGCCCCATAGCTCCGAGGATATGGGTAACAAAGACCTCATTTCACATTTCCACATAGACTTTTCATAGACCTCCCTTGATGTAAAGTTAGAAGATTCCAAGTCTAGCGGTTACGATTCGTGCCTTGTTAACAACTGACAACTTCTTTGAAGGTCTCAAAAATAGAGAAAAAAATCGAAAATTAAAAAAATACAGGTGGCGCCACCAGACTGCAGAAACTGATGAAACATTCCATGATCAATATCCATGCAAAAATTCATGGTGATCAATGCAATAGTTGTTCAGTTACTTGAGCTTTTGTATCAAATTTTCCATTATTCTGGGGCGTACTTCCGAGACCCTTAGCTCAAAGAATATGGGTAACAGCGACCTAATTTCAGGTTTTCAAAGAGACTTTTCATGGGCCTCTCAGCATGTCAAGAGAGAAGATTCTAGGTCCAGTCGTTACGATTTGTGCCCTGTTAACAGATGACCACATCTTAAGAGGTCTCAAAAAAGAGAAAAAGAAATTCATTAAAAAAATCGAAAAAATACAGATGGCTCCACCAGTCTGCAGAAACTGTTGACACACTCCATGATCAATATTCATACATAGTAGTTGTTATAAAGGACAACATGATAATAAACAATCAATTAATAAATTTTTATTGGTTTTTAATAACAAATTAAAGAAAAATTAATAGAAAAGGAATTTGTTAGTTGATTAGTAACAGGAAATTAACTTGTAGTTCCTGATGATGTAAGAATCTTGTATGGATGGATAGAATGTTAATGTCAGTGTTATTCCAAATAACACCATGCAGTCACCTATGGTATTATTCAGTTCAATTTTAATGATAAAAAAATAAATCATATAATTCATTACTAATCATTAGGGATCATATGAAGGAAATTAATGATAGACAAAGATGCAGTTGATAATATTAATCTAGATTCCAACTGTGTCTACTGTGTGAAAGTAGGCCAAAGTGAATATATTACATTTATTTTTTTAAATATAAATAAAAGCCATAAAACCAGATACTTATGATCATTATTTAAATTTGTGAATTTTGTATATTCTTGATTTTCAACATCGTCTGGCTAAAACTGAATAAATACTAGACATGGTGCGAATGCTTTGCAAATGTATTTGAATACGAATATGTACTGCATTAAAAAAATTTATTGCATAAGAATGGGAATTCAGGTAAAAAATGAAAGTATTTGAATACCAGTGCAGATACTTTCAAAATGTATTCATTAATGCATTCATGAATATATTCTATAATATTATTTTAATAATCATTTCAGTTATATTTTATTTTGAAAAAAATCATATGATTTTCTTATTATTGTTTTAAACAAAAATTATATTGGCACAGTATTTGTTATTAAATTTTAATAAATAGTTAAACTCTTTTATTATTTGTACTGCTTATAATATTGCCAAGTCAAAATCTGTGTGACAATAGCACTCCATTTGATAATAAAATAAGTGAAATCAATCCTCTTCCCTGTCTCCAAAGATACTATCAAAATCATGCATAAGCTAAACACCAACAACTCATAATAAAGCTTATAATTATTACCACACAAACCAGCATGTGCCTCATTCCCAAATCATATTTTTTATCATATATAACAGCTGAGTGACGTGACCCAAGGGTCCCTTGTTCTTTTTTATGAATAATATTAATTAAGAGTAAAGATGACAGTGTAAAGCACATTATTTTTGGCAGATTCACATTGATAAGAAGGCAGATGAACAGGGACAGAAACTTCAGGACAATGTGTTACCAAAAGCCTTGTGCTCTACAAACATAAAGAAATACAATGTGAAGTGGAAGGAATTAGGAATCATCCCCCAGAGTGATCCAGAGCACAAGCAGTACATACAGGAGTTTTGTGTTGACTTTGTTGAACGTGTGATCAACCTCACTGAAAGAGCTCTCAAAAAGCGGCAGTCAAGAATCAGAAGCTCTGAATACTACACAGATTTTGATGAACTGCTCCACCATTTGCAGTATACAAAGAATAAGTGTTCATCATTCCGTGGGCGTGATGAAACATTTGCAAGAGTCCACAAATTTTTAGCAGACAATAAGAACAGGAAACCGCTGGTTATACACGCGCAATCAGGGGCAGGAAAGACATCAGTTATGTCCATGATAATAAGGAAAATCCCGAAGTGGTTTGGAGAGGACACTATTAGAGTCATCCGATACCTTGGCATCTCTCATTATAGTGCTCGGATCTTTGACGTTCTCCGAGGAGTGATGGGACAGTTTGGCGATCGGAAACCATACATACTTCTTGAACCAGCTGGAATGACTGATATAACTGCCATGATTGAATATTTCGCAAGATACATGAGAAACGTTAGTCGAAAGATCCCGTCCAAAGTCTTTATCCTACTGGATTCTTTGGATCAGCTAAAACCAGATGGTGATGCATGCAATGTAAATTGGATGCCAACGGAACTGCCTCCAGGAGTAAAACTGATAGTTTCCACCCTTCCTGAGGCTCATGGAATACTTGATGCCTTGAAGAACAGGATCAAGGACTCATCCTGTTTTATAGAGCTTGAACAGCTACCTGACACAACAAGTCTGGACATCATGGATTCTTACAGAGGCTCCAAAGGCAGGAAAATTACAGATGAACAAAGAGAGTTGGTCATGAGCACTTTCCATAAAATGCCAACTGCTCTTTTCCTGAAAATCCTTCTGCATCAGGCACTTACCTGGAAATCATATAGCAATATGGCACACATCAAGGAAACCCAAATAGTTGGATCAGTTAGAGAAGCTATTTCAAGGATATTTGAGGAGTTGGAGATAAAGTTTGGGAAGTTACTTATTACAGCTGCTTTGGGTTATATCACAATTGGTGTTGATGGAATGGGTAATGTTGAGCTGGAAGATGCCCTGTCATGTAACGATGAGGTACTTAACGAGGTGTACCAATACCATGATCCTCCAGTGCCTGGGGTAGTTCGGCTTCCACCTGTACGGTGGGCAAGAATCAGAAGTGAAATCGATGAATACCTGACAGAGAGGTAGTCGCATGGTAAAACTACACTGTTCTGGTATCATCATCAGTTCATTGATGCAGAAGAGCGACGGTACACCAAAGGTGAAGAAAATGAAATGTTAGCTCAAGGGCAAAAACTTCATGGACATTTAGCAAAATTTTATGCCGCTGAAGGAGGAGTACAACGCACATTAATTCTTGAAAAAACGGAAGATAACCATTGAGAATGCTGATCGTCAGATTACGAAAACTCCATTGAAGAAAGGCAGCAACCGCAAACTAGATGGTATCTTACACCATTCCCTCTGCAGTCAAGATGCTAACCTGATAAAGAAAAATTTCTTCAACTTAGATTTCCTATCTGCATACTTGAGTACCTATTCTTCGCAAGACATGGATGAAGCTTGTGAGGAGAAGACAAGGGAAATCAAAGATGGAGAACTGCAGAAATTGCTGAATTTACTGTCAAACATGAACAAAGACAGCACGCAAAATCTGCCTACATTCATTCTGAGCTTGCTAGATTCCACAGAGAACAGTGAGCAGTATATGTCAAACTTGCTTAGTGTTTGTCGGGCCAGAATAACATCTGCCCTAGCTCCGTCTCTGATACCATTATATCCTTACAATGATCAGGCCAGTTCTTAAATGCAGACAAATGGTGGGAAAGCAATGGTCATGTGTCAGGTTTCAAACTTTACATTTAGTGAGAATGATTGTATCTTCATAGTCAATCATGATAATACTTCCAAGCTCATCAAACTGAAAGATCTTGGAGGAGATTCCCAAACAGGACCCAGGATACCCTCAAATGGCTTAGACGTTGTACCACTACAAAAAAACCAACAGTTCTTGCTTCTCACAGAAACAGCACCAGAGTCTATGATAATAAAACTATCACCAGGTGAAGGATCTCCTGACAAAAAAATCTCGGTACTGTCCTGGCCTTCTGTCGTTCCAAAGATAGTACTCTAATGTATTTTCTTTTGAGAGAATCAGGAAAGTTTCGTATCATCATCTATAATGTCCCTCAGGGGAGGTTTCTGCATCTCTGCACGTGAAGTATAAACTAGATACAGGTGTGGCACACATGAACGTTACAGACACAGGAGACTACCTGGTCATGCAGATCCTGTTAACCGAGAAAGAACACCAAATTTTAATGACTACAGAAAAAAGAAACCATATGACTGTAAACGAAGGTTGGTACAAATTATCTGCGTACGATCTGAGGGCTAGGACATCCAGTCTTGTGCCTTGTAATCGCATGATGACGAAAATCCCTTAAATATGATGTTTCGACCGGAATGGTTCGGTGGCACGAATGCTCCTGAAGGGAAAAGATTCTGCATCGGCAAGGCTTTGTGCATTGTCCACTCCAAGCACCGGAAACATGTTGCCATCGGTTCTGAAGACGGCTTGATGCTGGTATATGACCATACAAGCGGTGTCTGCATCTCTGGTCACATGGACAGACGGGATGCCGGGATTGGTGGTGGCCCCTTAAGTATAAGTTTATAATAAGTATTGTACAGTGACTTTCAGAATGGTTGAATCATCCGTCCGTCCAATTGACCGGCCATTTATTCTTATAACTATCCTTTTAGTTCTGGATGAGACCTTAGATATCTCGAATAAGGCATATTTTCTCTGTTTTGTATGTAAATATGTTGGTAGTTATGCACGTGTTTTTATTTTAGTTTTTTAGTTTTTTTCATCTATTTCTTAGTAAATATCAGTTACACAAGCTAAGCACCATCAGCTTTTTGTTAATTAATAATCGCCATTTTTCTTTAAATATGCAAACTGAAAGAGACTTTTCCGTTTAGAAAGGGACTAATTTGTTCTGTTGACTACTGTATAATTAAAAAAATAACGAAAGTATGTCATTATGACCTTTTCCAAAAATTGTATCCATTGGTGCTTAATTATAAAATCCGTGAAAACATGCATTGAATTGACATAATTTTCTGATAATTTCCAAACACCATACACTTATAGACTGAATGTGTTACGCCTATCATTATATTTTGAACTTAGGCCACAAAGACCAATGACACATTTGATCCCTATTTGTATGTATAAATATGTATTCAACACAGGTGAAATCAAAGTTGAGTAATTGGTTTCATACTTGATCATTACTGTCAAACGCTTGATGTTTGTTTGTGGTAGTGTGGTGTTCAAACGATGTAAGTACATACCTTCATTCATCTCCATTAAGTACATTAGGTATAAAACTAACAGAACAAACATTTAATGTGAATCATTCTGGATCTCTTGGATGCGGGACATTTGGTGCACAAACTCTAAATCAGTCCGGTTATATTGCGACATATATTAAGTTCCTAGCAAAAAAATATTAATTATGAAAAGTAAATATAAATATTTTATATTTACAGGTAAACATGGTTGTAATTTCTGAGAACGGTGAGGTGGTAGCTGCTATTAAAAACAGCAGAGTACTGAAACTCTTTTCTTTCACAGAGAAGGGTACAGAAGTCTTCTCTATGAAGCTGAACTGCAAAGAAGTGAAGAAAATCTTGTTCTCTAGTGAAAATCATCATTTAGCAGTACCAACAACTGATGAAAAGGGAGGAAAACCAGGGAAGCTCATGCTCTCTGAAGTATTCCCGGGGGCATCGAGCAAGCAGTAGAAAAGGTTGTCTTGATCTTGTCCTGTTGTAAAACATCAGATCTGCCTAACCCCCCACCCCCCCTTATTTATATTTGGACTGACCCATTAATAGGACACCCCTGTGATAAAGTGGGCTGTCAGTTTTGGAGGGGTCAGGACAGTAGGGGCCTTTACTTATTTTCTAGTGTCTGAATGATACAGGGTTCGGCCCAGGGGCCCACTTCTGGGATGGCACTTGGTCAAGTCACTATTACGTGCCTAGGGGCGACACGTTAATCGACAATAAGGGAAATTTTGTATAGTACCCACCGCGATTGTATAACTCCTTGTCCATCACGTGTACCTTATAGACGGGTTTTCATTGAATTAGTTATATAATTAACTCATAGGTGGCAGGCTGACGGTTTCACTGAGGCTGAGGAAGCGAACATATGTCAGCTCTTGTCTTTGGCTTGCTGAATTAAACAGTGATGGCTTGCTGAATTAAACGTTAAATCACTGCATCACAAAGGGCATCATGTATTTTCAGTAAATGCAGGAATGATATTTGTCAATATTTATGATACATCTTCAACTATTTCAAGACGAAAAGGCTCCCCCCCCGCCCCCCCCCCCCCAACAAAATGATGGGAATCAAAACATCCACTATTGAGTATTTGCACACACACACACACATATATATATATCCTCCTCCGCTCGGGCGCTTCGCGTTCTTAGTAGGCCTACTTGGAGTACCATATATACAAGGCTGCAGCATCCGGGATTTGAAGTGCAAAAAAAATATTGCAAAGTTGAAATTCTGTGTGAAAATGCATCCATTGCCAGACAATTAACAATCTCTTTTCAAGGAGGTTTTGTTAATAAGTCAGCATTGACCAATCAAAATGCACCAGAATGCAGTAGTATATACATATTTTTTTTTCCACACCGTCGGACCCTCCCCCCTCGGGAATTTCTCCCTCGAATCCGCTTACTGCCCCCCCCCCCCTGCCATTTGGGTCAGGTTACGGCCCTGATATATATATATATATATATATATATATATATATATGTATATATATATATATATATATATATATATATATATATATTCAAGTGGTATATAGCAGATCACGACATCGCCGGAATATATCAGCACTTGCCCAGAGGACTTGTAATGTACTAGACTAACAGGAAAAACAATAGTCATAACATTTATTTTGTCATATATATATATATATATATATATATATATATATATATATATATATATATATATATATATACTGACAGATTTAAGGCAAAGCTTAAGATTCAAAAGGAGCTCATTATTACGGCAGTTGTGAGGAACCAAGCGAGATTGTCTAGATATATCCAGTAAAAGCTCGAAATTATGACATCCAGTGGGACCTCGGTAATGTGGTCCCTTTTTGGAGGTGCTGTCTAAGCGAGGTCTTATATAAAGAGCAAACATTATCGGAAGCATAAACAAGGGGTCGCTAAACCGATCTGGTCGTTAGGCGAGGTGTGACTGTTCCACTATTATGGTGAATCCCAAACAAACAAAATTTTAATAGGATGCACAAAATGTATACCTTTTTTTGTTCCAAATAATACCATTGATGGTTTTGTCAAATATTTGAAACTCATGTACCCAATATCACCAGTGTAAGATTGCATCGCGAATAGCACCTGTTAATCAAATTCTTCAAATGCCACAGCACACGGTGACCAGATTATAATTGTTAATTGTATTTTATTTTTTTACACATTTTTTTGTGCCAGTCTTTTAGAATTCACAAAAGTTTAACGCAATTTACAACAATTGTCATGCTTCTTTCTATATTTTTTTTGCAAAATTTATTCAAAGCATTATATAAGTCGAATGTATACATCACCTGTAAGTTTGGCGTAAATATTTTTCTTTTAAATTAACACATTAAACGTTCTATT
Source organism: Sipunculus nudus (assembly GCA_026874595.1). Taxonomy (NCBI): domain Eukaryota; kingdom Metazoa; phylum Annelida; class Sipuncula; order Golfingiida; family Sipunculidae; genus Sipunculus; species Sipunculus nudus. The sequence continues at coordinate 2,411,598 of CM049319.1, forward strand.
TTGTCAGGAAATATAAAAAAATACAACGTGATTCGTCTATTTAAATAAGAAATAATAATTGGGCGTTTGTAACATAAAAGTTGGTTATATATTACCACTGGATATTTGACGTTTGAGGTAATAAAAATAGAGCTTCTCCACCAATCTAGCAACCCATATTGGTGATAAATGACATTGAGAGCTCAGGTTTGGTAGAAAGGTTACGTGTAGTCATTTATCGAATTCTGGAACAGCTTGTCTGAGTTTGAGTTACAAGGCCATTCATTTGAAAGAGGTTACTATTGCAGCCTCGTATTCTAAGTTACAGATGACCTAATACTGCAAGTGACTAGCAGTGCGCATGCGCGGAAAAGATATATGGTGTTTCAAGTGTTAACATGTCAGAGAGCACAAAGTAAGCAATGTGAAATATATGACTGCCTGTAGTAAAGGTGTCTTTTTCTACAGGTATATAAATACTGGTTATTGCAGTTAAATATTATTTAGTGATTTGTTATTTTGTTGGACCAGTGATATTAAAAATATGAGAAAGAATTTCACAGCTTTTTTACAATATAATTGCGGCTTTCACCATATTACAGTGTAGCAAGTGAATGAAAAAAATAGGGAGAGGGGAAGATACATTGGCGCACAATTTACCAGTGTATTAATATAAAGATAAAATTCCATATGCCCGGATTGCATAACGGTATGTGGATGAGGCATACGCGATTTCAAACGTACGATGGCATGCTATATTTCCTATCCGTCACATCTGGTATTCTTACAGAACACGGGATCCTATATCCAAAGATTTTACTCTTACAGCTAATGTTTGTATGTTTACCTACAATAAAACAAATATCATAGGCTGTTAATGATTTCACCTCTGTACTTTTCTCATTTTCTGAGATGTTATAGTTAAATACTATGAGATGCTAAGTTTTCTTTTAGTTATGTGTCAGGGGCTTATTGTTTGTGCCTTAATTGCGGCTTGCTTTTCTGCAATACAAAATTATAAATTATTGCATCTCTTGTGGGAATTTCAGAAATCTATCCCTAAACCGAATCAGTCGGGAAAACTGGAACAGCTGCAGAATGAATCCATACAAAGTCACCGGAAACAAGAAAACATGGGAATCTTGATTGTATCTTCTAAATTTTATAGGAATCTCTCCAACTGTTTTCTCTTAGAATATTTAAATCGTACATTTTTATGTTATTTTAAAATTAATAATACGGACATGAACATTACTCTTAAGGTTGTATAACTTAAAATGAAAATCTTTAACTCCTGTGGACATTCCGAAACAGGCTAGAGCTCAGAAGATAATAGGAATTTTCTACATTTAGAAAGTACTCTAATTACATATTGATATTGTGTATAATATATATCTTTTTTGTTTTATTTTTAATCATTCTTATGTGACTATTAATACTGGTTGTGAAAGTTGTATTTTTAAATATTAACTTTATCAAATGAATTTTCTGTACACATCACTATCTTCAGATATACCTCATGTTCTGAACTTCTATGCAATGTAATTGTATTTTTTTATCGTCATATTCTTTTTGTCCTGCATTTTTTTTATACAGGTGATACTTCGTCAGCTTTACTATACGTCTATACGTATATACTCTCTCTCTCTCTCTCTTTCTCTCTCTCTCTCTCTCTCTCTCTCTATATATATATATATATATATATAAAATCAGTGTTACTTTTATATCTTAAAGTACGTTTTATGAACTAATTCATTTTATAGGTATTTTATTTTACAAATAAATTATGCAATTAACATGATACCTAGGCCAGGTTTTAGCCAGGTAGTACACTGATTAATTGATTTTGTTGGAATATATTAATTTATTTCAAGTAAACACATTATCTGATCAGGTGAAATTCTGTGATTTTGTTCATTGGGGCATGTTCAAGGTTCACACTTGTCTATTTTGGATCTAATAAAAAAATTTTAACACAAACGACTATGTATTTATGAAACCGATTATTCCATGGAATACACAGTATACTTACTCAATTCATAAAATAACCAAATAAAAAAAAAGAACTTGTTATTTTCTAAAACGACGAGTGTATATAAAAAATGTACCGCATCCATCGATCCATTATTTATCTGGTTCTGTTTTTAGGTACAATAAAACGTCTTTCTTTGATTTAAACAGACAACAGGTAACCTAGTAGAACACCTGTACGTCAATGTATATACTTACTATGTGCCATCTCAAATATGTGTACAACACTAAAGTCTGCATTCAAAGAAATGCAAGCCTCCGCCATGTGTTTGCATTTGCATATTCGGTCCATATGTCCAGGTTCATTCCCTTATGACTTTGCTGAATCCAGGTCTTGTGCCAGATCTCACCAAAATCTTATCGTTTCTCTCTTGGCCTATTCTCGAAATGCCCTGAAAATTTCATGAGATTACGTTCGTGATTGCGCGAGTTACATTGTGAACAAACATACAAACACACACACCATCACACCCCTAAGCCCCCCCCCCAGCATCACGTCACTGTTTTAAAACACTAATGGTATCATTTCCAGATTAGACTATACATCTAAATGTAATGGATCGTTGCGGGCATTGAAATATAGGTGTACATGCCTATTAAGTTATAGGTTCGTAGCTTGACAATGGAATGTAATTGTATGGCAGAGTTTAAGGTCAGTTATACACAGTGAGGAGTCGGGTTATTGTGTACACATTTCTGTATCACTAATTAGCCAGGTTCATTCCATATGTCCTCAGCCTGTTACGCAGATTTTAGCTTTTGTTTGGGTATACAGGGGAAATCCAATTTTGGCTTCATGACGCAGTATCTCGCCGAACATGTAAAGCCATTGTCACAAAGTCATTGTCGGAATTCCATGTCCACCAGTCGTTATTGTCTCTGATTATTAAACATCTGCAATGCAGGTCATCTTGCTTACAGAACTGGGTTACCGAAGCCATTCACCTGACTATATTTTACACGGCTAACGGTAAAAAGTTCAGATTTTATACTATAAAAAAACATTAATTAATGTGATCTCCATAATATTTTTCCTTTTCACTATGATGCGAAACGTCAGTCGAAACTACCTTTGCATGTGAAAATATACTTTTGTTGTGATTAAAATGTAAGTGCTAATGCATACGTAGAGTATCTTGTAGTTTGACGTAATCCCCCCCCCCCCTCTTTCTCTATCTGCCTTTCTCTCTGTCTGTCTGTCTGTCTCTGTCTCTCTCTCTCTCAATTATTATTTCCTAACCGAGGAGGACATTCTTTCCAAAAGCAAAGTAATAGGAGTTTTATTATGGCTTTCGACAGACATATTTCAGGACCTATTGTAGCAACTGTGAAAGTGTGCAAACAACGACAACCGAGGTGTGATGACAGTGACGTCACGCCCCGTCTGACGCCCCGTTCATGAAAAGAAGCTAATGTCAAAGCTCCCTGTCCACGTGGCGTGTCGGTGCCCATCTCCTGATTCAGAACTTCAGACAAAGCCGGGGATGATCTCTCTGTCTCAGTCAGGATTCTGGGATCAGTTTACCCCGGGACAGAAAGCGAGCTGGGGTTCTGTTTCTGACAGGGTAATCACATGACGTGGTATGGCTGGTAACCACGTGGACTTGTTTGGAAGTCGCGGACAAACATGAGAGGGTCATGCGACTCGACACTAGTGATCGCTGGTCAGGGTGATGGCAAACGATCGCAGGAGGATAATCGATTTTTGATTCCGCACAAAAACCTTCCTACGAATGACATGGTCGTATAACTAGTCGTAGATTATCGTTCGCTCCTCTAAAACGATGGCCTCACCCAGTCGCAACAAAAAATAATCGTCTACGACCAGCAATCGGTCACAATGGCCTCACTTTGGTCTCTCATAAGGTCATGTGACTGTCGCAGGACCACAAGTGACCAGTTGACATGCCAGACATGAACGATTTTACCTTGGTCATAAGAAAATTTTCACGACAAGTCATAGGGGTCGTCTTGCTATATTTGTCATATATAGTCTTATCCTAATGTGATCACAACGGTGACAGAGTTTATATCAAATAGTCGTAGTCATGAAGCCCTGTCATCTACGACTTGTCGGTGTAGCAGGTGATCTTGGCTCAGGTGTGACGGGGGCCTTACTTCCTTTAAATTCACTTTTCTCTTTTTCTTCTTTCTTTCTGATTCTCTTTCTATATTTGTTCCCATTTTAAATATAAATTTCCTTTTATCTTTATATTTAGACTTTTTATTTATTTTTTAAATCAGTGTCTTCCTTTCTTTTTGTCTGTATCGCTTTTGTCTGTATTTTTTTCAGTCGTTCATTCAATCACCCCTTCTGTTTCCTTCCATTATCAGGGACTCCTGTACTAGGAGAGGTGCCCGTATTGAGGTCAGTAAAACATGCCTCTCATTCTGAATGAGAATAAAAATTTTCCATATGACGATATTAAAAAAAGTAGAATAAATTATTTTTTTCAGGGTTATCCTTCAATATATAATTGTTTAGTTCTTTTGCAAAAAATTACACAGATTTCTTACCATATATAAAGTTATGTTGAGATCTTACAGTTTCGTCCATCACGTCTTGATAATTAAACAAACTGACTTTATTCGAATTGTGGACTTTAGTTTTTATTGACCAGTATTTCTGAAATAAACCTAGATCAGAGTTAAACAGCAACTGAAGTTCTGAAGGTGAGCAAAAAAGGAAAAATAAAAATCCTGAAATAATGTAGTTTGCACCAGGTACTTTTCCCATGGGATTAAATCGATACAATTCTTAATCCTAAACTTTCAGCCGCTTAACTTAAACTTTTACATGGTTCCTACGAATATATAAAAAAACAGACTAATAGGAAGCACTTTCAGTGTCTCAGATAGTGGTGTTTGGCAGCCTCTTGAGGTTAAGGTAAAGTAAAGACCCGAAAAAAAACCATCAACCATCAACGGGCAACTACATGAAATTCTCTCAAAGCCACGACCGGAACCGATGTCAGATCGCCATTAGAGAGAGCTGAGTTAGTAACCGCTTGATTGTATAGACATTATGGGACATACAACTTTTCGAATACCAAAACGGCTAACAAAGAAGGTGCATATATTCCTGTTAGCAATTACCTAAACACAGGGGCGTCAATTTTTTTTTTTTTTTTTTTTTTGGGGGGGGGGGGTGTCAATGTAATCATCCCCACCCACCACCACTATTCAAAGATTAATATTTATATTTTGCAAATTAAAAATATTAATAAATTGAATTATGGTCTTTGGTTTCATTTGTGAGTTTACTGTGAAATATCATATTTAAACGTAGTTTTGAATCAACTTATATACTGAAAATATAAAACCTTATTTTCTAAAACCTTATATTTAATTGCAGTATTTTTTAAGTATGATTAACTATAAATATATGTGTCATACAGGCACTTATATATTTAAAATTGGTCATACAGACGATATATATATATATGTGTGTGTGTGTGCGTGCGTAAATAGTCATCATTCATGTAATATTTCGTACCACTCTTAAAAGCTGTGATAAAATTACAATATAAACAAAAAAAAACATGAAAATAACAGCATTTTATTGCTTAACAGGCAAAAGAACTGCATAACAAGGAAATCTTATCAAAATTGTATTATTTTTTCTTGTAAGATGAGAATCAAAATAAAAATGTTTTGATCCGATGGGTTAAAATTGGCGCGAGCGGTGCCTGAGAACCATACCTTTTATTTTTTTTGCCTAATATGTTCATTAACAGAACCTATGCATACGTTCCAGAGCTAAATAATCACTCTCACGCATGTTATGCCACAGTTTCCACCCGTACATTGCACGTGGGATAACCATGCCTTTATACAGACAGGAGCAAGTAAAGGATTTAAACCGATTGGACGAAACGCCAGTGAAACAACAATAACAACATTAATAAATATGCATGTTATTGGGAAGATCATAGGTGATAAATTAATGTAATGTAACTACAGAGTTTCGTATCTTTCTAGAATCACATTTCCCCTCGTACACTAGTACAAATTTTTCTCAAAGCTTCAACCACATGTTTCAATCGGTAACCGTATGGATGTGGCGTATGTATCGATATATCGGTATATTGATATTGCCCAAGTCATTACTCTTAAAGCCCTAGTCATTAATGCACGAACATAGCCAGAGTTCGATGCAGAGGACCATAACCACCCCCACCATTTTCTCTATCTGATTTTAAAGAAGATAAATATCTGCTAGGAAAATTATGGTTTATAGAAAATTTAAATGCATGAAAATATCAGCCATGCTTGCATCAATTAAAAAAGTTTAATGAAAGTACTTTTATAGTAAGAGATTTATCAATGCAGGAGACTTTTATTCTTAAATAAAGATAACTGTAAGAAAACTGTAGCTAATGAATCGGGCACCCAAACGCTTCACCTGCTCTTCATTCACATTTCTGCTGTGACAGCTGCTTCTCTTGTATCGAATATTGTAACAAGAATATTGATTAGTTCAGGTTCAAGTTGTTTTAAACAATATTTATATCATTTTGCAGGGTTTTTACTTTTCATTTCATAAGCTACTTTCTACATATCATACACGTAACTACGTGAACATGAACCTCAACACAGAACGAAATGAATTAACAAGCTGGTCTAACAACAACATTGTGACAGGTTACTTTCAAATGGACTTAATAATTGATCGAATAAAGAATGCCATTCCGGATGTCTTGTGATAATGTTTTAATTCATACGGTTAGGTACCCCCATCCACCGCTTAGACAACGCATGACTGCAAATGAAGATAACCTATCGCCTTTTTCTCTCCCATACTCCTTCCTACCCCCACTCTATTTCTCAATAATAGGCACCGATTATCATTTTTTTAATTTTCAGTTCCTATCTTTTATAAATACCTCAGTCGATCTGAAATTTGAAGGTGTTTATTCGTAAACCAGGGAATCAGAAAAAAAAATTCATATTTTAGTACTCGGGGATCAAAAATTAATTTTAAGATTTGTTTAATTCAAAGCTCCCCCCCCCGACATCCCCTCTGACTACCCCAAGGTCATATATGCAAGAATCTTCTCTGCAAACTAAGAAATACACTTTCTGAAAGCCTGATGTTAACTATGACTTAAGACGATGGACGTGTCTTGAATAATAACTGAACGCCAGCACCTCGTGGCAGAGCATTGCCCTCACAGTCAAATAAGAAACAAATGAATTCAAGGCACACGTGGCTGCAAACATTTATTTTCCGGGTAGAAATAAAGTCAAGGCCTACTGACATGGACGCCTTATCTCCGCAAGCAGCCTGTAACCTGCGGGCAGTTCTGAATATTCAATGTCTACCTCCCCGGACACGGTCCTTTAAACCCAGACAGCCCAGGAAGGCCATGTGCTTGAATCACTCATCTCGTGTATTGGCTTAACAGCAGACAAAGCGAGAAATGACAGCAGACTTTTCTGTATAGTTAATATGAGCCACAAACTAAACTTGAAAATCAATCTATACGTAACAAATTATGTTTATATAGGATATATTGGCATACAATGGTCCTAAGAGTGTAAGTAGCAAATGCATGTCCAAGATGTCAATCCTGTGCTGTGTCTATGAGGTCACGTGTCCTCTAATTCATAGACGAATAAAAAAGTAATGTGACTAGTTGACACATTTTTTTACTGGCTTTGTGTAGTCTCTTAAACATAGATTTATAGTACTGGTTTGGTGAAGTCTCTTTATCATGATTTTAGTACTGGTTTGGTGAGGTGGCTTTAACATAGATTTTAGCACTGTTTGTGTGAAGTCTTTTTAACATTGATTTCGGGTGCCCAGCCCCCTTCTTCAGGTGTTGAAACTTGTAGCAGTTTCCAAGACCGATCAGTCGCTTGTAAAAAAATCTAATTTTACAAAAGTTCCTCAAGTATTTACTTAATTATCGGATCGATAGATTAGTTATGGGTAACGGGTGTCTGAGTAACGTTCAAATATTATGGTTACTGATCCAAAAACCAATGAGTAAGCCAAAGAGTGACCCTTGTCTCCATTAACTCTGTAGAATAAAAATGTAAAATGTTGTATCTACTAAATCTAACAAGGGACTTATGGGTCACTAAAAGGGACATTATAAAAGAGGGACAGGTTATATTAAGGCTATAGTTGGTTGATGTGATTGGTTTGTATTGATGAGTAACATATTGATGCAATTTATTTTTTTTGCGACCTGACCATGTGTTTCCTGATGTTGAAACTGAAGCATGTGAGCAGTCTGTGAACATTTTAATATGTATTAGATAGGTATACTTTTACAATGATCACTGGTTGGCTTTTTGAGAAAAAAAAGTTCACAGTTAAGCCGTTTACACATTTTTTCCATCAAGATCATTATTTTTTAAATATTAACAGACTTTAGAAAAACATAGCTGATCGCTTTTTCTCCCATTCTGCTGAGGCAGGAAATTAAAAACGAAGTTTCAATTACATCTTAATCTTGTTATTATATCGAATTATTTTATCAATTGTATACATTAGCAATATAACACATCTGAATATATAAGTTGCTTTAAAATTGCAGACTGTTAATAGCTTAAATCCGTATACATACAGGTTATGGAAGTTATTTCAACAGTGCTTTAAGAAAAAAAATTCATTATTAATCTATATATTTACTGATAACGGAGAGATTATTGACAGACAGAGCTGATCACTTTATGTCCCAATCTCCTGCGGCAAGAATATGTTTTAATTAGATCCTATTTTTATCTAATACAATCTTTTTTTAATTTTCATAAATTTGACACATTTGCAATAAAACTGTCCCCATCGCACAGGCGCAAGGACTCAATGGCAGTGGAGGGGGCAAAAAACAAAGCTTTTTTCCTATTCATTTTCCATGGGTGAAGGCAGTGGGGGCGGGGGGGGGGGGGCGATCTGAGATTAACTGTACACCTGCCACACCAGGGGACCTCCCCGAGCGACCGGCCATTTTAAACCAGGTAACCTGGCATAGCTGACCTCCAGTGACCAAAAGTAGCCTGCCTTTATCTAGACAAAGCAAGTGAATACAAAAATTCAACAACTATCCTCCTTTTTAGCTTTATTTTCAAATTTCATTTTAACAGATTAAATACTTACGTTTACATGCTGTGAAAATTTAATCAACCCTTATTACGGGGAAAAAAAACGTTCCATGGTCAAAGTGGGGAAAATTTAAGGTACTGATTTTATTTTGATGCTAATAAAAACAAATAATAACAAAATTCAGGTCTAATTTTGGGTATACGATTGAATCCTATTGAACCAAATTTTATACCTGAGAAAAAGTCTCTAGGGTAAAAATTATTATGTTAAGTGAGTAAATATCTTTCCTGATTTTTTACAAAGTGCATTATGTTCGGGCCCATTACCAGGAAATTACACAATATGGACTTAATTTCTGGCATGGATTTAGGAAACGTGGACCATATTTTTGTTGAATATTATGAGAAACGGATGTGTGGTTTTGATATAAGACAGTCCTGAAATGTGATAATAGGTTTTTAAACGAACATTGAGGAGTTTCCTGAATTTCTCGAAGGAACGAAGTTACAGTGATCAAGTTTTCGGTTGGGTAGGATATTTTTGGGTCATCTAACAGTATGCCGAATTTAGGATTAATAGGTTCAACGGTTTCAAAACGTTCGGACGGACGACGGAGAATGGAGCATAACTATAGCTCAGATGAATTCTTGCCCTGGAAAATAACTTATAATAGGGGAGCTAAACACATAAGTCCTCTTATATTAAGATGCACAATTTATTAACGAGAAATTGCTTCTTTTTACGTCTTTTACATGACTTATTACCATTTTGCAAGGACAGAGAAACACATGGTGAAATAGTAGCATTTATATGACAGTTCACATGTCCATGTCTAGCCATTCAGCGGACCATCTTTCCTAATGCGAGGTGACATGAGAATCGTAAATGATTGTAATGAGGGAAATAAAGCGTCATTAATCATTATCTTCGGTTACAGACTAATCAAAGTTTAAAAGCCATATCAAGTTGTCGCTTCCACTGGCAGCCTACTCTCAATTTTTGCTTAGTATATAATAAATTGTTCCTACAAACTGTCCCCTGAAACAGGTTTAGATGCCGTAGTAAATTTAATTATACTTGTTGCCACGAGTACAGTGTCAATGTCACCGGTCGGGCAGATCCGACTCGTGTTGATATGCTACATGGAAATTGTAGGGCTTTCCTTGTACTCTCAGAAGGAATTAAATATACCCACACTCATATTATCTCTGGTAGCAAGAAGGTCAAGTGTTAAGTGCCGGAAACATCCGAAGGTGCTGTAGTAAAGGGAATCCATACAAGGTCAGTATTTCTGGGTAAACTAGATCACGTGGACAGTGGGCGGAGCTTGGATCAGCTGTTCGGCATGAGGATATCATGTGAAAATCACGTGAAATCAAAATGGGGCGTGTGCCTTGGCGCGGGCAAATTCTCTCAGCTAACAGGTGACGTCTGTGATAAAAAAAAATCTGCACTTAAGATTCGGCTGAAAGAGACAGGACTGGTCATGTCTACTTAACAAATACCTTAATCGACCTGGTTGTATAGTGAGGCATTCAGGTGACTGAGAGACGGCAGTAATTATCTCCCATTCTTCCATGAGGGAATTGTGTTGGGTTTCAACAGGCCGCGAAAAAGACGTTGTCAAAGTGGGCTAACTACTAATGCTGCCTGCTTTCCGGGGTTGAACCAAAATACAATAAAAGAACATGAGAGCATCCCTATGAAGGCAGAAACGGAACCACTATTTCTTTATTCCATTGTTAAATCCTTTCCAATTAACTTTTCCACTGTCTGAACTCAGTCACCCAGGACCATATGTCCAAAAGCTGACATTTTCCTCGAAAGGAATAACAACACGGTCTTATTTAAAAAAGAAAAGAAAACTCCATTCTTGTACTTATATATGCAGATGCGCATTTCCACGGGTAACGGCAATGTCATTACTAGTAGTTTATGGTTCTGCAGAAGAAAAACGTCAATCATGATGTCAATGTCTATATATTTCGGAACAAAAATAAAATGTCTCAACAAGGAGCAGTTTCTTTCAGTTAACTCTAATTTCTTAGACGTATTTGGTGTGGGTTGAGTCGACACTTTTTTTGACTGGAGGAAAAAACGTGTCGTCAGCTCTTAACATAACAAAAACAAGTTCAAGCATTCCATGTCCACAATGCACGATCAAGACATCTTCATAAATCTCCATGTTTTTAAGTTTTCAGGAAAGTATAACACCATATTATCCGGACAGAATATTATCGACGACTTCACTTATAAAATTGATCAAATGTTATATTCTTGGCATTTTCTAGCTCTTGTCAAATGTTAAAGAAATGTTGATTATGGACGGTATTGGTTATGATTCATTTGGGGTTGTAGAAAAGATCTTTGGTTGTAGTCCTTGGTTCGATCTCCGCCAATCTCCAAAGATCACAACACCAAAACCTCAAAAGATCTTCACGAAGTGTTTAAACGTTTCCTATCACTGGAGATAAAAATATTAAACCTTGAGGATTTGATAATAACGCCTGATTTGTCGTATGGTTGGGTTTGCCGTGTGGTCACCTCTATACCAATCAATAAACCGTGTCGTCAGCAGGCCGTAAACCTTACATTTTCCTTTCTTGAATAATTAATGATAACATGGTATATGATTAATATACTGATATATAGTGAAGCTTGGTGTTACAATCGTAGCGGAGAAATTGTTGCGCCTTTTCAAAGCCTGTAACACATGTATTTGTGGATTTCACTCTGCTTCCCTAAGGCAATTTATAAAGTGTCAGAAATTTCCAGGCGTCTTATAAATTGACTGAAAAAAATTAATTATTTTATTTGAGAGATTGACAGAATAGAGTCATTTGTTTCATATATCTCATTATTGTAACACGGACATTCCTATAGTATAACAAACTACTTTGGAGCAAACTTTGTCTGTTTCTTCTTTCTAGGCTCTTTATGGAGACACTGATCAGGCAATAAGACTAAAACGCATAGACTGGTGGGGGGTTACCAGAATCATGTAGCTGAAATATGCATACTACTAAACATAATGAACTATGCACACATTATTATGTCTCATATATGACACCATCGTTGCTTGTGTTAGAACAAGAATTGAGTCAAATAGAAGCCTTTTGTTTTTATATATATTATTCATATGTGCAATAATATATGAATTCAATGATGAAGAATGGTGAGTGATAACCACAGGTATATGGTGGTTAATATCAAATGCATGCCTAGATATACCAAGGGAAGTTATAAAATATAGAGTTTACCCTCAATTATCGACTCTTACGAATTCTTTATTAGGATGGCTGGTGACAAGTCAGTTTTAATGACTTCTAGATAAGGACAATTTGGTCAGGAACGGGTGGGGTGGGATGGGGTGGGGGTATCAATTTTACCTCCCCCACCCCAAGTAAAAGAATATCATTTTGTAATAAAATAAGCTCTCGATCCGAAAATATGAGTCATTATTAGAATGTGTAAAAGTATTCTCAAATATTAACGAAGTGTAGTCTATCAGACATAACTAAAATTAAAACGATTATTAATATGGCATGATTTATTCGTTTTCATTTTATTGTGGAACCAAGGTATAAAGGTAACAATTTAAAAGTTCATGTAGATTTCAGGAATTCAAACAGGTACTTGATGTTTAATTGTGAAATAACTATCGGCAGATCAATAGGTAGGGGGAAGGGTTCACAGACGCATTTTTATTACACCTCCAGCGCTTTATACAGTAAATCGCCGTTTTTCTCATGGTGAATTTGTTGAAGAGTGGGCACGCATGTTTACCAAAAAAAAAAAAAAAACAGGTTAGACTGATCTTTGTCAAACAAGATCTGTAAACAATCCAAATTTTTTTATATGTCTCGGTTGTCATTTACGAAGGCCGAAACGAAATATCCTGTTCCCCGGGTAAAATTGCATTAAGTTATTCATTAACTGTCGCACAAACTTGCCTTTAGACCGCTGAACGTTTTTCATGAGGTTCGTTTTACCGAACCATAAAATGTTTCTCTCATAAACATAAAATGTTTCTCTCCCAACATTTCTGAAAAACGGCGCTCTTCTGTATGTTGTCGGCTTCTGAGGGGAGAGTACTCCCTGTTATTTTTTTTTTTTACAGAAATTGTTTCAAAATTGCTGAAATTTTTAATTTAAATAAGAACATTTTCCGCTCATAGGGAGAGGACTACTCACTCCTAAAGTGCTAAAGGTAATTGCGTCCCTGAGACTGTATAACCTTTGCATCTCAAATGATTACATAATTATTGCTGTAAGAACTAGAATTAAGCCAAATGGAGGCTTCTAATTAAATGAAACAATCTGCAATGATATGATTTAAAAAATATTAATATTTTGTAAGAGTAAGGTATATGAAATTAATGAAATGTCATTCAAATCTTTATTATTTTATAAGATACCATTTCATTCTTTAAACATTTCAGTCAATGTGTCAAATAAATTGACTGATTTTTCAAAGAATTTGTAACATGCCGGAAAAATTCAGTCATTTTATCAACTGCGTGAGTGGTTCCCCCCCCCCCCCCCCCATATATATTCACCCATGCGAATTCGCCCCCTTGTGCAAAGAAGTTCGTCAGCGCAAACCCTCAACCTCTCAATTTCCGATCCACGGCCCTAACAATCAAACCATCACGTTCCACGCAGATAAAGATCGATAGATTTATCAAGCTGTCAACAGCTCTGTTCAGCCATAAATCTATGCGACTGCAGTCTGTGTTTGTTTAAATTAACGAGGATTAATGTCTGGGTTTCCTTCAATTAATCTCTGTTAAATTGGCAGCCGTAGGCATGCATGGCTATAAAAAGATAAATTCACAGCAGTTAGCCCTTCAAGTTGAGGTGGCTTGCTTTAGGACGAGCGTCATTGCTAATAGCTGGGAAGCCCTTTGAATAAGACCGACTTGAAATTATGCCCCGGCTCTTGAAGCTATCACCCGATCAAGTGTATTACAGTGCTGCAAATGACTTGAGGAATAATTAAATACCAACCGACACAATATTTTATAAATGTGTAGTTTGGTGGGAAAGCCTGTCTTACCTTGCCGCGCATGAAAGTAATGCAATAAGTAAGCTAGTTACTCATTTGAATTAAAGTGACAGCATTTAGATTTTTGGATTATTCGTGGAATCACGAAAAACCTGAAATCTAGTACGTTAAGGAATGGCATATCATTCTGATCATTTGGTTATTTACAAACTCATTCAACAGACAGTGACACCATCAAAACATTCATATATTTTTCATGGGAATATTTATTACTTTACTATTTATAGGATGTAAGCATAACGTTTCGTTTTATGTTTTCAATAGTGCATTCTGCAACTCAGTATTTAATTTTGTCATATTCATGGATATTGCTACTGTAGTATTATATAGTACTTTAAATGGAGGGAACTGAAATGAAAGCTTTCTGGTACTTTTGGGTATTATACAAATGGAATTCATCATGAAACATGACAGTTCAGTGAATAACTTCCAAGAAAACCTGCACCATTCATGGCAGACATAAACACTAGGAGATTATTTTTCTAAATAGTCATTGCAAGGATATCGAAATCGTGTATATCACTACCGATAGCTGAAAGAACGAGAACAACCTGACTAAGCTCATTCTGCCACCAAAAGGTCGATTTTTAATTAACAGAAGACGTTGAGGTGGCAGTACAAGCTATACAGGGGGCGTTGCGGTTCGAATCTAGTACAAGTTCATGTAAACGCCATTATAACAATTTTTTTCATTTTCATCTGCTTGCCGAACTTTTATTTTCCTTAAATAAAACAAAAGGTTACGTTATTCTCTTGGGAAAAGTAAATATTACATTCACGGTTGACTTCCTTGAATTCATGCAGCAGTAATTAATAACGAGGCTTATATAACTCGGAAAGTTTGTCTCTCCATACATGACGGTTTGACAGCGGAAACGGTGGTAGCTGAAACTGCTGCAAACTTCAGTTCTCGCAGCCAGGATAACCACCACAATTTTTTTGCAACAAACCTCTGATGTAGAACTCTACCATAAAGCAAATATTTTGATCCGACTCTTGGAAGAAATTTATTTTGACTCTCGGGCTGATTACAAATCCGGGATTTCGTGCTTCGTCTCCTAGTCCGAAACCGAAATAGGATTCAGTAGATACAAATACAAAGTTTTCGCTAGTGTAGCGAATATGAAATACAACATCTGGCTCCTCCCAATTTTTCCTTGTCTATAATATAACTCGAAGCTGACACAGACTGTGGCCTACTTTACTAATGCATTTCCTTAATACTTTTGAACTGTTTTTTGTTGGGAGTACTGCGGCTGCAGGTATAGGCACTCGGGGACTGAACTGTAACCTTCGAAACTACGTCTCTGTAGATTTTGTAGAATATCGAGGTTTATGTCTGTTTTAAAGTTTCGGAGATGAGGTTAATAGCTAATTAAACTGCCACTTATACGAAGTTTCACTGAAAATGTGCACTTATACGGAGTTTAACTGAAAATATGCACTAACACGGAGTTTCACTGAAAATGTGCACTTATACGGAGTTTAACTGAAAATATGCACTTACACGGAGTTCACTGAAAATGTGCACTTACACGGAGTTTCCCTGAAAATTTGCACCATGAATATAAACGGGGATATGTATTCACAGTATTTGTAATTCGTGATTGACTTATCCCGCCCTTGCTGAATTATATGGAATGATCAATGGCAAATGGTAATACATGTAGAAGGCCAAAACTCTTACTTCTTCCATACTATTTCTTCTTTATAGTTTACTGTAATTTACACATGGAATGTTGCGTCACAACTATAGATATTTTTTAGAGGCTCACAGATCAACGAACTCAGCTCCTTGGCTACAATAAACAGAGACCGCGCAAAAGAAGTCTCGTGACTCACATCTCGTAAAAGTTACCGGATTATCCTAAATAAAACAGGGCGTCAGCTGAAGCAGTCGTTTGTATTTTCGAACATCCACCAGACTTCTATATTTGCCTATTGTCGCAATTAATAACATTCAGCCAGCTTCGTTACGGCAAGAGTTAATCAGGCGCAGGACTATTTTTTCCTTTCAGGTGAATCAGTTTATGTTCACAACCCGGCTCTAACCGACGCTTTTAGGTTGTTTACAAGGAGCCCAGAGTGAAACCAATTTGTCAAATAGCCCTGGATGGGGTCACTTACAATAAACCATCGTGACACACAGAGAAAACAAATTTCCCCCGATACATGTTGCCGCAATTATCAGGATACACTGCTGTTGGCTTTACTCTCTGCTGTAACCTGTTGCGGCTGTCAACCATTTGGGGAAGTCTGATAAGACCCGCTGACACCAATTTTGGCAGCATCGCACGGCAGTCGTTGTTGGAGTTCCTCTGACCATAAAGTTGTTTGTGCTCTAGTAACGTAGTGGCAGTGATGCTGATTCATAGTCAATTTCCATCTAACACGTTCTGCTCTTTCTTCTCTCTCTCTCTCTCTCTCTCTCTCTCTCTCTCTCTCTCTCTCCTAGCCCCCTGCCTATCTCTCTAACCCTTCTCTCCCCCCCTCTCTCTCTCTCTCTCTCTCTCTCTCTCTCTCTGTCGCTCGCCTAGCTCCCTCCCTCTATCTTTCTTACCCTACTCTCTCTCTCTCTCTCTCTCTCTCTCGCTCCCCTAGCTCCCTGCCTATCCCTCTATATCTCTTTCCCTTCTCTCTCTCTCTCTCTCTCTCTCTCTCTCTCTCTCTCTCTGTCGCTCCCCTAGCCCCCTGCCTATCTCTCTATCTCTCTATCTCTCTTACCCTTCCCCTCTCTCTCTCTCTCTCTCTCTCTCTCTCTCTCTCTCTCTCTCTCTCTCTCCTAGCTCCCTGCCTATCTCTCTATCTCTCTTACCTCTCTCTCTCTCTCTCTCTCTCTCTCTCTCTCTCTCTCTCTCTCTCCCTAGCTCCCTGCCCATCTCTCTATCTCTCTTACCCTTCTCTCTCTCTCTCTCTCTCTCTCTCTCTCTCTCTCTCTCTCTCTTTTAGCCCTCTCTTTCTCTCTTTCTCCTTCTCTCTTAACTCTCTTGTTCTTCTCTCCCTCTCTTTCTCTCTCTTTCCCCGCCCCCTTTCTCTTCCTCTCTCTCTCATCTGCAATACCTGCATTGCCTTCTAAAACTGCAGCTCCCTCTTTATCATCAACATGCAAGGTATTAGCTTTTTTGCCCTCCGGTCTCAGGTCTGGCATTACTCAGTAGCCGGGGCTGACAGCTATAAAAAGGGAATCCAGTAAATTCAGGTGCGAAACAGTGGTGTTTGAGGCTCGATTCCTGAGCACAGGAGTCATAAAAATGTGCAGGAAAAAAACTTTTGCACTCGAAGACGTGTTTATTTTCATTACTAATTCGACAGATTGCCCTGCAAGCTCTCACACTGGATGCCCAGTCATGGTTTCTGATATTTAATTGCACTGAGATAGCCCCCTCAAAGAATGATGTTACATTTCTCAGGATTTAGGTGAAAATATGGAAAATGCCCCGCCCCACCCCACCCCAAAGACACACTTGCTATAATTCCCGACAGTTCAAAAGCAAACACCTGAATATCCGAGCCATATCCACAGGGGAGTTTCATTACACGGGTTGAGAGGGTCACTGTCAGTTATAAAATAGATGTAAAAATATAGTCAGTCGTTAAAACATAAATGGTAAGGCTATTACGCTTTTATCATCCCTGCTTTCTATATACTGAAAACTGGCCAGGGACCAGTATTCTGTGAGATCGCCCTACTGGGCCTGCTGGTTTCTTTATCATTTTTTGCATGACTGAGTGTTCTCAGGCACCTAAACTGGTCCTCCTCGTGACACCTGTCAACCTGCAGGTTTCTTTATTAAAAAAACTGTCGCTCTCACGACCCTGCCCTGACCACAGTTAGTGAGATTATTATCTTTAGACAGTACTTATGAATTGTTAATGTTGCCACCTATAGTTCTCAGGCCTTGATATCGGACATCATGTATTATCGTGCTCTGCCTGAAGATATTGACCATATTGACTTATGTCTCAGGGACATCAATATATATATTTATATATTTATATATATTATTATATATGTTTGTTTTATTGTGTGCTGGGGTACTCCATGTGTTGTTGACATTTGGTTCATGTGGTGCACGCATAGCTCGTTGCCATGGAAGCATCGCCTGGCCGGGTGCCGGCCCACGTTTTGGGTCTGACGTGTAGAAACACAGCGTTCTTTGTTCTAGATGTTTCAAGTGTGTTCCTGTAACGTGTGTTTTGTTCTATGGAGTTTACCATTTCTAGAATTTTTCGGATAAAAAGGTATAAATCGGGGCTGTGTTCAGAGCTGAGAGGAGAGAGGGAGAGAAAAATTCCAGCGAACACGGAAGAGTGTGAGTCAGTTTTGGACCTATCCGATAATTGCAGTGGTGTCAGGGATTCTACGAACTCTATGCAGATTAACTGGTAATGTCTCCAGTTTACCTTCGGGGTTGTTACAAGGGCTTTACTTTGGACTATTTACGTAGTTATATGTTTACGTGGATAATTAGTTTTAAAGGACTTGTAGAGCTGGCACAGTGGTCGTATCCAGAAAAGCCTAGGATCTGGACTCTGATACTGTACATTTTATTTATAATACTGTGTAATTGTATTGATTTACTGTTATACTGTTGTTATACTGTGTTATTGTATTGATTAAGTGTATTGCAATGTTAGGACTGTTTTAAAAATAAATTATAATTGTTAACAAAAAAACTTCTTTATTCATTCCCTGTAGACATTTCACGCTGCTAGTGTTACAGAATCTGATCTTTTTTATCCCCATAACAAAATTTATGCTCGTCACGACTGAACTGTTGTTATAAGGTTCCGTAACATAAAATTAGGGGCTCATCCGGGATGCTTAAAAGTTTTGAAATTTTATTCGGCCTTGACCTAGACACATTATTTACAATACATTGTTTACAAGATTACACATTGTTTACATTACATTTTTAACAAGATTTATCTCAGTGTTTTTTGTTATTGTTGTAAAATAAAACATGGCAGATTTCAAACCTGAGACATTTGTTGAAGATCCCGACCCTGATCAACTTGAACAGTTGACAAAAGACCAGTTGTTGCGTTTGGAACAACACTTAGAGCTAAGTATGAAAAAAAGCTTTGAGAAAGCCTCATATCATTGCTTAAATCATGTAGGATCTAGTTAGCAAAGGTTTAATTGAAGAGAGTGAAGTTGAAACATCAAGAGACGACAGCCTTGCTATACAGTTAGAATTAAAAAAGTGAGAAATGCAACATGAGCTAGCATTAAAAGAGAAAGAAAAAGAAGAAAAAAATTGAGTTAATACGACTGGAGTTAGACAGACTTAAACTAGAACATAGTCTACGTGCTGCCCCAGCTCATAGTTTTGATATAACTAAACACATTAGACGTGTCCCACATTTTCAAGAAAAAGAGATTAATATTAATTACACTTTGAGAAGGTAGCTGAACATTAAAAATGGCCAAGGGAAAATTGGATTATGCTATTACAAAGTGTATTGACTGGCAAGGACAGAAAATTCATACAGAGCTTTCAGTAGAAGCCGCTGCTGACTATGACCAGGTTAAACGGTTAATCCTACAAGGTTATGAGTTAGTTCCAGAGGCTTACCGCCAGTTATTCAGAAATTGAGAAAAGCGCAAAGAACAGACCTACGTAGAATTTGCTAGGACAAAAGAGCAGTTGTTTGATCGCTGGTGTAGTTCTTAAAATGTTATGAAATATTATGACAATTTGCCCCAGTTGATTTTGCTTGAAGAATTTAAGCGCTGCATTAACGCAGATGTTAAAACTTTTCTTGATGAGAAAAGTCCTGAAACACTTGACATTGCTGCTCAATTAGCTGATGATTATTTAGTCATTCACAAACAAGAATGTAAATCTGTATGGTCAAAAGACGTTTAAAGCGTACTAGTAGTCCTTATAGTTCAACAAATTCTATTGTTACACCTCAGTTCACGTCCACTGTGTCTGAGGCCAACAAAGAGTAGACATTTCCAAAGAAAATCTGTAATTACTGCGAAAAGGAAGGTCATCTAATATCTGACTATTGGAAACTTGCAAATAAACCGAAGAGCAAACCTTCTGGTTTTGTTTCAAAATCCATGCATAGCATAGTACAGGAGCCAAACTCTTTTCATGTAAATAAGGGGTACAACTCCTTTATTGACTCTAAAAAGGGTTCGGTGTTACGAAGCCCAACGGCCCGTCTGACTCCAAAGAAGAATCCGTAGCTTACGGGGTAAAAACCGTATTTGATTCTTACGAGAAATTTAATTAGGCTAGGTCCTTTCAAGATTCCTGCAAAGAGTATCCACTAAATAAGGCTAAGTCATTTTATGACCCTTGCGATAGTATTTCAAATGAGGCCAGATCCTCTTATGACAAACAGAAGTTTGTTTCTGCTGTGAAAAATTGCTTTGTTGACTCCCATGAGGAGTTTGATTGTAATAAGGATGTAGATTCCTTTAATGACTCCGAAAAAGAGTTTATTACTGACACCGTCAGTGTCAATTCTTTGTTTGATGAAACTGAGGTAGTAGATTCCTCTCCTGACTCCCAAATGGAGTTATTTGAGCTATTCAAACATGATGGGTTTGTATCGATTTAAAGTGATTTTTCATATTCTCCCCCTATTAGAATTTTGAGGGACACTGGTTCAGGCCAAACTCTCATGTTAGAAAACACTTTGCCATTGTCTAATTGGTCTTTTACTGGGGCACATGCACTTGTTAATGATGTGTTTTCAGACGCTTCACAGTATACATTTAAAGACAGATTTGATTTCTGGGAATATTACTGTGGGCATAAGAACTACTTTACCCTTTAGGGGAATTCAGTTGCTACTAGGCAATGATGTTGCAGGTGACAAAGTACAGCCTGTACCAATAGTGACAGAAAAGCCGTCACTTGATCAGGACACTGATCCTGACTATCAGGAAATTCATGGTTTGTATCCTTCATGTGCTGTAACTAGAACTATGGCCAAGAAAAACACACATGAGGATAATGGTCCAGATAATAACACTCTGGGAGACGCTAGTGACTCATCTAACGACTTGCCCGTACAGAATGCAGCGTTTTCAAGGTCCGAACTTATCGCGGAACAGCATAAGCACCCTGATATTTCATGTTTGATTCCCAAGGCAGTTTCTAAAGATGAACTGTCACAGAACCCAGTTTGCTTCTATGTTAAAAATGGAATGCTTATGCCTAAATGGCGACCACCTGATGTATGCGCTGATGATAAGTGGGCCATCAAACATCAAATACTAGTGCTCAAAAGCTATCGCATTGAAATTCTATGAGTGGCCCATGAGGTACCATTGTCTGACCATTTAGGTATAAATAAAACTTATTAGAAAGTTATTTCACACTTCTATTGGCCTAACCTCAGGGCTGATGTTGTACAATATTCGAAATCATGTCATACATGCCAGATGGTAGGCAAGCCCAATCAGAATACTCCGAAAGCCCCACTTAGGCCTATTCCTGCTTTCGAGGAACCATGTAGTAGGATTATTGTTGATTGTGTTTGAACACAGCCTAGCGACAGCTTGTCACCCCAAACGTCGATTTTAGATGAACTGAAGACGATGGGGTGACAGTACAAGCTATTGGGTTCGCATCAATTCTAGTATGTGCAGATGTGCACGCCATTTCTAACACTACTTTTTCTTTTTCATCTACTTCCCGAACTGTCATTTTCCTGAGTTAAAACAAAAAGTGACGTTATTCTGTTGGGGAAAAAATAATTATTACATCCACGGTTAACTTACGTGTATTCGTGCTGCAGTTTTTATTTCCGAGGCTGGTTTTACTCGAAAAAAACTCGTCTCAACGTCTGTCAGCGGGAGAACCAGAACTGCCGGTAGGGGATTTCCAAACGGCTATGTGTAAAACTCGGAAGTCCGAAGTCGGAAGCAAGGATTTTTTTAAAATAAAGCAATGATCGAAGCATTATTAAAATGCTACTACATCAATGGAATGTTCCATTTTATTTTTATTGATAGAATTAGGTCTTTTCTATCAATATGTAAAAAATCAAAGTTATCCATCCGAAGTTATAAACTATTTTTTGCTCGGAAATGCCCGGTTATGGTCCAAATGTGTAAAACTCGGAAGCCAGTAATGGCTAATGCACTGGTCATCATATCGTCAGCAAATGTGTCAAGCATTTTCAGTTTCTTCAATATCACATATTTTTCATAAACTCAATCTGTTTTGTAATATTCATGATGCTGTTTTTTTTATAATATATCATATTGATATTTTATTTCATTTTGTAAAACAAGATTATTTTAACTCATCAATATTTTACGCTGTTACCGTATTTTATGTTGGTGGAAACATGAAAAAAAAGGGTTTTGATAATATTTTATTCACGTTACAAATGTGCCCCTATAAAAATTACCCTGATAATATCATATAGACTTGAACAGAAAATTTGACAGAACCAAAAAACGCCCAGTAAATGTTTTTACAAGTTGTTAATGTATAAATTGATAAACCTTTTCCTTTTCCATTGACCAAAACATTTAATCAGGATTATGAATCTCTTAAACTCTTATCTATTATGTAATACTTTTTATGCCAAATGATATTTTACATTTCATGGTAAGGTTGCACACATTGATATATATATATATATATATATATATATATATATATAAATATATATATATATATATATATTAAATCACAATGTGATATTTTCCCCATATGTTCCTGCTGTAAATGGAACCTGTTTATATTCATGTTTTGAAATTTTGCCAAAAAGCATAAAATACATGATGCTTTACAATAATTTGTTTGATAATGATTTCATCAGACGTATCCTGCAAAACTAAAAAATAAGCAGAAACATTAACAATACCTTGACAGAAAAAAATACACAGTGCATGTGTATATAGATATGATGCCGATTGTAACATTTAACAATCATATAAAAACAATAGTTTCTGTTTTTGCAGAACGATTCAATATATAATCGATATTTTTTATGCTGTTAGGTACAATATTCATCAAATTAATGTTCTGAAAATTTGCAAAACCACAGGACACAAACATTTATACTTTATATATATATATATATATATATATATATATATATATATATTGTAAAATACATTAACTGAAAAATTGATAAAACACTAAACAAAACATTTTGCATAGCCAAAAAAGGTTCAGTAAATGTTTAAAAATAAATTGTTTAAGAGCAAATGTTATAGATACTAAATTCTGTTTACTTATAGACCTGATACAAGACTATATTAAGTCCGGAGAGAAGGAGGTCCGAAAGCGCACGGTACTATACTGTATCGAGAATTCCGACTATAGTCCGTTTAATTTTGTTTCTGAGGATAAAAATATAATAATCAAATAAAAATAATGAGTATACACTGAATATTCAGATGCATGGATTTTTATATAAAGCTAAAAAATTATTATATAGCAAAAGTAGAATAAGAATAATTAATATTTGTAATTGAAATATTTATCTTACCGGTAAATATCTAACTTGATTTATCAAAACGGTTTTGTTCCATTATTGCATGGTGTCATCATTTTTATGTGGAATTTCAAAGTATGAATCGTATAGATGAGCAACAGGTTCAATAAAAATGCCTATATATCCCGTAGCATCTTTAAGGCACCAGGTTACCTCCAGACAGACTTTCACTTGAAGCCCAAAATGTCTAACGTGTCGATAAAGATTCAATATTTATCAAAGATTTTACATTCAACGATCTCCTCTGTAAACAAAATTGTAATTTCTTATCGAGATCCCTGTAATCGTACAGTAATATGAAGTTGAAGGGAGCACATTCTGTTTAGATGCCCTTATCATGCACATATTTTAACGTGAAATCAGTTGCAAACATACTTTAATATATTAATAAATATCCATATATTCGAAGTTGAAATGTGATGTTGAAACATCAGGGGTGAAATTATTTTAATATAAATATCAAGATTGAAAAAGTTTGAAAGAAAGAGTCAAAAACTTGAAAAAGATATAATTTTAGTTTTAAAAAAAATATTTGCTTAGATACACATATCGATCAGATTTTATGATAATACATGTATTAGTATGTTATATATTATCTGGACTGTTGTATCCCATTTCTAAGATATAAATTTAACATTTTTTTTAAATATCGTTCAACCTTAACATATTGAAAGACATTTCGTTTTGTATATGATACATGGATGTTTGTTCCAGCGATGACCTACTGGGATATATTGAATTTTCATATTCGTTCAACGTATCGAAAATATATTACTGTTTTTATTTTGAATGATATCGTAATTTATAACTGTATTTTTATTGCCGTTTTAGGGTATATTATACCATATTTATTATTCAGTGGTGCATCCATAGAGGACGCAAGCCCGTTCAGACGTAATATCTCTCATTTTATCGAATTCTTTTCCAATTTATTCGTAATCGATTTTCAGTTCTTTTCCAGATTACTTTTTTATTCCCTAGCAATTTTATTATTATATTTATTACTTTCCAATTCTTAAGTTGGTGATTTACTCCACTGAGAGAGCATCCAAATATTTACTAGTATATTGAGAGAGGAAGTCTTTCCGTTATCACACTTTTCTCGGTCATAACACCGAGGAATCCCAATACGCTCCCACCACCCCGCCACCACTCAAACCCCCACCCCCCATCGCATTACCATGTGAGTCATGCACGGTCTCCCCACAGAGCTCAGCTCGGGATGGGATCGACCGTGAAAAATCTCACGACTCCTCGGCTGATACTCAGACTCGCGCACTGTGCTCTGCTGTCCGAGCCTGTGCGCTCACAGGTCACAAATGTCGGTAAAATGCAAAGATTGTCATAAGACTTAAACATATCAATTATTTTACAACGAGTACTACATTTAAATACTAGTAGTGACATTTTGCAAGTTATAAATGTATAGACGCGCATTTCATCATTGACATTAACATGTTACGAACTTTTGAATATTTGGACTTTCCAGTTTATACCGTAATTTTACAGAAATACAAATATTAAAGTCCAACAACCTAAAGTTTGAATACATTGCTCAAAAACATGTAGAAGAATAGTTGCGGAACAGAAAATTCTCATAATCTTTTGATTAAAGTGCCTCAAAATGTCCTCTTTACATTGCATATTTTAAAAATTAATCCCTTCCCATACCCTCCCCATGTAAATATAAATATCTTTCACAGAAACATGGCTCTAGATGGGGTGAAATATATTACGTGAAAATACACCCAAATAAATGTATGTATGTATGTATATATATATATATATATATATATATATATATATATGTATATATTTATTAAATTTACAAATAAAAAAATTAAGAACTTATAGTTTTCCGATTATGTATCATGTATTGTATTATACACTCATTAAAAGCAGAATCATGCATAAGCAATTTTAATATATGCAAGCAACTATAATAATGAAACTGCATTTAGGCTGTGGCTCTTAACTGACCACAAGTTAACCAGTGCGTCTCTGTGACTTCCGAATTATACACATTGAATAACATCCCAGCACTTCTGACTGACTTCCGAGATGGCTTTCGAGCACAAAATCTTCCATAACGTTCAGATTAAACAATGGATAACTATTATTCTTCACAGAATGATAATAAAGATCTTATTCTATCGGGGGAAAAAACAAACGGTGTTGAAGCGTAAGCATTTTGTATATGCTTTAAACTGCTTTCCTTGGTTTCCGGCTTCCGGCTTCCGACTTCCAAGTTTACATACACGACCGCGCTATGACACATTTAGTTTTGAATGAGAACTACCGCTTCACGTGAATCGGTGCCACAGTGATGAAAGGAGGTAATAAATGTAATTATTTTTGAGAAACAACATTTTTTCTTCGATATTAAGCACATATAATACGACTATATAAGCCTGTGATGCCAAATAATACCAGACAGGAAATATTTTGATCCGAACCTTAGAATGGGCCTTCTCTTGTGACTGCCATCATGACTCAAGGCCCTATCAGTTTATTTCCGAAGGCCCGAGTGTCATGTTGTCATGGCTAACCACAGCCCAAAACAAAATCTGGACATGAATACTTGCTGACAATTATGTGCGCATCTACCAGGTTCCCTGAGGCAATACCATTGCGGAAATTTAAAGCCATAAGTATTGTCAAGGCTCTGACCATTTTTTTACAACTTTTTGGATTACCTAAATCCGTCCAGTCTGACCAAGGGTCTAATTTTGTCTGGCTTTTTCCAGCAAGTAATGTTTAAGCTAGGTATAAAACAGTACGGCTCTTCGCCATACCATCTTGAAAGTCAGGGCGCCCTCGAGCGTTTTCACCCGACATTGAAAAACATGATTAGGACTTATTGTTATGACACACAGAGAGACTGGGATGAAGGAATCCACCAATTGTTATTTGCTGTCAGAGAATCCTTTCAAGAGTCCTTGGGTTTCAGTCTCTTTGAACTAGTTTTTGGACACTCAGTTCGAGGTCCATTAAAACGCCTTAAAGAAAAACTCTTGTGTGAAGATCCTGATTCTCTTAGTTTATTGCAGTATGTCTCAGACTTTTGCACTAAACTACACAATGCATGTGAGATTGCAAATTCTAATCTTAAATCTGCGCAAAGTAAAATGTAAACAAAGTATGACAAGCACACTGTAAGTAGGACGTTTGAGCCTGGTGGAAAGGTCCTTGCCTTACTTCCCATCCCTGGCAGACCTCTGCAAGCTAGGTATTTTGGTCCTCACATTGTTGACATGAAAGTCAGTGATTCAAATTACATACTGTTAACACCAGATAGGCTTAGAAAAAAAAAAGTGCAATGATAACATGTTGAAACCATATTATGACAGAAATAGCACATCAGATGTTGTACATAATGTAACTACTGTTAATTTTGTAAAAACTGACCCTGACCCAGTTAAAGTAAATACTGATTGTGAGTGTGATGTAGACATTCAGTGTGGATCAGTACCACTAAAAGGGAAAGACCATGTACTTGCTGATTGCTTATCGAGATGTTTATGAAATGTTGTAATTAAGATGGTTTTGAAATGTTGTAAAATTTAGTGATAGTGATCGCAAAAAGAAAGTTTTTTTTTAAAAACTTTCTTTTTTTTTCTTACAGGAGGGGGAGTGTTACAAATGTCTGTTTTATTGTGCGCATGGGTGTTCCATGTGTTGTTGACATTTGGTTTGTGTGGCGCACGCATAGCTCGTTGCTATGGAAGCATCGCCTGGCCGGGTGCCGGCCCACGTGTAGGATCTGACGTGTTAAAACACAGCGTCCTTTGTTCTAGATGTTTCAAGTATGTTCCTGTAACGTGTGTATTGTTCTGTGGAGTTTACCATATCTAGAATTTTCGGATAAAAAGTAACAAATATGGGGCTGTGTTTAGAGCCGAGAGGAGAGAGAGAAAAAAATTCCAGCGGACACGGAAGAGTGTGAGTCAGTTTTGGACCTATCCGATAATTGCAGTGGTGTCAGGGATTCTACTAACTCTATGCAGATTTAGTGGAACTGTCTCCAGTTCGCCTTCGGGGTTGATACAAGAGCTTTACTTTGGACTATTTGAACTGTTTACGTGGATTATTAGTTTTAAAGGACTTGTTGAGCTGTGACATTGGTATCCCGAAAAGTCTAGGATCCGGACACTGGTACTGTACACTTTATTTATTATACTGTGTAATTGTATTGATTCACTGTTATGCTGTTGTTATACTGTGTAATTGTATTGATTTAGTGTATTGCAAGGATTGTTTTAAGAATAAATTATAATTATTTGTTAACAAAAAACCACTGACTTCTTTATTCATTCCCCTAGACATTTCACGCTGCCTAGTGATACAGAATCTGATTCTTTTTTTTTTTATCCCCATAACAAAATGGGGACTACGTGGTCTGTTTTTATTAGGTTCTGTAACAATATATATATATATATGTAACGGGTCTACCTTAAACTCGTTTAGTTCGCCGACCTTGGTTCACCGACCGAACTCGTCCGATTCGTTTCCTGAGTTCTCCCTCAGGGATTTGCTTTATTTTTTCGCTTATTCTAGGCCAGGGTTCCCCCTTCAGATTTGGTCTTGTTTTACATAACAATAGTGTAGGTAAGAGCGGGAAATCTAGACGGCATTCCGCTCATACTGTTCTTTGTGGCAGCACGCCATTTCAACATTTGTCTCTATTGTCTTGTAGGTGAGTTATCATTTTTCATAATGTTAAAGGTTTCTTATTTTTAACTACCTTTATAACTGTCTTTTCTAAAAGGTCTCTAAATATATGCTTTGACGTAAATTTTAACATTGACTCTGTTTTGCTCTCGAATTTAAACGTTACTTTTACTCTCACCGAAACCCGACTTCAGTTTTGCTCACGCATAAAATACAAACATGCGACTGTTTTCTTAATGTATTATTTCCGCATGTGTGTTAACACGTTATAATGATTCCGCTCATACTGTTCGTTGTGGCAGCACGCCATTTCAACATTTGTCTCTATTGTCTTGTAGTAAACTTATGCACCACCACTTGGCGTCATTAAGTTTCTTTGTCGAGAGAGAAAGAGAGACCAACATCTCCCCGAACACTCGTTTACGACCCCGTTACATATATATATATATATATATATATATATATATATATATATACATTGACTTATTCAATACTCTCTCTGTTCCTCTCTGTGATACACCTGGTAAAAGCCTACCGATAGTCTTTGACTTCTCAGATAGAAATAAAATGGTAGTTGCAAAGAGAAAAAAAAGTAAAAAAAAAGCAAGAATACTAAAAGTAAGTAAGATTTGTAAACCTTAGAAAGATTCCTTATATAGCCCTATATGACAAACAAGGGTACCCACCGCTATAATAGGATTCGTTGGGCGTCTAATGCTGTTAATATCTACTTCAGAAGTATTTCCATTTCCGCTTTACATGCCACAAATGAGATGAAAAAGGAGGCTTCACGGAGAATGCCGTCCATGATGCTTGCTTTTAGTGAGATCTGATGTAGTCTTGATGAAATCTCCGTCAGCTAAATATAACCTTCACACAAACGTATTCCAATACCCATTGCAATTCATACGCTGAAAGAGATAAAGAAAGGTTTTTGTAACATACAAAATACGTAAATCCTTTACCGAACGACAAAGAACCGCAGATCACAAAAAAGACGTATATTCAGAAATAAGCTATTTATGAAAAAAAGATATAAAGTCATCAGCAGCTTTATTGATGTGTCGGATGACTCTGATATTAAAGGTAGCGGTTCCTTTAAACGTACGATTGAGTCACGTGATGGTAAATCAATCGACCCCATGAGTGAGTGCGTCCATCTCAGAATGACACAGGACTGAGGGAACCTGTAATCACGGGGAGTGTCGGGATGGATCCATCAGGTCACTCAGTACGCGCTGTCAGCCCAGGTCTCACATGACCACCACGGGCAGCAGGCTCCTGATGAAATCTTGCAATAATTCTCCCAAACTGTATATTTTCGATTAGTTGGGGACTACTTTTGAATTGGGAAGCCAATTGAGGCTTGATCTAAGCTGTAAGCAGGTAACATTTATTTGCAATCTTTATCAATTGATTATTGTCTTATGACTGGATGACATTAAAATGAAACTCACCTTTCTAGGGAGGAGGTTGGAACGCCGGACTAGGCGCCACCGACCTTGGTTCGATTCTAGGATTGCCCCATATTTTCCCATAGCAAATAATATAATAATGCATAATATTTTATATATATATATATATTTATATATATATATATATATATATATATATATATATATATATATATAAATATATCACATATATATATCACATATATATCTTTATATCTTTATATATTTATATATGAGAACTACTGCTCAATACAAGGGTCAAGCATATATAATACAACGCTAGTATTATTAACACGTGGAATGACGTACATGCAATTAACTCAGTCGATTGTCAACACCAGCTTTGTCAACAGGACGCCCTCGATAATCGGTAAAGAAGAAACGGGGATGGAATACAGGAGGACTACTCTCTGCTCAATACAAGGGTCAAACATGTTGATTCTATATGGCCCTGGGTTCATTGTGTTTTAACCATTGACATAGTTCCGGTCGATAATTACATAAGGAAAGCTAGATAGGTTTTTGTAGAAACATGGCTGTCTTTAGTTTTTAGGTTGAGTCGGAAGGAGATGGTGTAAAAGGGGATCACTCATTTCTGCGATGTTTTTATATTTGTAAATACCATCTCTGATTCAGTAAAATTGTAATTTATGGAAATATATTCATGAACATTTTTTATGTTAAGGAATACTGAAATTTCACTTTTTTTTCACCAATGGTCAGGGCAGGCGTTAGGCCGTAATGTTAGCGGATTATAGTCTTGCTGCTTGTTTTTCTTACGATTGGATTATATCGCATTGCTAGCTTGATCACTATGGATCCAGGTTTAACATAATTTGATTATTCTAGCGTGTGATCCGAGTTGATAGAGGCTCCTGTATGTCTGGAGCTACCGCCAAGCAACGATACATCAAGAGTACAAAGTATCGATACAAACACGTTTCAGATTACCCTTAATCTGCATTCCAAGGAAAACTCTGAATTAAAGCAGACACCAGAGGGGACGAGACCAGACGAGAATTCACTCCGGTCCGCTCCGTTTTCGGCACTTCAGGACTTCTCCTGATCGGTCCTGGCCATATTAACTTGTTTTGATATTTCAGGACTGGTCCTCCGTTGTCTGGTCAGGTCCGTTTGAGTCCGTTTTGTTTGCGGCGGATCGGGAGTTTATCATTAACCAATGACAACAGCTCTTCAAATCACATGACAGGCTTACAAAATTGAAGATGGTGAATTCAGGAAAAGAAAGTACGTACATCGTAGAAAGCTAAGACTGATGTCCTTCTTTGTTATTCAGGTATATAGAAATAAACTTGCTTAAAAAGCTGGTGTAGACCACCTCATCTTCAAAGTAAATACAGCATTAATGATACACGTGTTATTGCCAATTAATGCATATAATTTTTTATGAGGTTTTCAAAGAAAATACGAGGCCAAGTTGACAATCTCTAACAAAACTCGTGATGGCTTGTTTATCAGTATTAATATGTAGCATATCTCCTGGCCCCTGTTATCTGGAGCCTTTGTCTGGAAAACGCTGACGTAGAAGGTTTGAAAGTTTATCAAGATCTTTCAGATTATCGTGTCCTGTCAAAGTGAATTGACTAGATCCATCTTTTCACCTTCCTAATTTGTATACTTTATGGGTTTTCCGGATTACTCTGGGTACATATATATCAATGTAACCAGAGGATTGTGACTTTGTAATTTTATTGCATACTTAAGTAAGGAATACTGCAAATGGCTGACAGCTTACCGATCACGTGAATATGTCAAGGTTTGTGAAAATGTTTTTGATTTTGATTTACCATCAAACATTTTATTTGTTTCAACTAAAGAAATAGAGCATTACTCTGCATTTACCTGTTCGTGTATGTTATCTTTTAAAAACGATGTTTATGCAAAATGGCTGACAGCTTAACAATCACGTGAATTTGTCAAAGTTCACGTGGTTTAGCAAGTTCCTGAAATATTTTGATTGTTATATCACCTATTGCTTTCTTATTTGAACTTTAAAAAAATACTAAATACAAATTTACCTGTTCATGTGTAGTTTGAAAAAAAAAACAGTTCTAGAAGAGTCATCCTCCGCTAAGGTGTGAGACCACCTAAGGCCAATAAAATGCACACTTCGAAATAACTACAAATAGTTATAATAACAAATAATAACAAATAATAATAACAAATCGATACTGTTTTCCGAAGTAATTTTACTATGAAGCATAAAACATATCCATAGTTTGATCGTATAGGTGATGCTCCGGAATCAAAGTCCGTGATTATAGCGTATCCCATGTTTATTATGCAACATATACCCTGTCACAGTTTGTGTAGAGTTAACGCGTTTAACACACATTTAATCAAGCATGTTATCAAGGAGTTAAACCATTTGAGCCGGTCTGGCGAATCATATCAAAGGCTTATATAGGAAGGAGTGGTCAGTGGTCCATGAGTTAACCCCCTTCAGCCTGTCTAGCGAGCAATATCAAATGCTAATTAGCGTAACAGGCGGTCAGCAGTGCGTGAGATCGTTGTCGCACATGAATATCCGGGACATTCGTGCATGCTATACAATAAATTAACCGATATATACATTTATCAGATATTCATAAAAACAGAGAATTTATTAAGAAACATAGAAAAAGTTTTTGGGTTTTTATTATTTTATACAATTAAACGGGATATACAATTATACGGTATATAATTAAGCAGGACGACTGTATAATTAGATGATTGTTTTTATAATTTATGGTACAGTAATATCGAGTATCATTTTTAGATGTTAGCGTGAGATCTTGCATTGAAAACAGGTGCATCATTTGATTTTTTTATTTCAGGACAGTTTAATTCCGTAGGAACTTACTAATATCTAGACGATTCCTATAGCAACATTGTTTATTTGTGGACATCAAAAGTGGCGCACCTGCTTATTTTGCTTTTTTTCTCAGGGTTTGATCTCGTGCAGGCGTGTCGATTTTTTTCTTCATGCAAGCCGTATAGTTCTATGAAATGATTGATCAGAAGACGGTCAGGACTTGTGACGTCAGCAGGCGTATATAATTCATGGATAACATGACCTCGTGTCAAAAGCCTGAGTCAGCGCTAGTTAGGTGCCAGTTAGGTGTAGTCTGCAATCTGTTGTCTGCAGTCAAGAGGCGGGTCTGTCTTTGTTCTGTGACAGAAACAGCCGAGAAGACGATGTTCCTGATCGTAGAGCGTCAATATGTGAGAATGGCCAGGTAGATACCTCTGTAACGGACTTCAGAGTGTAAAGCGCAATTGCAGACGGACTGGAAATCCGGCGATGTGTATCTACCGTACGGCATCCAGTAACAGGCTAGGGCGATTAACGTGAAACTATATTGACTCTGAATATTGTCGTTCGTTGGCATATTCAGTAACTCTGTGCTGGATGAATCCAGGTGACATCAGGTGTGAGTTAGATTTCTTCAGTAATCCTACAGAAGAGGCTGTGAGCATATCTGTCAGTATATCTGGATTTTGCCTTGAGGGCCAAGCGCGTGCTTCAGTGAGGTACTGAGCTGATTTGTGACAGGAGGCGTCGGTGAATCCCTGTGTATGTATACAGTGAGGTCATACTGAGCTAAGAAGATACATTCCGATGTCATGTATGCGCGTCGATCATGTGATCAGGAGAGTGTAAACAAGAGCTCCGAGTGCTGTGAATACAAACGGAGTAAACAAGACTTAATGATTTTGTTTGATTATGTGGACTATATATAGTAATCGATATATGTATTTATATATATAAACATATATATAAATCGATTTATAACCGACTGAAGGACCATTTATACTAATTAAAAGAATAACGCCACACACCAAAAAAGCGGTCCGTAATCTTCACAGACCATATTTTGATGTGATTGAACAACATTGTCCGGGGAAATGTTGTTATTGTGGTTACGATTCTTGAACAAATTCTTGTCCTATCATGGAAATGGACTCAGCTTCAAGTTGTTCATATTCAAGCGTATTTTCAAATACAAAATATCGGTAAAACTTCACTTATTTCGTCTACCCAGCTAAGTTAAGAAAAAAAAACATAAAGTTCAGAAAAAATATAGCTCGGCCATTCCTCATTTTGTTGTCCGTAAAACGATTTATCATTTTCGCATTGCCTTATTATTGAGAGACCAGGCGAGCCAAGGTACACTGGCATCATAAAATGAAGCACTTTTAAAATGGGGCCATGGATTACTTTCATTGTGTTGTGTTGAACACGTGGCACATTTTCATTTTAAGTGTCTATCACCTAGGTATGAAGAGACTGGTTCATTCATACACTAAAGTTAAAATAGATAAGAGGTAAAATATGGTTACTTGAAATGCATCCATCAAATCCCATTTATGAGTTCTAAACTACTTCATATAGTCCAAGTTTTTTTAAACCATTATCACCGCCCGTTCCTGGGGCCAACGTGCTTAGACCTTGGCCGAAAGTTAATTGGACTAACACTTACGATAATGGCTATAAACATTTATGTTGGAAAAAAGCAGTCATTTATGTTGGAAAAAAAGCAGTCTGAGCAGTGGGCCTGGGCATTTAACCTTACTTTTAACAGTTGTCGGAGCATGAGGTTCCAAAGAAAAATGGCAGCCGATTATGAGGCCAAGGTGGCAATCTTCATCAAGCTCGCGATGGCTTGTTCATCATTTTTAACATGTAACTTATTTTATGGCTTCTATGTATGGAGCCAATTAGCATTACTGTTGACTTACTGGCATTAGCAAATTCTTTATACGATGGCGATGTGCAGCTTATATATACTGTTTTGAATATAAACTAATGCCATTAGCGTAAAGCATGGGGTCATCAGCATACAACATGTCGAACATTTCCAATATGTAAAAGTAATTTATTGACTAAGATTGCATCTTTTTTGTAGGAGATAATCATTCAGGCTAAAAAGAACTTATTACGACAAGATGCTCTTAATCAAAGCTATTCCTGCTAAATTACGGGTGTATATCTTGAGTTTACGTATGCCACGAATGTAAGTATTGCACGTGGACAACAAACATTTAAATGGACAAACTTGAGTCTTGCCAATACACCAGGGGTCTCACTTAACTTATTTATTTTCAAATCCTTGCAACATCCAGCCAAATAAACATAAGTTCTGGAAGACAGACAGATAGACAGTGAGGCGAATTCATAAACATTCGTCGAACGGAATTTTATTATTGAGTATGAACTATTGCAAGGGCGGATCCGGGATTTGGCAAAAGGAGGAGTCCAAGCCGGGAGGACTGAAAACTTTAAAAGATCCCAAGGTCTGGAAAAAAGAAAATCCTTAAAAATGTTGCGGCGACGGAAACAAGAGAGTGTATGTGTGTGTGTGTGTGGGGGGGGGGGGGGGGGTCTGGATCAGCTTCTGAATTTGAAATATGTTTTATCCCGCCCGGCTTCATGTTAAGGTATAGCAGTCAATGTGACAACAATGACATCAACAGACCATGTGACAGGTTGGTTTTACGTGCTTGTTAATTATACCCGATAAATTTGAAACTTAAGGAAGAGCAACGTTCAACACTACAATGACACGTCAGAATGAATTCCTGACCGGCGGTATCTGCAAAGACACTACATGAAGAAAGTAAACATCTCGTCCCGGGATCAATGAGAACATCGCGGTCACAGATGAACCAGGGTGTACTCTTACCTTAGCCTTACGACTCAAGGCTGCAGGCGTATTCGGTTACACGGCCGGGGGGGGGGGGGTCAAAAGGTCGACGTTTTTTTATCAGGAATCTCTTTTCCAGAGAACATGACAGAGAAAGAAATCCCCGTCACTGGTTGGTTGTTTGTCCTGCTAAAGTAACCCAAGTGTTAAATCGAAAGAACAGCACTGCAAACTGGTTTCGACAGCCTTTAAATCTTAATAGTATAGAACACAAAACAAACACCTGGTTCGCTTTCTGTTCTTATATAAACATGCATGTAAAGGCAAAGCTAAGGACTCTAATTTTTAAAAAATTTTACCCGGAAGATCGTGTTTCAAAGATTGCGAAATTAGGTCGGTTACTAAACCCATGATTATAATGAAAAAAAAAAAGGTTTATAATTAGATATCCATTGGAGTTTGAAAGAGATCAATTTTAAAGAAGAAGAGTTTTCATGAAATTTGTGAAATATAAATACAAAAGAGCAAGCTTCCAATTAATTTGTGATAAAAGAAGTTCAAAGTGAACAGAAAAAGTTACTAGATACAATATACAAACTTTTAAAAATGAAAATTCAAAGTTGACAAATCTAAATTTTAAGTGTCACATGTTTTAAGGAGAAATTACGGTTGAGAATTGTATCCTCTTTAATTTAGAAAAGAGTAATTTCTGCGAGAACCGGTTGATCCTCTGACATGTGTCACGTTATTTCCGAGTAACCCAGCTGAATTTCTCTAATATTATAGTTTACACTACAACTGCTGTTATAACAGCTGCATGCTTTTCTCCCCCACAGAATAAGGTTGTTTAAGGAGATTAAAGGTTTAACTACAGAGTTTCATCCCACTAAGTAAAGTTGTCACCTGATTCGTCCGGAGGCACAAGTTTCCGCTTTTGATTACATAATCTACATTTCATGGGATCACGGATCTGCAATTAGGCCGTAAGAGCTCCGTACAGGAAGAAGTAGAACTGTTTGTAACACGTGGTTCCGTCGCCAACGCGACAAATCGATTTTAATCAGGCTAACATTCCGACAAAGGAGGAAACGGAAGGATGGCACGTGCCGGCTTCAGGTAGCGCCAAGAATTTCCCTTTTATATCCTCCAGACTTTTTTAGGAAAGAGAAAACTATAAGGGCTTATTACTGCTGAGGAAATATACTGGTTTCTGATGTATGAAGGGGATGAGACATCTTTAATCTTTGTAATTCTTGTATTTTTGCATCGCGACGTCTCCTGTAAAAATAATACTCTTATGAAACAGGAAAGCTGGTTTCCTCTACCACGTATAGGGCCTATCAGTGTCAGATGCTTCAGAGTAAGCACTTGAGATCTTAATGCCTGTATAGAAACAGTTATTTGTTAAAAGTTGTAATTTAAAAAAGAACTTTCTGTATAAACAGTGTATACACAGGACAGCTCTCTCTCTCTCTCTCTCTCTCTCTCTCTCTCTCTTTGTCTGTTTCTCTGTCGGTTTTCTCTCTCTCTCCCTTAGTCTGTTTCTCTGTCTGTTCTCTCTCTCGCTGTGTCTGTTTCTCTGTCTCTGTCTCACTCTCTCTCTTTGTATGTTTCTCTCTCTCTCTCTCTCTCTCTCTCTCTCTCTCTCTCGCTCTCTTTGTTTGTCTGTTTCTCTGTCCCTCTCTGTCTCTCTCTTTCTCTGTCTGATTCTCTCTCTCTCTCGGTCTGTTTCTCTCTCTCTCTGTCTGTTCTCTCTCTCTCTCTGTTTCTCTGTCTCATTCTCTCTCTCTCTCTCTCTCTTTGTCTGTATCTCTGTCTCTGTCTCATTCACTTTCTCTCTCTCTTTGTCTGTTTCTCTGTAACTTTTATTCTCTTTGTTTTTTTTCTGTCGTTTCTTTCTCTCTCTCTCTCTTTGTCTATCTCTCTGCCTCACGCTCTCTCTCTCTGTATGTTTTATGTCCCTCTCTCTTTGTTTGTCTGTTTCTCTGTGTCTCTCTTTGTCACTCTCTCTCTGTGTCTGCCTCTCTCTCTCTCTCTGTTTCTTTCCCTCGCTCTCTCTGTCTGTTTCTCTCTCTCTCCCTGTCTGTTTCTCTGTCTGTTTCTCTCTCTCTCAGCCTGTTTCTCTTTCTCTCCCTCTCTCTGTCTGTTTCTCTGTCTGTTTCTTTCTCTCTGTCTGCTTCTCTCTCTCTCTGTCTGTTTCTCTTTCTTTCCCTCTCTCTCTCTGTTCTCTGTCACACACACATCTCTCTCTCTCTCTGCTGTCCTTGATTGCCCCCGCCAAGAGGGAATGCGGTTTCCCCCGTTCGTGTGTGTTTATTTGTGTGTGTCTGTGTGTGTTAGTTGACAATATAACTCACGCAATCATGAACGGAATTTCATGTACTTAAGAATGCAGATTTCTCCTTTAGTTATATTCTCTCTCTGGACGTTTTTGTATCTTTATCTTTATTTTTCTTTTTTAAGAAAAATTATATTTCGGACAACTCTTGTCCTAAAGGTGTTGTCAATGCTACATTCATGAACATATAACTTCTTCAGCTATTTGTTTTATGTTTTTCAACCGATCGGTTTGTCGTTAAAAAGGCACTTGTTGTACCCTCTAACATAACAGCCTGGCAGTACAGGCTCTGCTATACGTTACGGGCTTCCATCGTTTCATTTCATTAAACCTATCTACATCATGTATAGCAATTCTATTATTATCAACTTATGTGTTATGTTATCTTCTATATCCTCGTGTATGTTATGTCATTCCGGTCATTACATCCAAGACGTTGAACATCACTGGGATTTTACGTGTCATTATATATTTTTCGGGTATTTATTCACTGTTTTAACATCCAGGTTAAAATGCTTTCTCTACATATTTTCGTACGTCAAAATCAGTCACCATTAGTCATCATTCGTCTGCGAATTAATAAGACACATTAATAAACTCCACTGAAACCATGCCTCTCTGGTGAATTAGATTATTGTTGTATATTGTAATGTATAACCGTGCGATTATACCTCAGGGAATTTTAAGTGATGGTCACTCCCATGCCATTGGATTGTCTGCAGCATGAAAATTACTGCATATAAGCCCAATTAAAACAGCTACATTTGAATCAGTGCGCTTATTATAATGAACTTTTTTAAAGAAAGTCACTTAATCTTGGGACTCTTTCTAATTACCCAGTATCAATAAATGATAATTGGTTTAAAATAACAAAGTTGGTCGGCACCAATAACATTATGTTAAACTTATATCATGACATAATTTCAAATTTTACTTCTTCGATAATACATTATAGTTCCTGGTGGACACAGACAACTAAACATAAACATAAAGACAAGGATTATTAATCACGTGGCATTTGGCTTGGAATCACAGTATGCCGTAATATAAATGTAATATAACTATTGTATACAAGGTCTGTTTTGGCTCTACCACCTTCATATAGCTGATTAAACTGCCGTTTAAACCTTGACAGCGAATCTCCGAGGCTGTTAGAGCTCAGCAGTTTGTATTGTTGGTTTAGGCGTCGTCGGTAAAATAGGGGTCCAATAAATTTGCCCAGTGGACAGAGTAATAAGTGTAACCGACCTTAAGGCCCCTGAAAATTAAAATACACACAGAAAAAAAAAACACCAAAGCTACTATGTTCCATTTGGCTGGTTACTGAATTAGGTACAACTTGTGTATTCTATTTTGATATTTGGTGGCTTTTTTAATTTAATTTCAAACCGATGCGATCGTTTGATCGTTAATTAAAATGTTTTAATTTTCAAAGATAAAGCAAATACTGGAAAATTACTAAACTATAGGTAAATTAATTTTAGAAAGAATCAAGAATCCTTTTAAGTATGTGTAGATGAATTCATCATATGTTAAGCAAATTAAAAAGGCATAATTAAGTCCGAAAGAATCATACTAATGAATATATTTTATATTCTTCTGTGACAGCCAAATCTTTCAACTCATAATACAAATATTGAGATCACAGTTACATAAGATCCCGATCTCCATTTTATCTCTTCGGATAAAATGCAAGAACTGCTTAAGGGATTTTAATTTAAACCAATAGTGTGAATTATTGAGTTTTGTAACAATGATTCTTAGTTTAAACAAGAAATTATGAATTAAAATAAGCAAGGTCTTGAATATCTTCTCATTTTTTATTTAATACAATATATTAAATTTCTATCATTCCTGAATATATATATATATATATATATATATATATATATAGAAATAAATGAATTTTCTTTTTGCTTTCTCACGTTACAGGAATAATTTTTACAAAAAATACAAAGACAAACCTTTAAGATTTTTTTAAACTGAATATTTGGTCCCATTGTTTATCATATTTCTTGTTTAAGGAACAATCAGTAACAAACACCATGTGGATCACACAGTACATGACACAAACTGAGAGTCTCACAAAATTTAATCTCACGCTTTTATACTAATATCGTCGTTGATGTTATTTCCGGTTCCTGTTGGACGGAGAATAACCGGAAGTCGTCCCGGCATTCAGTGCGGCTGCTGATGTTTGATTCTCTGATTTAGCATGACTAGTAACTGAACCGTCCAGACCACGAGGCCTTGTTTGAACACTACCCCACTTACACAATCGCGCCAACCCCGGAAGCAGATTTTGAAACGAGTCTTTAAAATTGCCGCGGAACCGTTTTGAGCTCAAAATATAAACTATAAAGTTCGTGGCATGATTTAGTCCAGAAAGTAGGTAGGATGCATTGAGTATGTAGCGCGTCCTCTGGGCATTCTTTAAAGAAGCGTTTAACCTAAACACAATGTCCAAGACAGTTCTTGGCGTCTCACACAAAAGAAACAAAGTAGCTACAAGCACCAGTGTTTTAGTCAGAGCTCTGGACCGAGCCCAGTGTGTTTGCCGTTGTCGACCCCGGCGGTAAAATCGCAGCCTGATGATGAGAGCGACGTTAGTCACTAAAACCACTAAAACCACCGAGTAACCGACTACTACCTGTACCACGGCCCAAATAATACTCCCCTGCCTGCTATTCTGTCTTTCCCAACAAACGTAGTACAAGCCTACTTTTTGAGCTCGTGTGAAGTAAATATGATGTGAGTGAGCGGCCGCGATCACCATAAACAGTGAGACCGTGACTCTGCGGGCGGTGGACACCCTGCAGTACTTTTTGGCTGACGACACACTTGACGCCGCTATCAATCTCTCCAGAGTCAGACAAGCGATGAGCCAGTTGGAAAAATCACGCACCACAC
This sequence comes from Sipunculus nudus, assembly GCA_026874595.1. Lineage (NCBI taxonomy): Eukaryota > Metazoa > Annelida > Sipuncula > Golfingiida > Sipunculidae > Sipunculus > Sipunculus nudus. The sequence continues at coordinate 2,452,231 of CM049319.1, forward strand.
CGTTCAGGTAATTCATGGCTTGGCAGTAACTGTCGTTGAAAGTCACAATGTCGTACCAAGAAGCGTACAGCTCAAACCAAATGCGGAATAATTCCAAGTACATGATCCCCAGGTCCGCCACGCTGAGGAACATCAGATACACACTGACGCTGAGCCGCCTCATATCCCGCCGAGATAACACCAACAGGTTACAAAGGTTCAGTACGGTACCCAGCAGGATGACCGGAAGAAAGGCCGTACGTATCCCAAAAACTGTGTAAATCAGCGCCGTGTTGTTGATGGTGGTGTTTGACATTTCTGTCTGAACAGACCTACAAAAAAAAGAGAATAATGTATTAAAGGTTGATGTATGAGGATGTGCCCAGTTCTCATCTGTCAGTAAAACGATGCGAGGGTTGGCGCTGCTACTAGGTCAAATCGGCTGCCGTCTACAATCATTCACTTTTGTCAAACTTTCAGACCGGTGTATGCTTACTTGCCGCTGGAAAGGTCTGCATGAGAACAGTCGGTCTGTGTCCTATTTCCTTTCGGTACAATAATTGCGGGGATAATAAAACTTTAAGATGCAGAATATAAAACTTTTAAAAGGAAGATATTTTGTAATTTATGGAAGAACATAAACGATTTATGTAAACGTTGTTTAGATAATTACTAACTATGCGTAGAGCGCAAACTAATCTAGTGCCAACCCGGGAAGCAGCAGCATCAATCTTAGGATGTAATATGATTAAAATTTCTACCGAATGTACGATGATACAAGCACATGAGGATCACTTTCTGTCTGCCTGCGTAGCAGTGATCATCTGGAGCTTGCATTATCGCAATCCCAATGGTTTATGTTTCCTTTACCTTTAGCCTGTTAACACGTGCTTAAGGTGTGGGTGGTCAGTTTTGTAATAATGCATAAACAACCTTGTGACGCATTATATACTATGTGTGAATAAAATATATTCAAAATATACTTTATACTTATGGACCTTTCAGCGTCCTATCCAGGAGGAGTCTCGGGTGTAAAAGCCCAGTAGACCTTACCGTTACCTTACCTATATAAACATAACTAAATATCACTATGAGATTTATCGTCCTGACATTAGGCCACGTCTTCGCTCTCTCTCTCTCTCTCTCTATCTCTCTCACACACATTGTAATTTAATAATTACCTAATTCTGCCTCTAAACCCTCTTGCCGCCGACCCTCGATGAGTCAATGTTGATAATCCCATGGAGACATTTGCCAGAAAACCATATTTTCCGTATGTAGGCTCTGCTTTGCAGTATCAGTACGTTATCGAATCCTATAACCAAGAGTCAGGCTATAATGTCTTGACTAATCATTTCAATGATTGAATATACAACATCCTGATAAGTCTGTTTGGGAGATTTCTTAAGGTTTCCAACGAGGAGTTGATCTTCACGTGATTTGTTTGTAAATCCGATGTCTCAGTAAACCGTGTCCCGCCATACATTTTAGTCATTCCAGAGCGGAAAAAGTTAACACTTAATTATTTCGTATACAAGAATTTATATAATCCCTTTTAACTGGGCCTCTTGAGAAGAGTAAAGATCTCTAAAACGCGCGATTCCTGTTCTGTTTAAATTCCGGGAATAAAACATCCTTTCATTTCTACTCATTGGTTTTCCTGTTAACAAGATGATCATCGCTCAGTTAGAGATCCTCATTTGCGGAAATTTTGTTTGATCTGTTCCCGGAGCCCGTTTCTTCTACTTATAATTTTCGCTCCATCTTGCGTTGAATTATCTAGGACAACTCGAACCACAGGGACATTCTTTTAAAATTCGTACTCTTTGAACAACCGGAGCGTTGTCAATGATGAAGATAACCGAAGAAACCACAAGATTATTGAACTAATCGGAACCTGAAATGTCTAGGTCCTAGAGACAAATCATCCAGTATTTCAGCGCTGTATTAAAAACCTGCCGTACTTGTCGACTGCTTTGAAGGAGAAGCCTCGCCGAGTCCATGCTTTCGACAGCTAGAAATAACACACATTAATGCCGGTGACACGGTGTCAGCGCCGAGGCTGAGCCACACAGCGACAGCCAGGACCCGCTGTAATTTGTCGATCAATAAAAACACGGCCGTACGCTGCCGTCAATCAATTCTCAGCTGAAACCGACTTCATCAGTTAACAAACAGGTGCAAAGCTAGGTGAAGACTTCATAAGTTTATTTAACAGCCAGGCGTTAGCTTTGCAACTTCAACTTTATTTGTTGACAGAGCTGTACAACTTCATCAGTTAACAGCCAATCGTAAAGCTGCTTGATGACTTCATCAATTAATTTAACAGTCAGCCGTAAAGCTGAACGAAACTTCATCAGTTAACATTAAGCGTAAAACTGCAGACGACATCATCAATGGATCCGAAGTCGGACTTAAAGCAGATGCAACTTCATCAGTTACTATTTAGGGGAAAAGCAGCATGAAGACGTTTATCAGGCTACAGTCAGACGTTAAGCTACACGATAACCTCATCAGTTACCAGTCAGACGTAAAGCTACATGGAGACTTCATTAGTTAACAGTCAGGCGTAAAGCTACACGAAAACTTCATCAGTTAACAGTCAGGCGTAAAGCTACACGAAAACTTCATCAGTTAACAGTCAGGCGTTCAGCTACACGAAAACTTCATCAGTTACCAGATAAGCGTAAAGCTACACGTAGACTTCATCAGTTAACAGTAAGGCCAAAAGCTACACGAAGACTTCATTAGTTAACAGTCAGGCGTTAAGCTACACGAAAACTTCATCAGTTAACAGCCAGGCGTTAAGCTACACGAAAACTTCATCAGTTTACAGTCAGGCGTTAAGCTACACGAAAACTTCATCAGTAAACAGTCAGGCGTTAATCTACACAAAAACTTCATCAGTTACCTTTAAGCGTAAAGCTATACGAAGACTTCACCAGTTAACAGTAAGGCCAAACGCTACACGAAACTTCATCAGTTAACAGGCGTAAAGCTACACGAAGACTTTATCAGTTAACAGTCAGGCGTAAAGCTACACGAAGACTTCATCAGTTACCAGTCAGGCGTAAAGCTACACGAAGACTTCGTCAATTAACAGACAGGAGTAAAGTTACACGATAACAACATCAGTTACCTGTCTGGCGAAAGCTACAGAAAGACCTCATCAGTTACCAGTCAAGCGTAAAGCTACACGAAGACTTCATCAATTACCGTTCAGGCGTAAAGCTACACGAAGACTTTACCAGTAACCAGTCAGGCGCTAAACTTCAGTTCATCGTTACGCTGCACGAAGCGTCAGTTAACTTGTAGGCATAACGCTGCATTAGGACTTCATCAGTTAACAGCCAATTGTAAAGCTGCACGAATATTCCATCAGGCGTAAAGCTTAACGAAGACTTCACATGCCAGCCACATAGGAGGGTGGACAACTACCTCATTTTGGCCACAATATATTTTACATTGAAAACATAGTTACAGTAGGGTCCATTCAAACTTACCAAATCATAACAAATTTTAGCCTATAAATGAAACCTTCTGTGCCACCTGTGTTACCTCTTTCAGTATGTACACGTCCGAATCAATAGAACGGTAGCTGATTTTGGATACAGAAAACAAATATTTATCTTTAGATATCGAGATAACATCTCGACATAAATTTCACCAAAAAAATATTTTGCTGCAGAAAAAAATTATCTCGTGATCGCGACTTTACATTACATGTTTGGTGAAATTTATGATGAGATCTCGAGAATGGTGGCTGATTAAGGAAACAGAAAATAAATATTTATCTTGAGATATTATTCTCGACATTAATTTTCACATAAAAAAAAGAAAAGAATTAACTCGAGATCTCGAGATGTTAAGTCGAGATCTCACGATGTTAAGTCGAGATCTCGAGTTATTATCCGGGGATCTCGAGATAAAATTAAAATGAAAAAAAAAAAATTAAGTCCAAGTGGGCGTTGTACTGACCATTTCGATGCTTAATTGACATAAAGTAAACCAAAGTTAAAGGGACCCAGTCCGATTCCTGACGTCTGCCAAATTAACATTAAAGATTGAGAAGTCACACGCTGTGTTCAAATCCACTTGTTTATAACATAGGTTGGGGGGGGGGGGGGTTTCGTAAAAATGGCCACCGATCGCAATCGAAACACTTCCGGCTAAGACATCTGTCTTCAATTCAGACAATACAGAGTTCTCTAAATGTATATTGGATTGCTTCATATGCTCAAACGAACATCCACTAGGGATCTTTCAGTACCTCGGTTACATGTTTTGTTTCAGTATGTTTACATTGGCACAAGAACCTTGATTACAAGTTGCCTGTAGATAGAATGCTTATACGTCAAAGTGGCGTTATAGGAATTTTTCCCAGGCGGGATTACCTTCAGATCTTTAATATGTATATGCAGAGTAAGCCGATATAACAAATTTTATAAATAAGGCAGGTGAATAGTGCCTTTAAGACCAGAGCAGAGCATTTTGCAGAAGGAAAACCGTTTATTTATTGATATAAATCATTTATGATATGGATATTTTGACTGAAGGTAATCTGAGCTAAAGTTATTTAGTGGCGGATCAAAAGAACAGGTTTAGGCCCCCTCCTGCCCATCCGAAACCACAGTGACCATTTTTCATATTTCTCATTTATGAACGTCATATATATATATATATATATATATATATATATATATATATATATATATATATATATATAAATTTATGCCATAAAACAAACCACCGTTTTAATATAAACGAAAGCTAAAAAAATTGTACTAAAAGCGTGTTTCTATACCATGTTCATACCTATTTGCATTTTCAAAAGAAAAAGGTGGATATATTACCTACAATGCATGCATGCAGACCTACATTTCTCTTTGAGTGATTTCTCAGCAATGACTTCGTATCCGCCATTCAGTTTGAATGTTTCAGTTTTTTTAGATATCGGGATAAATTTTTTTTCTATGCCCTAAATCAACCACCGTATAATACTGATTCCTAATGTTGACAATAAATGATAACCAGTGTGTGAGTTCGTAATTACCAAACTGTCCTGTTTTATCAGCTGAGGGGACGTTTGCCAGTAAACGGAAAATGATGTTTCGTTTACTGCGAGGTTTTAAATCTTGGCTAACAATAGGGAATCTAGTTATACACTAATCTTACATCTATTCCCTGCTCACTTTTCCTTTCAAACAATAACATATTGTTATATTACTTAACATCTGGTAAAATGATAATAATTTGTTTGCGACCTGTTGAACAAACACGGCTTTCCTATCTCACTGAATCATTTTTACACAGAGTTCATCCGTATGTATCCTTGTTGCGTTCACGTAAACGAACGTTTGTTGATCCGTTGATCAACACAGTGAAATAAAAACACAGCCCCAATGGGCCCTGTGCGGAGTTCACTCGGAATATTTTCCTTCTTAGCCCCTCGACAGTCTCTGTTCAGGACTCACTGAATGTATTCAGGGACTCTGGACCCTGAACGTGTCAATACATACTCTGTACTCTGAACGTGTTCACTGACTCTGGACGCTGAACGTGTTTACTGACTCTGGACCCTGAGCGTGCTCATAAACTTTGGGCTCTGAATGTATTCATTGACTGTTGACTCTGAAGGTTTACACAGACTCTTGACTCTGAACGTTACTCATGACCCAGGGCTCTGAACGTGTTCATATAAAATTTGAACTCTGAACCTGTTAGCTGACTCTTGACTCTGAGTGGGTCTTTAGATCCGGACTCTGAACGTTACTCATGACCCAGGGCTCTGAACGTGTTCATATAAACTTTGAACTCTGAACCTGTTCGCTGACTCTTGACTCTGAGTGGGTCTATAGATCCGGACTCTGAACGTTACTCATGACCCAGGGCTCTGAACGTGTTCATATAAACTTTGAACTCTGAACCTGTTCACTGACTCTTGACTCTGAGTGGGTCTATACATCCGGACTCTGAACGTTACTCATGACCCAGGGCTCTGAACGTGTTCATATGAACTTTGAACTCTGAACCTGTTCGCTGACTCTTGACTCTGAGTGGGTCTATACATCCGGACTCTGAACGTTACTCATGACCCAGGGTTCTGAACGTGTTCATATAAACTTTGAACTCTGAACCTGTTCGCTGACTTTTGACTCTAAATGGGTCTATAGATCCGGACTCTGAACGTTACTCATGACCCAGGGCTCTGAACGTGTTCATATGAACTTTGAACTCTGAACCTGTTCGCTGACTCTTGACTCTGGGTGGGTCTATACATCCGGACTCTGAACGTTACTCATGACCCAGGGCTCTGAACGTGTTCATATAAACTTTGAACTCTGAACCTGTTCGCTGACTTTTGACTCTAAATTGGTCCATAGATCTGGACTCTGAACGTTACTCATGACCCAGGGCTCTGAACGTGTTCATATAAACTTTGAACTCTGAACCTGTTCGCTGACTCTTGACTCTGAGTGGGTCTATAGATCCGGACTCTGAACGTTACTCATGACCCAGGGCTCTGAACGTGTTCATATAAACTTTGAACTCTGAACCTGTTCGCTGACTCTTGACTCTGAATGGGTCTATAAATCCGGACTCTGAACGTTACTCATGACCCAGGGATCTGAACGTGTTCATATAAACTTTGAACTCTGAACCTGTTCGCTGACTCTTGACTCTGAGTGGACTCTTGCCTTGCCTTGGCCCCCTTCCCTTGTTTAGTGTATCCAGTATAGGGTCAGGGAGTTACAGATCATTTGCTATACACGCACACACTCACGTTAATGGTTTGTGTATATTTGGAAGGCATTGAAAATATGTGACCAAGCGACGAGACATTGTCAGTCAAATCATGAAGGAATGGTGGAAGGGAGGAACGGATGAATGTCCCATTCTGTCACATCACAAAACTGAGAACAGCACGCACAAATTCAGGTGGTAGGTGCAGGTACATGGGCGTCTATAGATCCGAACTCTGAACGTTACTCATGACCCAGGGTTCTGAACGTGTTCATATAAACTTTGAACTCTGAACCTGTTCGCTGACTCTTGACTCTGAGTGGGTCTATAGATCCGGACTCTGAACGTTACTCATGACCCAGGGTTCTGAACGTGTTCATATAAACTTTGAACTCTGAACCTGTTCGCTGACTCTTGACTCTGAGTGGGTCTATAGATCCGGACTCTGAACGTTACTCATGACCCAGGGCTCTGAAAGTGTTCATATGAACTTTGAACTCTGAACCTGTTCGCTGACTCTTGACTCTGAGTGGGTCTATACATCCGGACTCTGAACGTTACTCATGACCGAGGGCTCTGAACGTGTTCATATAAACTTTGAACTCTGAACCTGTTCGCTGATTCTTGACTCTGAGAGGGTCTTTAGATCCGGACTCTGAACATTTCTCATGATCCAGGGCTGTGAACGTGTTAATAATCTATGGACTCTGGACTCGAGTGTTCACTGGCACGCAATGTGTTCAATGACTCTGGACGTTACTAATGACGCAGGGCTGTGCTTGTGTTTGTTGGCTCTGGGCTTTGATGGGTTCACTGGCTCTGCACCCTGAATATATTCATAGAGGCTTGGCTCTGAATGTGTTCATAAACTCATGACAAAGAACATGTTCACTGACTCTTGACGTGTTCATTGAGTCTGGACTCCGAACATACTCATTGACGCCTTGCCTTTGCCCCCTTCCCTTGTTTAGCGTATCCAGTATAGGGTCAGGAAGTTACAGATCATTTGCTATACACGCACACACTCACGTTAATTGTTTGTGTATATTTGGAAGGCATTGAAAATATGTGAGCAAGCGACGAGACATTGTCAGTCAAATCAGGAAGGAATGGTGGAAGGGAGGAACGGATGACTGTCCCATTCTGTCACATCACAAAACTGAGAACAGCACGCACAAATTCAGGTGGTAGGTGCAGGTACATGGGCGTGTAGTGACACAGGGCCATGGTAACATCGCGAGATACAGTAATTAATAAGTCCCAGTCGATATGAGGCTGTCATGTAACGCTAGTTACCGCCAATTTAAATCATCATTGTGGCCTACAGGAGGCGGCTATACGACACCAAGATTCAGTTGAACAGAAAGCCTGTCGGAGAGCGGAGACACTGCGTGGTGATAAAAGGTCTGACGTGTCTTTGTGTGTTAAGTTGACCCTCTATCATGCAAGCACGGTGGAGACAAGGTATCGAACGAAAAACTGGTTAATCGACTGTCAGCAAGCATCTGATTAAGACCATCATGTCATGAACATGAATTACATGAACATGGTGATGGCAGCCATGTCACGCCTATAAATATTTACAATTTACACTTAATCTTGCAGAGGCCACGCGCGGTCCAGGTATTACCTCAGCTAAAATACGATTAGGAGCCTATTCAGGGGCGTGTTTAAAGGAGGTGGGGTCGGGGTGGGTGGGGACATATTTATATATATATTTAAATACTTAATCATATATATTGCAATTAATTTTAAGGTTTTAGAAAATAAGGTATGTTTCCAGTATAGGTAAATTTCAAACCAGGTTTAAATATATAATATTTCATTCAGGTTAAGGTATGTTATATTTCATAGTAAACTCATTAATTGAACCAAATGCTACAGTTCTATTTATTAATAAATTTATTTGCGATATATGAATATTATTCTAGGAATAGTATGGGGGGATATTTCCATTGACCATTCCCCCCCCCCCCTTGCCAAAGAGTGGGGGGGGGGGATAAATACCTGCTGCTGCTCATGCATAGGTCACATCGTGTTATAGCCAACATACATGTTTTGAATATTCACAGCAAGAAAATAAGTGTATTTATTAACACATGTATCGATGAAAATAACATGAGCCTAAACTTGTCTAAATGCAAAACTAAAATCCTGCGCATGCCCTGGCGTTTTTTATATGGGAAGACTATTAACTTAAGATGATACCTCGAACCTTACACTACAATAAGCCAGATAACGCTGATCCCAAGGTACACAGGCTATTCGTTTTGTTTTCTCCACTTGTTTATCACATGTTGGGGGGGGGGGGGTTAAGTGAAAACAATTATGATCATCTATAGTAGAGCTCTTTGTCCTTTTAGTCATATGGATGAGTTTGTCTAGGGAGATTTTTTCTTTGACTGTGGAGATATTCGGGGGGGGGGGGATATCTCGATTGTCTCCCTGACGTCTTATGAGCAATCAATTCACACAGCACAGCAGTCGAGTAAGGTGAGGGCAGGCTGTGGACCAATCTGGCAAAAATACTTGTTAATATTTATTTTCTCTGTTATATAGGGCTCGAACTTCTGCACCGAAGTGTTCAAAGTTCAGCAATGTATACAATGTATATAATTACGGATGGAACAAATTTAATTAAGACCCAGAGGACATATAAGTCGAATCGTTTGTGTCTCGTCAAATGTCAGAGCTCATCTAAAAGTTAAAGAAGGTTAAGATGGCGTTCAAGCGCCGAAGATGAGGAATGCAGCTAGGGATCCCCGTTCTGGGCGCCCCTTCAGCAACAATAAAGCTGATATCTAAGTGTTTGTTAATTTATTGTCTATTTACTATTAGGCCAAAAGATTAGGATAAATTCAGAGGAGATAGAGATAAAAAAAATTAAAGTCTTTAACAAATTTAACTGGATGCAAGTCAGAGCTAATCGAGCACGCTAGAAACGCAACGTCACTGCAGAGACGTCTTGGATATTCAATTTTTTGCGTGTGTGAAGAATGATGCCAAATCTGTCCAAAGGGAAGGACAGATATATTAAAATGAGAATCCTGAGGAATTTTATTTTATTTCGCGAAAGGTCTATCGCAGCGCTAGTTGTCTGAAACTACATCAAATAAACACGGCCAGTGGAAAACGCGTCCCCCGGCGATGTCATGCTAACATGTCCTAAGGGAGGAATGGCTATAATATGCTAGTATTCCGGTAGCAGTGGCGGGTATAGGATTTTGCTTCGGGGAGGGGCGGGGGGCAAAAGGGTAAGGTTAAAAACATCAACACCTCACTAGGCATCTGTTAAAAGGAACATCAAAGGTCTCGTGAAAAAATATTGGGGTCATATGTACAGTTGCCAGTATCTCAATTGTGACTTTTATAAACAATGACTTTCATGACACCTGAGATAAGCAAATAACAATAGGACAGTCTTCTGAATTTTGAATTAGTGAATTAACGATACATTTTATGTAATCAGTTTAAAAGACAACAAGTTTAAAATCAAACACATGGCATGTATTAATCTAGAACTCTTACAAATAGAAATGCAAATTTTTATTTATTATATTACCGTTGGAGTTAACCGCCTCCATTTTAATGCTAGGTTAATCAAATATATGCACATCTGCAGAATTCCATTCCGGTTTCGGACTCCATGACGGGGCAGTTTCATACGCTTCTTTTCATTTTATACCCTGGTGTTATCCAGGCAAAGTGACTACTGCACCTTCGGGACTTGGGTGTGTATCCGAAAGGCGCACTCGTTTGTGAGTGAAACGTAGCCGTTGGGCACGGCCTTCCCATAAAGCCTGCAGAGCGCACACCCTGTTGGTTTAAACATATCTATTTCAACGGGATAATAAAGAAGCGGATAAGGCTAATGCAAATGCTTTCCCGCATCAAATGTTTGTGGGCCGAAGTGAAAACTTTCGCCGCCTTGGCTGAGATGCGAACTCAAAATCGCCCAGCTTTGAGTCTAGGGCTGTACCTCTGAGCGACAGAAGCCGGTTAGAGATGCAATTTAAATATCCCAAGTGCGTATTCCTAAATATTTAAACACAAATTAATTTTCCCAATAAGTATTGGCAATAAATATGTTGAATTCCTGAAATAATTACATTATAAAAGGAACGTCACTAAGAGATTTGTTAAACATTTTAACACATGAAAGGTTCCTGCTCTAATATGATTATCTTACAATATCTATTTTTCGCGAAATATGAATACAAAATGTTATTTAAAAAAAATATAGGAAAGCTGGATGCTAGGAAAGGGGGCGGGCGAAAATAAAAGATACGCGGGGCGGGGCGGGTGCGGGTTCATTTTTTTGGCCCGCGCAGAGTACTAGCGCAAACTCACACATACGTACATACATACATACACAGAAACATATACAGCCTACAGACTGGTCATGCATCCTATAAGATAGGCAAATATATTTTTTCGTGTGAGGCACAGCACAAACTGCCTATATTTTGTCAAAGTTGAAATTCAAATTTACCATAATGTTTGAGTTGTTTCCATTGCCTGGTCAGACAATTTGACCCCTGCCGGTGACGAGGGACGGCGTGGTCTGAAAGAACGGAATGCCATACATCAACCCTAATGTGGAGATAAGAAAGGTAACTGTAACATCTTTAAATCTCTCTGTAAAAAGATAATTAATATATAACCACACACTCCCACCTGACCATGGCTGAGTGCTTCGACACGTAATTAAATAATGTTACCAACCATTCCTTAACATTTCACATCTGATGATTGCGACAGCATGATAACACTCGTTAATGTGTAACTGAACATTTTCTTTGTAAATTCTGTATAGTTTTCATAAAATATATATTTTATTTTGAAAGTTTCCATTTTGCCAGATTTGATACAAACAAAAAAGGTATCGTAACTGTATATACAAAATGTGTATATATATATATATATATATATATATATATATATATATATATATATATATGAGATAATTTCCATTATACAGGCATATGTATGAACATTTTCTCACCTGTTCTATATGGAGCTCCGACGGGTGTCTTTGTGATATGGGTAGACACAGTCATGTATACATATAACATGCAGAAGTAAGGACGGTCCATATGATATTATTTGTTTATCTGATGAAATGTGCCGGGCAACCTTACCACAAAGCTTCATTGTGTTGGTGACTCATATTCTAAAAATAACATTTTTAAATTTACGCGATTAAGATAGATTTCGCTTTCCTCGTCATACTTTCCATTTGTAGTGCCCCGGGACGTCAAAACATGCATACATACGCTCACACAGGTATGGGGTCCTGGGACCTCACTACTAGGGAGTTGAGGCTGGGCCTCGAACCGGTAGACAAAGCTGGATCTGCCGTAGACTGAACATTTACCATTTAATTTTATCAATTTAACATAGATTATATATATATATAAGGCACTCCCCATGAATCAGGTGGTAGCGTTCGTTAGTGTATGGACACGGGAGAAACCGGAGAACCCGAAGAAAACACCCCGATTTATTTTTATATAAATTTCCAGATACATGCATATATATATATAAATATATATATATATATATATATATATATATATATATATATTAAATTTATATAAATTTATAACTGCAAACAGTAACAGTGGGTAGGTCCCAGGTAGAACCCACCTCTAGGTATGTTTAATACACACGATGAGCGCATTTTAACGAATGTAATTTTTCTCACCTGCGTAATCAGCTTTGAGCTCTGAGTGTGACGTCACGTGTATGGACAGGGAGGAAAGGACCCGGTGACGGAGATAAAAACTGCGGTTTTAATATATGGATCTACTTTCATTATAGAATTGTCCGGTCAGTATTGCCACAAAAGTTCACTGTTTCCGTGATGCTTGCGGTTCAAGTGCGAAACACAAGGTTAAAATCAGACACACGTGACAGGGTGTCGTATCGTTAGGATAATAGATTTAATTTTTATATCTGGTTTATCTTCGGTTTTCAATTATGGGTTTTATATCTACAGTGTGGATCTGCCAATAAGCGTATGACAAAGTGTTTCAAACATTAAAAGCAACATTCTATTGAAATGGTTCACTGTTTTTTTCTCTCTAAAAGTATCAAGTTAACCAAGTGGTATACAGTACATTTTCAATAACGATTTTTGTTTTGTTTTTAAGTATGAAGGTACTTAACTGGTGCCATCTGTATTAAATTGGATTATGCCTTTTCGTTAAACTTTCGTTTCTTTATAATTTTATGTACACTGACATACCGTGATGACTGTGGACTTGACATGCGGCTGACAAGTACTTTCTGTTACTTGGTTTTATTGGTTTGATAGACATAATGTTGTCAGGATGACACATCAGAGTGATGTCTGTGTGTCTGTTTTTTCCCAAGGTCATCTGCCTCCTCTGGAAACACAATAAGCATCCATTGAAGGTAAACATTTCCCTCCAATTCATGCGTAACTTTTTGTATCATTTATATCCTTGACAACATGGAGTCGATACGAAACACGTGCGGCGAGCGGTGGTATCAGTTTATTTAATAACACACGAAGGTGAAATCAACTCAAACGATGTAGAGAGAAAAGAAACGATCTCACTATGTAGGGGCGGATCAAGCTTTTAGATGAGGGGAGTTACCCTTAACAACGAGAAACTATAATACCTATAAGGTCACCGCACCTGAAGGACGGAGGGGGGGGGGGGGGGTTAAAAATGAAGCAACAGAGCAAAAAGGTAATCTTTCTCCGTAAGGTTTGGTGGCGGGCAGGTTTAAAACCTTCAGCCCCCCCCCCTCTCACGCCACACGGGATCCGCCCCTGCAATACAATCCACTGTAATATCTGGCGACAAACAAGACCCCGAGGTGTCTGAACACGGTGATGAGTTCCATGTTTGTGCATAAATGACGCACTGAATTCCAGCGCGTGACCCTAGAATGCCATCGATCAAGTAATAAAAGTTTCTTTGATGTGCCTCACTGTTAAATGAACAATCTCTTTATCAGCCGGTTCCTCCCTGGACGTGACGGCATCGATCGCTATCACCTTCCCTGAAGGCATGGGCTGTATTAATACATGGTGTTATAAATGAGAATAATGTGTTATACTTACTGAAGAAGTATTGTTTGGAGCTGTCAATGAAGAGAAAACTGTGCCAGTGTTGTCGGTGTAATGTTACCTCATTAGCCAATACCAGAAAAGAGTTCTTTAGAAGGGGGGGGGCAACATCCGGGAACTGATGAAGAAGTAAGCCGGAAAGGAGAGCAGACGTGAGATATTAAACGCTTTTAAGAGGGAGCCTTTTTTTATATTGTCCATATTTTTGAGTCGATTAAGGGGAACCCGTTCCCGTAAATTCGCCTCTGAATAAGGAGCTAAGGTTTGTTTGTTCTTCCTGTCGGTGAGTACCTAGACCAGAGGTAAAAACTTGCTGATTCATCATTTCTCTTAAGTTAGTTTTACAGACAGAATGTAATTGTTTGTTGACTGCGCGACTTGTCGCATGATAATTATTTATTAATAGACTTTTTTAAACTTAAGATTTCCCAATGTGCGTTTCCTATTAGCTGACAAAATATCGTCTGTCGTCTAGGAATTTTTAATTTTGTAAGCTGCATAATAAAAGTTACGTTTATTTATGTTTGAAATATCAAATCGAGGGAATGTTGTCTAGAAATGTGTTGAAATTATTTTGTGTTCCAGGGTATCTTCAAATTAGTATTAAAAACTGGGTCACAAACCTTGGTCATACGAGGAGATAATTATAATGCATTGATAAAAATGCAGAAGTTCAGAAGACCCTATGTTTTATAATGTTCAGATAAAGTAAATGTTTACTTACTGTACTATCAGTGACAGAACTTCAAATATGTTGCCGCACCCTCTGCGTGTCAACACTAGGGGCCCAGTCTCCCCTCCCCGGTTCCGCCAAACCAATACACACAACATTTGTTATTTAATGTAAAATAAAAATAACACAGCAAAGGCAATTAGAAAAGACATACACTGGATCAGAAGTATATTTTATGATTGACGCTGCCAGTCGGATATTGCGACTGTTGTTCGGGGATGTATCAGGGGCTGCAAGAGGCAATTCCGAGTTATGAGGGCCTATGCCAATTGTCTGTCGGGGGATGGGGGATGGTTACCAAAAAATGGC